>JAANYP010002212.1:0-72007 GCA_020465985.1 Centrapalus pauciflorus | reverse complement strand
GTACATTAGTTGTACATCCTGTACATTAGTTGTACATTTTTACATAAGTTGTAATTTTTGCTTTTACATTAGTTGTAAAATACATTAGTACATTAGTTGTACTCTTGTAAGAACATGTGTTGTTCTAGTATAGTCAAGAATCAGTGTATATATAAACTGATCTTTTACTTTACTGTAATGTTGTAATTTTATTTCAGCAAATGTACTGTAAAAATATATAGTGATTTTTGATAAGACCAGCTTGAACTGGTTATTGCAAATAGGGGGAGATTGTTAGGCACAAAAAGGCCTCAGTCAAACCTGTTCTACATCTGAGGGGGAGATTTTATAATCAATCCTGTTGATGCATTTGAAGGTTGAATTTAAGGCCTGTTATATGCCTTATTGAAACCTGAAAATGATTTGCAATATCAGTCTAAAGCTGTTCTATATGTTGCATGTGTTGCAACTAAGACAGTTTGTCCAAGCTGCTCTGTCTGCTGAACAGGCTGGACATAAACTGTCTACGCTGCTCTACACTGTTGAGCAGCTTGGGCATTTTTAAAGTGTTCTGTTCTTTGTAACAGGAACCTGTTCTTGTGAACAGGCCTAAACACTTTATGGAATTTGTTTCCAAGTCATCATGTATTGTTTTTGACTACAAGATCAGTTTACAAAGTCGAAGACAAAGTGGAAAACAAGAACTGCTCAGCCTGCCCACGCTGTTCTGTAACATGAAGACAAAAAGGATATTTGAAAAAGGGTGACAGACCTTTTTCTTATATCAAAATAGGCCTTTACAGGGAAGAAAGACGCAAAGTTGACATTCCTAAATTAGTTAAAGGCAATGCAACAGTAGACAAAGTAAAAAGACAAAAGTTCTGCACATGTGAAGACAAGTCTGCTTTTCAGAAAAGTGCAGAAAAGGTTATGTTGTCTTTTCAACAAGACTTTTCCTTTTCATTCTGTCCAATGAAGATGTTTCTCTGAGATCCTCTAAGTGAGTATAAAAGGAAGCTTCTAAGGTCAGAAAGAGAGGTGAAGAAAGCTAAGTGCTTAAACCAAGAGTGAACGTGCAAGTGTGATCTTCATGCATGCAAGTCTTCTGTAAAACAGCATCTGTGTGTCTAAGCTGTTTTACCTAAGCTGTTCCTTAAGTCTTGTAAACACAGTGAGTGCTTCTTAGTGAGTGTATTCATTGTATACTAGTTCGAGTCTGTCTCAGATAGTAAGCATACTGTTGTATCTGTCATCTCAGCTTGAACTATTCCGCATTCAAGCTTGGCTTGAACTATTCCGCATTCAAGCTTGTTTGTAATTAACAAATTGTTGATAATACATACAAACATTGAGAAAAGAGTGTGTAGTTTTTAAATTGCTGTATTCACCCCCCCTCTACAGCTTATAACTATATACTTTGGGAACCTCTCGGGACCTACAGCGTTCCATCTGACTTTTATTATCGGGATCCGGCTGTGCTTTAGTTTCTTGACTTCTCGGTCCATTATTTCTACAGGTTGTTCAATGAAGTTCAACTTATCGTCTAACTCCAGCTCGTCCATGGGTATAACGAGTGATTCATCAGCCAGACACTTCTTAAGATTGGACACGTGGAAGGTATTATGAACGTTACTAAGCTCTGGGGGCAGGTCGAGTCGGTAAGCTACCGGGCCAATTCTTTTGGTGATCTTGAATGGTCCGATATAACGAGGATTGAGTTTTCCTCGTTTCCCGAAACGGATTACGCCTTTCCAATGTGAGACTTTCAACATTACTTGATCTCCCTCTTGGAATTCCAAATCCTTCCGTCGAATGTCTGCATAACTTTTCTGTCGATCCCGCGCGATCTTTAATCGGTTACGAATCTGGGCTATCTTCTCTGTAGTCTCCTGGATGATCTCAGGTCCAGTAATCTGACTATCTCCTACTTCACCCCAACAAAGTGGTGATCGACACTTGCGCCCGTAGAGTGCCTCGAATGGGGCGGTCTTAATGCTCGAGTGATAGCTGTTGTTATAGGAAAACTCAACTAATGGCAGGTGCCTGTCCCAACTTTTGCCAAAATCGATAACACATGCCCTTAACATGTCTTCCAAAGTCTGAATCGTCCTTTCACTCTGACCGTCCGTTTGCGGGTGATAGGCTGTGCTCATATCTAGGCGTGTACCCAGTGCTTCTTGCAATGACTGCCAAAATCTTGATGTGAACCGGCTGTCCCTGTCTGATATAATTGATACAGGCACTCCATGCCTTGAGACGACTTCTTTAAGATAGATTCGTGTTAACTTATCCATCTTATCAGTCTCCTTGATTGGAAGGAAATGTGCGGTTTTGGTAAGTCGATCCATAATCACCCAAATAGTGTCATAACCCCCAGAAGTTTTTGGCAACTTGGTGATGAAATCCATGGTGATGTTTTCCCACTTCCACTGGGGTATTTCTGGTTGAACCAGCAATCCTGATGGTTTTTGGTGCTCAGCTTTAACCTTCAAACATGTTAAGCACTTGCTGACATAGGTAGCAATGTCAGCCTTCATGTTTGGCCACCAGTACATTCCTTTCAAGTCGTGATACATTTTATCTGACCCTGGATGGATAGCATATCTTGTCTTATGCCCTTCATCCATGACCAGCTTCCTTACTCCTCCGAGTTTTGGTAGCCAAATTCTGCCCATGAAGTATCGACATCCATCTGGCTTAATTTCAAACTGCTTATCCATACCTCTCAAGGCTTCATCCAGTAGATTACCCTCCTTGACTGCTTCTTCTTGTGCCTTGCGGACTTGAGAGTTTAGGTTTGACTGTATTGTCATGACCAAAGCTCGGACTCTCAAGGGTTTAACCCGTTCCTTTCGGCTCAGGGCATCGGCTACGACGTTTGCCTTCCCCGGATGATAACGAATTTCGCAGTCATAGTCGCTAAGTAGTTCAACCCAACGACGCTGTCTCATATTTAGCTCTTTCTGATTCAGAATATGCTGAAGGCTTTTATGGTCTGTGAACACCGTGCACTTAGTTCCATACAGGTAGTGCCTCCATATTTTGAGAGCAAACACCACTGCTCCAAGCTCTAAGTCGTGAGTCGTATAATTCACCTCGTGAATTTTGAGCTGTCGTGATGCGTAGGCAATGACTTTATCCCTTTGCATGAGCACACAACCTAATCCATTGTGTGAGGCATCACAGTAGACCACAAAATTTTCAGTCCCTTCAGGTAAGGAAAGAATTGGTGCACTACACAATCTTTGCTTTAACTGCTGAAACGCCTTTTCTTGCTCTTCACCCCAGATATACTTCACATCCTTCCGAGTCAATTCTGTTAAGGAACCTGCTATCTTTGAGAAGTTTTCGATAAATCGCCTATAATAACCGGCAAGTCCTAGAAATTGGCGGATTTCCGTGGGGGTTCTAGGAGTCGCACAGTTCTTTATGGCCTCGATTTTTGATGGATCAACTTGGATTCCCTGGCTGTTGATCACATGTCCAAGGAATTTAACTTCTCGCAACCAAAATTCACATTTTGAAAATTTGGCGTATAACTGTTCCTTCTCTAACAACTCCAAGATCAGCTTGAGATGTTGTTCATGCGCCTCCTTATTTCTGGAATAGATGAGAATATCGTCTATGAACACTATTACAAATTTGTCCAGATATGGTTTACACACTCGATTCATGAGGTCCATGAATATGGCTGGTGCGTTGGTCAAACCGAATGGCATTACCTGGAATTCGTAATGTCCATATCGAGTTCTGAATGATGTCTTGGGAATGTCGTCCTCCCGAACCTTTACTTGATGATAACCGGATCGCAGATCAATCTTAGAGTAGTAGCTAGATCCCTGTAGTTGGTCAAACAGGTCATCAATTCTGGGAGAGGGTAGCGGTTCTTTACCGTTAACTTGTTTAGCTCTCGCTAGTCTATGCACATTCTGAAGGATCCGTCTTTCTTTTTAACGAACAAGACCGGAGCTCCCCAAGGTGAGGAACTTGGTCGAATGAATCCTTTATCCATCAACTCTTGTAATTGATTGGATAGCTCTTGCATCTCAGAAGGGGCGAGTCTATATGGGGCTCTTGCGACCGGTGCAGCTCCCGGCACCAAATCAATTTGAAACTCTACTTGCCTAGTTGGCGGAAGTCCAGGCAAATCTTCCGGGAAGACCTTCAGATAGTCACAACCACTGGAATATCCTCGAGTCGCTTCTCCTCCGACTCTTTTTCTACAATATGCACCAGTACTGCATGACAACCTTTCCTAAGGCACTTTAATGTTCTTAGGCCGGATATGACATTCAACTGTCGGTTCTTTCTTTCTCCTTGGACTGTTAGGAACTTCTTCTTGTGGAGTGGTATCCGTACCACTTTCTTACCACACAAAATCTCGGCATGATTGTGTGACAACCAATCCATACCAACTACTACATCAAAACTTCCGAGTTCTATAGGCATTAAGTCTATCTTAAAGGGATGATCTGCCAGCTTCAGTGTGCATTCCTTAATGATACTACTTGCCTCTATTATTTTACCGTCAGCCAGTTCTATAGTATAAGAGTTGTCTAAGGGAAAAGGAGTGTCATTCAATTGCTTACTAAACTTATCAGATATAAAGCTCCTATCAGCCCCAGTATCAAAGAGCACGTAAGCGTAAATGTCATTTAAAAGAAACGTACCTGATACTACGTGGGGATCTTGACGAGCGTCACCTGCTCCTAACACAAAAGCTCTCCCCTGAGCTCCTCCACCGTTCCTCAACTTCGGACACTCACTCTTGAAGTGCCCAGTAACTCCACATTCAAAGCAGCCTCTTTAATTTCCGCCATTGACACCCGGGGTTCCAAACTTACAGTCTTTGGTCATATGGCCAATACGTTTGCACTTTCCACAAGTTGGGCAGGGACCCTTGTTGTGATGAAAGGTGCATTGGGTGCAGTAAGGCTTGGTACCCGTGTAGCCTTTCCTCGATTCAGATCCTGCTACATAAGCCCTGATGGTCTCGGGCTTCTTGGATTGCGAACCCGTGTTCTTTCCGGACTTGTCTTCCCACTTTCTCTTGTTTTCCCCGGCTTTGGCTTCATTCCTCCGGGACACTTGATCCATCAGATTGTTGGCCATCCTGATGGCATCCTGTATGGTGGATGGGTTGGAGGCAGTGACATTACCTTGAATTTGAGGAGCGAGTCCCCAAATGTAACGTTCGATCTTCTTGTACTCTGGGGTCACCATCTGAGGGCACAGAATGCTCAGTTCATGAAATCGGTTGGTGTACACCGCTACATCCGTTCCCTTCATCGACAGGTTCTAGAACTCCGATTCCAACTTCTGGAGTTCGTTTCTCGGACAGTACTCGTCTGTCATCATTTGCTTCAACGCGGACCATGTGAGCTGGTAGGCTTCATTAATACTTACAGACTGGACATAGGAATTCCACCATGTGAGGGCGCTATCTTGTAGAGTGTGAGTAGCGAACTTCACCTTATCTCCTTCAGCACATCCGCTGACACGAAAGACAGATTCTAACTTCTCAAACCACTGTATCAAGCCAACGGCTCCTTCGGTTCCGTTGAACTACCGGGGTTTGCAACTTAAAAATCCTTTAATTCCACAACCTTTTGCGTGGATTTCAGTTCCTCCCGTGGTGCGGCTAGCACCACCATCTTCATTAGCTGAGCTAATCCTATTTGCCTCATACGTGGCTATAGCGGCAGCCACTCTTTGTGCCACTAGCTCTTCAATGTCAGCAGCGTTCATTGCTCGTTTCGGCGGCATTATCTTAAAATTTTAAAGAAAAAGCATAGTGTAAGAAGTTGAATCTTAAAGAGGTAAATTTTCCTTAAAGCACAATACTATAATCATCAAACACAATTTCATAAATAACTTGCAATTTTTCATTAATCATTCGAAATTTTCTTACATTAGGGGCGGCTTATTACCCGAAAATTTTTGTCCTATACTATTGCATGATATTTTTCCTACTATTACAAAGATAGATAGAAGTGCACTAAGTGTGGGAGTGATCAGGGGTTTCTCCCTTTTCCATCGCGTTGAGGCGCTGAGTC
Organism: Centrapalus pauciflorus; assembly: GCA_020465985.1. Taxonomy (NCBI): domain Eukaryota; kingdom Viridiplantae; phylum Streptophyta; class Magnoliopsida; order Asterales; family Asteraceae; genus Centrapalus; species Centrapalus pauciflorus. The sequence continues at coordinate 65,972 of JAANYP010002212.1, read as the reverse complement.
AGCTCCTCGATCCGAGTTTGGCTTTCGGCTAGTTGCTGCCGAAGCTCATTCAGTCCGTCCTGCTGAATAGAAAGGGCGTGCTGATTGGCCCAATATATGTTGGAGTTTTGTAACTCCTCCCGCTCTAAACGAGCGGTCATTTCTTCGATATCTAGGTTAAGTGACCGAATTTGGTGATCATGCCTGGTCGACCGTGCTACCAAGAGTGGTATGATCTGATCGGCGGTTTCCTGAGTGAGTGGTGAGATAGATGCGGAGGATGGTCCTCCAATCTCAAAGTGGGGAGGGACTCCTTCCTCCCGCCTCCATTCTTGGAGGGTCTCGGGTATCCAGCCCCATCGACGGGCGTCTACACGTCGGTGTGGCGGTGGGGGATTAGGCTGGGGAGTCGGGACAGGAATAGACTCCCTTCTTGGTGGGTTCACCCGCTTTCGGGGTGTGTACAACATTTTGGGGCCGTTAGGGTAAGGCCTATACGGCTTATATGACGGCTCGACTGGGTGGTATGGAACGCGAGTAGGGACCGTTGGGGGCAATGGATCTTCTTCCTCCATCGGCTCCTCTTCCGTCTCCTCCATTGGATCTTCCGAGGGGTCCTCTTCTTCCGATGTTTCTTCTTCGGGGAAAATCTCAGTGGCCGTGGGGCTCGCAGGAGTGTACTCCTCCTCTGAATCCGATAAGATGATGGTTTCCGGATGGGACATGATGTCTGCTATCAAGGTCCATTCATAGTCTTTTAGCAAAATCAGTAAAACTTAAGTGCAGTTATAGTCTAGGGTACTAATGCAACCTAGTTCACTATAACTATGGCTCTGATACCAATCTGTCACACCCTGCTACCCCGGTTGGCAGCGAGGCGTGACGAGTGCGGAAGCGTAACCATAATCATAATGAACGACCACTATATGGACGTTTTTAAAATACATCGTTAAAGCTTTAAAGCATAGTAATGTTACATAGTTTGAAATGAGAAATGAAGTTCGCACAAATACAGAGATTTAATTACATAATTAAAATATCCAAAATAATGCAGCTAAATCTCCGTTAAATTGAATATGCATGCGACTCCATGGATGCGGAAGCCTGAAAGTAAAATACGTCCGAGGCATACTTGCCTTAATTTCCTGAAAATACACGCTAAAATACGTCAACAAAAATTGTTGGTGAGTTCATAGGTTTACACGTAAATCTGACTTGTATGGACAACAATAATAGAGATTGAATTTATAAAATCATAAATCCCTTGTTATGTATTACATATAAACCATCATGCAACCGAAGCTTAATTTGAAATGAATTTGCTCTATGCAGTATTCCCATACGTAATACCGTTTGTTGAATATATATGCACCTGCTGTTAGCCAATCCAACTAACCCGAGTGGGGGACATGACACCCAATAGATCTATCCACAATATATTCGCGCTTACAAATAAATGCAATTAACGGTTCATGATATCAGAGCTAATGGAACCCAATGTGTAATACATAATAGAAATGAAAGTATTTCCGTGTCCATATAAAAACGAAGCATGTATTTCATCCCCAAAACATAACAGTGTGAAAATAGGGGCTATGAGAACTCACCGAGCGTGTGATGGTAAAACTAGCGTAAGGTGCTTTTTAGCGTAAAATGAAGGATGATGCACCGAGCGAGATTAAACGGGTCCTAAATGATAATAAAGACTTAACATCTCTAATATATGATGATATATATATATATATATTTATATATTTTTATGTCTTAAATCACCCAACATTACAAGTTTATAAATAAAATGCGCTTAAAACGTCAAGTTTATATATATATAATTTTTCAGCTTTTTCGGAGGTTTTTCGACCTACTTTGAGGCTGTTTTTGACCAAGCTCCAAAATGTTTTAAACTTTGGTTTTCTAGGACATTAAACTACTATATACAAAGGATTTTTAGAATCAAGAACGGCCATTTTTCGAGATGTTTAGGTTGGTGAAAAGGCTCGTTAAAAACCCTATGTTGGCCATTTTTGAGCTGTCAAACTTTCGGTTTCCCAAATAATTTCTGGAGGTCTTAAACTCCAAAATAAATTATGAAAAATTACAGATATATAGTTAAGACATAGATCTAACTTTTGAGACAAGAATCAACTCATTTCGTTGAGTTATGAATTAGTTATGATTTTTCAAAGTCGATATAAATTTTCTGCCGAAAATCCGTAGTTTATAAACTTAAAACAACTTATGATTCTTGTTGTTTATTCAAAGACTACTTGTATAAAAGTCATAATAGTTATAAAAACACATATATATCACATGTTTTCATAATATTAACACTTTTATAATGTGTTCATATATTCATAAACACATTTAAAGAAACAACTTAAAAATAAAACTAGAAACTTATAAACTTGAGTTTTTATGAAACTTGTTGTTGTTGGTGATTATATATATTATGCAAGACTTATATAAACATAAATATATGATGAAATAAGTTAGTATTTACTTACTTTGATGTATTTGGAGTATGAAATTGAGAAGAAGTTGGAACTCTTGCAAGATTTGAACCAAGAACACTTGAAGTTCACCAAGAACACTTGAATTTCACCAAGAACACTTGAATGAAAATGTTTGTAGTGTGTGTGTGTGTGGGATCCGGTTTTGAGAGGAGAGAAAGAGATATTTTGGTGTGTAAATAATGAAAAGGAAGCCCTCTATTTATAGGCAAAGTCTTGGTCTTTCAAATGGAGGTGGAGTGTAAGATCATGTTGAAATGAAAGGAGAATGGGGTGTGAAAGATTTGATTATGAAAGGTTATGGAGTTGGGAAATAAAAAATTGAAATCAAATCTTGGGTAGTATTACCCTATGACCAGATTTTTATGGATTATTTTCATGTATTTATATATATATATATATTGTATAAAAGTATTTAGAATGTATTCTTGTATTTCCCTTTTCTTGTAAATTCAAAAATACTTTTGAATGCATTGTTTTAATGAATTGTTTTAGTCTTGCATAATTAATGTTAAGTAATTGTATTAGTGTGTGATTAGTGTCACTAATCATAATTTAATTATGTACTTAGTTGAATTAATCCCTCATATCGTAAATCGATCGGATTAAGTGATTTTCCGATTCATCGCACCGATGAATTTGATTCTAATTGAGTTGAATTTTCTAATAAACCTTGTTAATCACTTGATTAATTTCTAATGACCACTGATTAGGCTATAATTGACTATTAAATGTAGATTAGGTCATTATTGCTAACCTGGTTTAGTGTCGGATGTTACATTTCTCCATTAGCATTGCACATTGTCTTAAATATCCACTTAAACCTATTGCTTTATGATTCCTTGGTAAACTTTGAGAGCATAAATCTCTTCCTTCGTGGCTTTAATCCATTTTTCATCCATAGCTGCTTCCTTATAGTTTCTAGGTTCATTTTCAACTAATAGTAACTATTCGTATATTTCACTTAAAGACCTGTATCCTCTTCTAGGTACATGATTATTTCTAGAGTCTGAAGGTGAATCCATTTCTGGGCTATGTGTAGGTATAGTGGTTTGATGGGGCTGTAAGTCTCATTATTTTGTGAGTTGGTAGGTGAGGGTAGTTCAGTGTTAGTGATATCTTCTGGTTGAGTTTCTGGTTCTATTCTACGTCGGGTTTTCAACAAAAAAATCACTCCACTCAGGTTCTTCTAGGTCAAACTCCTTTGTGTATTCCTCCCAATTCCATGTCTCGTCTTCTTTAAACTTTACATCTCGACTTACACAAACCTTCTTCTTCTCTGGATTAAATAAGCGATATGCCTTTGTTCCAGATTCAGTGCCTAGGTATACAAATGGTATTTCTAATCTTGCATGCCAAAGTCATGCTTCATCTTGTAAGTTGCTTAGTAGACATATAGGTTAACCTATTCTTAGGTCTGCTTTATATTAACGATTCACTGAGTGCTTGTCTATTAGCAATGCTTTATTGCTTGAATCATAATGTAGTAAGTTTCTTTCCATTACTACTCTACATCCGTTTTTCGTGAGTTGTCCTAAACTCAAAATGTTGCTAGTAAGGTTTGGTATGTAATATACCTATGATATTACACGTTGCTCCATATTTATATATTATAACATTATAGATCCTTTCTCTTTGATCTCTAGGTACGACCCATCTCCGAGTCGTACTTTTCCGGTAATCTTCTCATCTAATTCCTTAAAGTGATTCTTAATTACGGTCATATGGTTACTAGGTCCATTATATAAGAACCATGTACTCTCATTGTTTATAGGTAACCATCTTGGTTCTAAGTTGTCTTCATTTAGTAGGATTTGTTGGTGTTCTTCTATGGTTGCCATAAGCAATGTTGGTTCTAGGTCTTCTTCTATGAGGTTTAACCGTTAAGTGTTTTCACCTTTCTGTAGACATTTGGATGCATAATGTCCATTCTTCTTACATTTATAACATTGAACTCGACTCATATCAGGAGTGAATTTCTTTGTGTTGCTATTGTTTTCTCTCGTAAAATTATTCTGTATGGGTTCATGATTCTTTCTATCTGATCTGAATCTATTATTCCCTCGACCTCGTAAGTGGTTAAATCTGTTACGACCATGTCCTCTAAAATGTTGGCCTCTTCCTACATGTTGTGTGAGCATCAAATTCTCTTGACTATCCACATGTCTATCTCTTTTAAATTTCAGTCTCTCTTCAAAAGTCTTTAGTCTGCCAACAGCTTCATCTAATTTCATTGTATCTAGGTCTAAGTATTGTTCTATAGATGCAACTATCTGTAGAAACTTGTCTGGTCATGCGTTCAATAACTTCTTAAAGAGTACTGGGTCTTCCTATGATAACCCTAGGATAGATACCTTACTAGTAAGACTAGTCATCTTCGTGATGAATGAGTCTACTTTCTCATTTTCTTTCATACATAACATCTCAAATTCTGTTTTGAGTGTTTCTAACCTAGCTAATTGGACAGGTTACCCCTATGTGTCTTGTCTTTAATGTATCCCAAACTTCCTTAGCAGTCTTAAATTTTGAGATAAATAACAACTGGTCTTCTGGCAGTGCTTAATAAATGTATGCGATTGTCATTTTATCCTTCTTAGCATCTTCTTGAGTTGTTGTTTGTGGTTCAATCTTTTCCCACAAATCATCTGTTTCTAATATTGCTAGCATTCTAATTGCCCACATAGTATAGTTAGTCGACTTCAACATTGGGCAGGTAAAGTGAGATACTATCCCTATCTCCTTTACATTATTCTTACGACTTCTTCCTTGTCCTTCCTTACTATCACCCATACTTTAGATTCTCACAATCTAAGTCCTACGGAATTTTATAGTTTATAATCATAAATTCCTTCACAAATAAATTAGATTCTCACAATCTAAATTTTCTGGTTTCAGTTTTAGGCTTTTCTCAAAAGGCTAAAACTATTTGACTCTTTACCAGTTTTTCTTATTTTAGTTCACAATTATAATTGGTGCCGGTTATAAAAATGAACTTGATTAAATATTTCTCACAAATATAAAATAAATCACAAAATTATATTTAAGAAAAACTAAAAACTTCAAACTAAAGTTTTATATCAAAGAGTAGTGATACTTTTGTGCACTATTCTTATGTATCAACTATTTTAAAACTTTAAAAGTTACGTTACAAAATTTTAAAACCAATAATAAATTACAAGTTTCTTTATAATTTATTTTTAGAAACCTAATTTTATTATAAGTTACGTTATAATTAAATTAATCCTAATGTTCTTGCTAGTTTTATTTCTACACAAATAAACAAGGTATTCGGATGAAAAAAATACCCAACCTTAGCCTCAAATCCGCTTTGGGCTCCTTTACTTCCCTTTGGGCTTCTTTCTTTTTAGTTGGGCCTATTCTTCCGGGCCTTTAAATCCGGCTAGTGATTTTCCTTTTTGTCTCCTTTTGGAATCCTAGTATTTATGACTTGGGCCTTAACCTTTTACCCTCCTCTTATGGTTTTTTGGGCTCCCCTTGACTACTATGGGCCGCCTCTTCCTTCTACTTGGATCCTTACGGAGAATTCCCTATACCGTTTCTCACCAAACGATATTGCCTTCTTGAAAACGTTGTTCTTATCCTTTTGACCGGTACTTTGACTTCCAAATCACTATTTGTTAGGCACAGAAAGGCCTCAATCAAACCTGTCTATGTCATAGAGGGAGATTTTTAATCAAACCTGGTTGATACACATAAGGGAAGAATTTTAGGATTTTTGATGTCATATTGAAACCTGATAAGTGATTTGAAAAATAAGCCCAAAGCTATTTACAGTGTTACATTCGTTATAACTTGGTAGAATGTCAAAATTGGTCATAACTGTTGGACAGGTTTGACATAAACTGTCTAAGCTGTTCATATCCGTTGAACAGTTTTGACCCAAGTTAAGTGTTCTGTTCTTTGTGAACTGGTTTAACACTTTATGGAATTTGTTTCCATGTCCTCATGCAAAGTCTTGAACGTGAAAATCAGTCTATAAATCCAAACAAAGTGGAAAATCAGAAGCTGCTAGTTCTGACAAAGCTGCTCTGAAGCATGAAGACAAAAATGATATCTAAAATGGGTGACAGACCATTTTTTATATCAAAATAGAATCACATGAATAGGAAAGGAATAAATTTGACATTCCTCTATAAGGTAAAGCTGTGGACAACAGAGACAAAAAGGAAAAAACAAAGTATCTGCTACATATGGACAAAATCTGATTTGTCATACGTGCAGAAAAGCATCATTGTCTTTTATAAAGACATTCCATCATCTCTACAACCAATGAAGAAGTTTCACTAAGATTCACTAAGTGAGTATTTCAGACCCCGTTACCCCGGTTGGCAACGAAGCGTGACGTCGCGTAAGCGTAACCATAATCATAACGAACGACCACTAAATGGACGTTTTCAAAAATACATTGATTTGACTTCAAATATACATATTGTTTTACATAACCAAAATACAGCGTAAGTAGTTCTTAAAATACCAAGATTTAAATACACAATTTAGTTTTTCAAGAATGATGCAAATAAATCTCCGAGTTTGAAAATGATGCGACTCCAAAAATGAACGGAAGCCTTGGAATGCTTCCGATAAATGCGCATGCCTTAATCACCTAAAAATACATGCTAAAATACGTCAACAAATTGTTGGTGAGCTCATAGGTTTACGCGAAAAGACCAGTTGTATGGACATTATCAGATGAGTTGAATTTATAAAGCATAAATTCCGTGTATGTATTACATAAACCATCATGCAACCGAAGCTTAATTAAATGAGTTTGCCCTGTGCAGTATTCCCATACGTAATACCGTGTGTTGAATATATATGCACCCACTGTTAGCCGAGCTGAACTAACCCGAATGGGGGACATGACTCCCGATAGATCTATCCACAATATATTCGTGCTTACAAATAAATGCAATTAACGGTTCATGATTTGAGGGCTGATGGATCCACACATGTAATACATATAAGAAATAAACAGTTTTGATGTCCATATGAAAATCGTGCATGTATTTCCACCCCAATAGATAGTGAAAATAGGGCTATGAGGACTCACCGTGAGTGCGTTGGCAAATACGAGCGTAAAATGCAAATTTGCGTTGTTTGATGGGTGATGAAACCGGATGTGTTTAATCGAGTCCTAAATGATAATAGGGACTTAATATCTCTCATATATGATAATATGTATATTTATAGATTTTTATGTCTTAAATCACCTAACATTACAAGTTTATAAATAAAACCCACTTAAAACGTCAAGTTTATATATATAATTTTCCAGCTTTTCGAAGGTTTTTCGGCCTACTTTGAGGCTGTTTTTGACCAAGCTCCAAAATGATTTAGGCTTTGGTTTTCTTGGACATTAAACCACTATATACAAAGAATTTTTAAAGTCAAGAACGATCATTTTTTGAGATGTTTCGGTTAGGGAAAAAGCTTGTTGAAAACCCTATGTTGGCCATTTTTGAATTGTCAAACTTTCGGGTTCCCAAATAATATCTGGGGGTTCTAAACTCCATAATAATTTATGAAAACTTCCAGATTTTTAGTTGAGACATAGATCTAACTTTTGAGACAAGAATCAACTCATTTTGTTAAGTTATGAGTTAGTTATGATTTTTCAAAGTTGATGCAACTTTTCTGTCGAAATTTCGTATTTCATAAACTTGAAATAACTTGTGATTCTTGTTGTTTATTCAAACACCATTTGTATAAAAGTTATAAAACACGTTTTATATAACTTGTTTCACAATATTTACACTTATATGATGTGTTTATATATTTATAAACACATTTGAAGAAAACAACTTAAAAAACAAAAACTAGTGATTTATAAACTTGAGTTCTTATGAAACTTGTTGTTGGTGATTATATATATTATGCAAGACTTATATAAACATAAATATAAGATGAAATATGTTAGTATTTACTTACTTTAAGGTATTAGAAGTATGAAATCCAGTAGAAGTTGAAATCTTGAAAGGTTGTTGCACCAAAGTCACTTGAAAAGAACAAAAGTTGAACAATCTTTTTGTTGTGTGAGGCGCTTGGCCATTTTTTAGAGGGAGAAAAGAAGGGGTTTTTGGCTTTTAAAATGTGTGGAAATAAATGGAAATGAACACCTATTTATAGAGGAGAAAAAGATCTTGAAATGATGGTGAAAATGGAGGTTGAGTGTGAGATCTTGGATGAATTGAAAGGAAGAGATGTGATTGTGATTGTGTATGGAGTTGAGTATTAAAAAAAATGAAGTCAAAAGCTACATTTGTACTATCTATGGGCCAGATTTTGATGATGTATTTATGATGTATTTTCAATTTTTTTTGTATAAAAGTATTTCAAAATGTATTCTTGTGTTTCCCTTTTTATGTAAATTCATAAATACTTTTGAATGCCTTTGTTTAATGAATTGTTTTAGTCTTGCATAATTAATGTTAAGTAAGTGTATTAATGCATGATTAGTGTCACTAATCATAATTTAATTATGTACTTAGTTGCAATTATCCATCATATCGTAAATCGATCGGATTAATTGATTTGCCGATTAATCGCACCGATGAATTTGGTTCTGATTGAGTTGAATTTCTTCATGAACCTTGCTAATCACTTTGATTAATTTCTAATTACCACTAATTAGGTTATAACTGGCTTTTAAATACTGATTAGGTCGTAGTTGCTAACCTGGTTTAATGTCGGATGTTACAGTCTCCCCCTGTTAAGGGAATTTCGTCCCGAAATTAGCTCGTGTTCTCCACTGCTTGAGTATTTGAGAACAGGTGAGGGTATTTTTTCCCGGAACTGATCTTCGCGTTCCCATGTAAACTCAGGACCTCGTTTAGAGTTCCATCTGACTTTTATTATCGGGATCCGGCTGTGCTTTAGTTTCTTGACTTCTCGATCTATTATTTCCACAGGTTTTTCAACGAAGTTCAACTTATCGTCTAACTCCAGTTCGTCCATGGGTGTGACGAGTGTTTCATCAGCCAGATATTTCCTAAGTTCGGATACGTGGAAGGTATTATGAACGTTACTAAGCTCTGGGGGCAGATCGAGTGAGTAGGCTACCAGGCCAATTCTTTTGGAAATCTTGAATGGTCCGATATAACGAGGATTATCCTCGTTTCCCAAAACGGATTATGCCTTTCCAAGGCGAGACTTTCAGCATTATCTGGTCTCCCTCCTGGAAATCCAAATCCTTTCGTTGAACATCTGCATAGCTTTTCTGTCGATCCCGTGTGATCTTTAATCGTTTCCTAATCTGGACTATCTTTTCTGTAGTCTCCTGGATGATCTCGGGTCCAGTGATCTGGCCATCTCCTACCTCAGCCCAACAAAGCGGTGACCGACACTTTTGCCCATAAAGTGCCTCAAATGGAGCAGTTTTAATGCTCGTACGATAATTCCACTAATTCAAATGAGTGTCTCAACACTTCCCAAAATCCATTACACAGGCTCTTAATATAGGTTCTAGGGTTTGAATCTTTCTTTCATTTTGACCATCGGTCTGATGGTGATAGGCGGAACTCATGTCCAAGTTTGTACCCAAAGCTTGTTGTAACTATTGCCAAAAGTCTAGATGTGAATCTGCTATCCGTATCCGGAGACGACTTTCTTGAGGTACGTTTGGATTAGCTTATTCATCCTGTTGTTCTCCTTGATTGGTAGAAGTGCCCGGATTTTGTTAGGCGGTCGACTATTACCCAAATGGTTTTTGATTTTGGTCTTAACTTTGGAGCATGTTAGGAATTTGTTGACATATGTGGCAATGTCATCCTTCATGATAGGCCACCCGTATAGCTCCTTAAGGTCATGATACATTTTATCGGATCCGGGGTGGACGACATATCTTGATTTGTGTCCGTCATCCGTAACCAGCTTTCTTACTCTATCAAAAACAGGGTAACTAGACTCTATTCATGAAGTATCGATTTTCATTAACCCTTATCCCAAACTATTTATCCATTCCGTGCAGGGCTTTATTTTTAATATTTTCCTCCTTAACAGCTTCTACTAGTGCACCATGAACTAAGGAAGGAAGGTTTGGTTGAATGGTTATAACTAGGGCTGGTACTCTTAACGGATTAACTTGTTCCTTTCGGCTCTGAGCGTTTGCAACCACATCAGTTTTCCTCAGGTGATAACGAATTTCACAGTTGCAACCACTTATTAGCTCCATCAACGATGTTACCTCATATTTGACTCTTACTGGTTCAAGTGTGTTGGAGGCTCTTATGGTCTGTAGTACACTTCTTACCGTACAACTAATGTCTTCAAGTCTTAAGGATAAAGACTACTGATCCAATATCTAGATCATGCGTTGTGTAATTCACATAGTGAACCTTAAGTTTTCATAAAGTTTAAGCTATGACCCTATCTTTCTATATCAACCCATTGTGTGAAGCGTCACGGTAATCTACAAATTTCTTGCTTCTCTTGGATAAAATTAGCGTGCTGCACAGATTATGCTTTAATAACTGATATGATGTCCCCTGATCCTCGCCCCAATCATGCTTAATGTCTTTTCGGGTCAGTGTTGTTAGAGCTCTGGTGATCTTTGAGAATTTTTTTAATTGCTTATAATAAGTTGCAAGTCTTAAGGACTGTCATATCTTTATGGGGGTTCTAAGAGTTGACCAATTTCTGATAGCCTCGATCTTTGCGTGGTCAACTTGAATCCTTAGGTGACCGAGAAATCTGACCTATCTTAGCCAAAAGTCAAACTTAGAAAGCTTGGTGTATAGCTGGTCTTTCTTCAACAACTCTAGAATCAGTCTTAAATGTTTGCTCGTGCTCCTCCTTGTTTCGTGCGTAGATTAAAAAGTCATTCATGAATACAATCACGAATTTGTCTAGATAAGGTTTGCACACCCGATGAGGTCCATGAGTATCGTTGGGGCATTGGTTAATCCAAACGGCATTAATAGGAATTTATGATGACCGAAACGGAATCTGAAGGCTTTATTTGGAATATCTTTCTTGCGAACTTTCACCTGATAATAACCAGACCTTAGGTCGATCTTCGAATAGAAGCTTAATTCTTGGAGTTTGGTCAAACAAGTCATTGATCCTAGTGAGCGGGTATCGATTCTTTTAGTTTATTTAGCTCTTGGTAATTGATGCACATTTTGAAGGTTCCATCCTTCTTCTTTATGAACAAAACTGGAGCTCCTCCAAGGCGAGGAATTCGGTTTGATAAACCTTTTATCTACGACCTCCTACAGTTGGTTGGACGATTCTTACACTATTGATGGGGTTAATTGACATGGTGCTCGAGCCACTGGTACCGCACCTGATACTAGGCCGATTTTTGAATTTGACTTGCCTCGATGTTGGGTGTTCAGGTAAGTGTTCTAGAAAAACTTTGGGGTAACCATAAATAATAAGAATATTTTCGAACTGCTTTTCCTTTGGCTCCCTCTTTGTCAACACTTCAGGGTCCTAATGCTAAGGATGATGCTTACTTTGGTATTTCTTGTTTTGCCTTGAACAGTAAGGACCTTCTTATTGACTAAAGGTATATGAACCGTCTTCTTGTTGCACATTATTTCCGCACGATTTTTTTTTTCCTATAGTCAATCCATGCCTATGACCATGTCAACACTTCCCAGTTTGACGGGCATCAAGTCTGTTTCAAAGAGTTGGCCTACTAATTCTAAGGAGCATCCTTGACTTATCTTATTCATCTTAAGCGACTTACTGTCATCAACCTCAATAGCATAAGTGACACTTAATGGTGTAAGAATGGAATTTATCTGCTTACTGAACTTAGTGGATATAAAGCTCCTATCAACACCGGTATCAAATAGTAGAAATGCATAAGTGGTATCTAATGGGGTAAGAGGATAAGTCTATGGGTTTGAAATTTCTTAGGCAGATTGTCGTACTACATATCCTCATGCTCCTAGTTATAGATAAAACTTAGTTTTTCATTAAAATGCTGGAAACCTAATCTTTGTACATGATATGGTTGGAATTTTCCGATAAACTCTTAAGACTTACACACCCTAAGATGTATCAGATAGTAAAGCCTAGAGAAATACTATAAAAGGGTACTAAGTATGAGATGCCTCCGGGGTTTCCTCGTACTCCAGAGCGTTAAGTCGTTGGGTTAGTTCTGCACTACGGGCTTTAGGCGCTGTCACAATTCGTTGATTCCGTCTTGTTGAATCGCCTGGGTATTCTGGTTGGCCCAAGGTTTATTGGTGGTTTGTGTTGCCTCCTGCTTAATCATTGTAAAGATCACCGACCTCTTGGTAGATTTTGTCGAAATTGGAGATCGTGTCTGGCGGCCCTTGCCACCAACAGAGGCACCGTTTGTTACGTAGGTCTCTTGGTAAGTGTCCGCACTTGAGAGGAAGATGGTGTTCTGACTTCAAACTGGCTTTGGATCCCCTCCTCGTTTCTCCACTCTTGTAGAGTGTGAGGCGTCCATCCCCACTGTCTTATGTTTGCCCGTCACTACTGCGGCGGGCTTGGCTGATGGGCAGGTACCGGGATAGACTCCCGTTGTGCCAGTCACACCCTTTTCCTAGGGGTGAACTTCTTCAATGGTCCATTGGGATGGTTTCTAAATAGGGTGTAGGGTGGAATATGTGCTGGTGATGGTGGAGAAATTTGTGCTGCAGGGCCACAATTTCCCTCCTTGTGTTTTGACGGGTCCATTACATCGTCATTGATTTGATCTGGGTGGGAAAGTACACCTCAGTGTCACCTTGGCTTCCTTGTTCCATGGGTGAGAATTCATCCTCTGAGTCAAGATGATAATAAACGTATTGTTGGACGTGTTATTATCATCAGGGTCCATATATGTGTTCACAATTCTTGAAGAAAGTTTAGTTTTTGTAACAGTTATAGTCTAGGTACCAATGCAACCTAGTTCACTAAAACTATGGCTCTGATACCAATCTGTCACACCCCGTTACCCCGGTTGGCAACGAAGCGTGACGTCGCGGAAGCGCAACCATAATCATAACGAACGACCACTAAATGGACGTTTTCAAAAATACATTGATTTGACTTCAAATATACATATTGTTTTACATAACCAAAATACAACGTAAGTAGTTCTTAAAATACCAAGATTTAAATACACAATTTAGTTTATCAAGAAAGATGCAAATAAATCTCCGAGTTTGAAAATGATGCGACTCCAAAAATGAACGGAAGCCTTGGAATGCTTCCGATAAATGCACATGCCTTAATCACCTGAAAATACATGCTAAAATACGTCAACAAATTGTTGGTGAGCTCATAGGTTTACGCGAAAAGACCAGTTGTATGGACATTATCAGATGAGTTGAATTTATAAAGCATAAATTCCGTGTATGTATCAAATCCGCTTTGGGCTCCTTTACTTCCCTTTGGGCTTCTTTCTTTTTAGTTGGGCCTATTCTTCCGGGCCTTTAAATCCGGCTAGTGATTTTCCTTTTTGTCTCCTTTTGGAATCCTAGTATTTATGACTTGGGCCTTAACCTTTTACCCTCCTCTTATGGTTTTTTGGGCTCCCCTTGACTACTATGGGCCGCCTCTTCCTTCTACTTGGATCCTTACGGAGAATTCCCTATACCGTTTCTCACCAAACGATATTGCCTTCTTGAAAACGTTGTTCTTATCCTTTTGACCGGTACTTTGACTTCCTAATCACTATTTGTTAGGCACAGAAAGGCCTCAATCAAACCTGTCTATGTCATAGAGGGAGATTTTTAATCAAACCTGGTTGATACACATAAGGGAAGAATTTTAGGATTTTTGATGTCATATTGAAACCTGATAAGTGATTTGAAAAATAAGCCCAAAGCTATTTACAGTGTTACATTCGTTATAACTTGGTAGAATGTCAAAATTGGTCATAACTGTTGGACAGGTTTGACATAAACTGTCTAAGCTGTTCATATCCGTTGAACAGTTTTGACCCAAGTTAAGTGTTCTGTTCTTTGTGAACTGGTTTAACACTTTATGGAATTTGTTTCCATGTCCTCATGCAAAGTCTTGAACGTGAAAATCAGTCTATAAATCCAAACAAAGTGGAAAATCAGAAGCTGCTAGTTCTGACAAAGCTGCTCTGAAGCATGAAGACAAAAATGATATCTAAAATGGGTGACAGACCATTTTTTATATCAAAATAGAATCACATGAATAGGAAAGGAATAAATTTGACATTCCTCTATAAGGTAAAGCTGTGGACAACAGAGACAAAAAGGAAAAAACAAAGTATCTGCTACATATGGACAAAATCTGATTTGTCATACGTGCAGAAAAGCATCATTGTCTTTTATAAAGACATTCCATCATCTCTACAACCAATGAAGAAGTTTCACTAAGATTCACTAAGTGAGTATTTCAGACCCCGTTACCCCGGTTGGCAACGAAGCGTGACGTCGCGTAAGCGTAACCATAATCATAACGAACGACCACTAAATGGACGTTTTCAAAAATACATTGATTTGACTTCAAATATACATATTGTTTTACATAACCAAAATACAGCGTAAGTAGTTCTTAAAATACCAAGATTTAAATACACAATTTAGTTTTTCAAGAATGATGCAAATAAATCTCCGAGTTTGAAAATGATGCGACTCCAAAAATGAACGGAAGCCTTGGAATGCTTCCGATAAATGCGCATGCCTTAATCACCTAAAAATACATGCTAAAATACGTCAACAAATTGTTGGTGAGCTCATAGGTTTACGCGAAAAGACCAGTTGTATGGACATTATCAGATGAGTTGAATTTATAAAGCATAAATTCCGTGTATGTATTACATAAACCATCATGCAACCGAAGCTTAATTAAATGAGTTTGCCCTGTGCAGTATTCCCATACGTAATACCGTGTGTTGAATATATATGCACCCACTGTTAGCCGAGCTGAACTAACCCGAATGGGGGACATGACTCCCGATAGATCTATCCACAATATATTCGTGCTTACAAATAAATGCAATTAACGGTTCATGATTTGAGGGCTGATGGATCCACACATGTAATACATATAAGAAATAAACAGTTTTGATGTCCATATGAAAATCGTGCATGTATTTCCACCCCAATAGATAGTGAAAATAGGGCTATGAGGACTCACCGTGAGTGCGTTGGCAAATACGAGCGTAAAATGCAAATTTGCGTTGTTTGATGGGTGATGAAACCGGATGTGTTTAATCGAGTCCTAAATGATAATAGGGACTTAATATCTCTCATATATGATAATATGTATATTTATAGATTTTTATGTCTTAAATCACCTAACATTACAAGTTTATAAATAAAACCCACTTAAAACGTCAAGTTTATATATATAATTTTCCAGCTTTTCGAAGGTTTTTCGGCCTACTTTGAGGCTGTTTTTGACCAAGCTCCAAAATGATTTAGGCTTTGGTTTTCTTGGACATTAAACCACTATATACAAAGAATTTTTAAAGTCAAGAACGATCATTTTTTGAGATGTTTCGGTTAGGGAAAAAGCTTGTTGAAAACCCTATGTTGGCCATTTTTGAATTGTCAAACTTTCGGGTTCCCAAATAATATCTGGGGGTTCTAAACTCCATAATAATTTATGAAAACTTCCAGATTTTTAGTTGAGACATAGATCTAACTTTTGAGACAAGAATCAACTCATTTTGTTAAGTTATGAGTTAGTTATGATTTTTCAAAGTTGATGCAACTTTTCTGTCGAAATTTCGTATTTCATAAACTTGAAATAACTTGTGATTCTTGTTGTTTATTCAAACACCATTTGTATAAAAGTTATAAAACACGTTTTATATAACTTGTTTCACAATATTTACACTTATGATGACTATTTTGAAAATGCAGACTTCATTGGAGTCAACTGGACAAAATGCTGAACTTTCTGAATTAAATAAGTTGTTTGAGAATTTTTATGATGACTATTTTGAAAAGCCCAAAACTAATGTTCAAAATTTGGTGCCTGACAGGATTACTGAAGATCCAGTCATAGTTTCAGATCTTTCTCAACAACAAAGTTCAGAAGAAACTGGAGAAGCTTCAACAGCAAATGTGCAGTCAACTACTGAGATTGTACAACCAAATGAACCTCCACATTCTTCTGAAACCCCCATTACTTCTGAACATTCCGAAGCTCCTACCTCAGATGTTCCACTTACAACATCTGCAGTAGAGAACATCATTGGTGATCCATCTGCGTCAGTCCAAACCAGAAGGGCTACTATAAATGAATGCTGATTTTCAAATTTTTTGAGTAAGATTGAGCCCAAAAAGGTAAAAGAAGCCCTTCTGGATGCTGATTGGATTGTGGCGATGCAAGAAGAACTCAACCAGTTCCAACGGTTAAAGGTCTGGAGACTTGTTGAGCGCCCAAAAGACAAATCCATAATAGGCACGTAATGGATCTTCAAGAACAAGAAAGATGAACATGGTGTCATTATTCGGAATAAAGCTCGTCTCGTGGCCAAAGGATACAGCCAACAAGAAGGGATTGATTATGATGAAACATTCGCACCAGTTGCACGAATTGAAGCTATAAGGATGTTTTTAGCTTTTGCCGCTCATAAAAATTTTACAGTATATCAAATGGATGTCAAAACTGCGTTTTTAAACGGGGAGCTAACAGATGAAGTATATACATATCAGCCGGAAGGGTTTACTGATCCTTCGAAACCTGATCATGTATATATTTTAGATAAGTCACTGTATGGCCTTAAACAAGCACCTCGTGCTTGGTATGATGCACTATCAACATATCTGTTGAGATGTGGATTTACAAAAGGTGCAGTTGACACAACCCTGTTTATAAAACATCAGGGGTCAGATATCATAGTTATACAGATATATGTAGATGATATAATATTTGGGTCTACAAATCCAGAATTTTGTAAGAAATTCACATTTTTAATGTCCCAGAAATTCGAAATGAGCATGATGGGGGAAATAAATTTTTTCTTAGGATTACAAGTAAAACAATTAACTGATGGTATTTTTATCAATCAGTCAAAATACATACAAGACATGTTAAAGAAATTTAACATGGTCAATAGTACTCCTATGAAAACTCCCATGGCTCCGGATTCAAAGTCAAAACTCGATGCAGACATCTCAGGGAAACCTGTAGATGTGACTCATTATCGAGGTATAATTGGGTCATTAATGTACTTAACAGCCAGTAGACCAGATATTATGTTTGCTACATGTGTCTGTGCTAGATATCAGGCAAATCCAAAAGAATCACACTTAACAGCTGCAAAACGAATTTTAAGATATCTCAAAGGAACTCCAAATCTTGGTTTGTGGTATCCTAGAGAGTCTTCATTTAATCTGACTGCTTTTTCTGACGCTGATCACGCATGTGATAAGATGGACAGAAAGAGTACGTCAGGAGCAGTACAATTCTTAGGTGACAAACCCGTATGTTGGTCATCCAAGAAACAACATTGTGTTTCATTGTCTACAGCTGAAGCAGAGTATGTTGCTGTATCTTCCTGATGTTCTCAGGTGTTGTGGATGAAGAGCCAACTGCGTGATTACGGGTTTACACCAAAGAAAATTCCAATATATTGTGATTCTTAGAGCGCAATAGCTATTGCATCAAATCCGGTGCAACATTCAAAAACGAAACACATTGACATTCGATATCATTTCATAAAAGATCATGTAGAAAATGGAAATATAGAATTTTATTTTGTACCTACTGAATATCAACTAGCTGATTTGTTTACCAAAGCGTTAGATGAAAAGCGGTTTAATTTTTTGGTATACAAATTAGGTATGTTGAACCGTTAAGAATTAATAATTCAGTAGTTTCAAAATATAATTTTTAAAATTTTCAATTTTTCTGAGTGATTTTTATCTGATGTTAAATTCATGAATCATAAAAAGTTTATATTCTTTAGAATTTAACAAGATCTGGATTGTCATGTGCAGGGGGAGCAGAAAAGAAATTAATCTGATTTTGAATAAATCTGATAAAATTTATCTGTCATTTTGTAGGGGGAGCAGAGCTGATAAATTGAATATACAGTTGAGGGGGAGCAACTTTCAGAAACTCAAGGGGGAGCAAATGCACTTTGTTAATAACTTGTTTTTTGTTTGTTTTGTGTGTTTTCAATTTTTTTTGTGATGGTTTATGTGCAAAATTTTTTTTCTTTTCAAGTATGAATTTTTTTAGTCCATTTTAAAATTTTTTTTGTTTTATTTTGGGTGCTGTTAAATTTTTTTTTTGAAATTCAAAATTTTTTTAGTCACAATTTTTTTTGAAAAAATGGGTGTATGGGCTAAGTTGGTTTAGATAATGGGCCGAATTTTCAAAATTTGAAAATTTAAAAAACAATGGGCCGGCTAAATGAGAGTATAAATTTGAATTTTCAAATTCAAAATCACTTTTCCGGATATTTCGAAAACTTCATCTTCTCCAACAAGATTCCTTAACTTCCAAGAAAGCTCAAAAACCACAACCGACATTTTTTTTCATCAAGATTGTGAGTAAAACATCGTATTTTTTATTATTTCAGTTTGTATGTTCTGTATATCTGTTCGAGTGTGAAAATCTGTTCTTATTTTTGTTTTTTTGTGTTCTTGATCATTAATGGCAAATAATGTGATTTTTTCATCAAGATTGTGAGTAAAACTTCGTATCCGAAAGTCACTTGGACTTGATGGATATTGAAACAAGTGCACAATTGACCGTGTGTACGACTTCGTTTGAATCACTGAATCTAGCTCATATACACTCTAGGACACTTGAGTCAACTTCATGTGTTGAAGTTTTAGTATGGTTGAACTGAGTGTTCCCACTGGAACATCCTTAGTAACGGAAGCATTTGTTGCTCCGTCACTTGAAGAGGGTGGAAGTCCAGTCAGAGAAACGACAATACCAACTCTGAGTACTGGCCACGCAGAAGTTCTTTATACAAGTTCGACTGTTGTGACAACTGGAAGTCTACGTGACCCAGTGGTGAATTTATCCCCGTTTGTGACTGAGTCAACATTGACAAAAGCCTTGAATGAAGTTGTTTCTGGAGTAAACACGCATGTATCTAATCAACTAGCTGAGGTAATGGCTCAAATGACAAACATTCAGAAATTTTTGAAGGGAAAGGATGTTGCAGAGGAGTCTGTTAAGCAAAATGAGTCAAAACAAGCTATAGAAGAGTTGAAGGAAGAGTTGAAAGATTTTGTTTTTGAGCAGTTTGATGAGATGCGAGAACGTATGATCAGCCTGGAAAATACTGTGGTAACTGCGTTGGGTAATCTTTCAGAAAGAGTGGCTGCAGTAGAAGAAACCTGCAAGGCTCAAGCTTCCTCGTCCAAGAGGAAACATGATGAGCATGATGAAGACTCCGATGATGCTCCTCATGAGGGGGAGAAGAGGAGAAAGCTTGATCAACCAACGCCGGGGATATTAATGCTAACATATCCAGAAAAGGAGCCGGAAGCTCAGGAGAAACAAGCTGGGGGATCTAAAGAATCTGCTGGTGAACAGAGAGAGCTGGGATTGATTCTTTATGAAGATGTTCCAGTTCCTTTGAACACTCAGTCCGATATTTATCAGTTTCTTGAGTATATTGATTCAGAGGAAGACGTTCAAGAGAAAGATAAAGAGCTAAGTATTCAAGAGACAGGAGAAGAAAGAGAGGAGTATATTGAAGTGTCTGAAGATGATGACATAATTGCTTTGACTGATGTAGATTTTAGAGCTGAAAGAATTGAGGAAGAGGAAGTACTAGTTGAGGAAATTATGAAGGATATTGAATCAACACCAACGGTTGAAAAGCCTGAGGTTGTTGTACAAGTTAAAGAAGAGTTTGAAGAATTTCATGTTGAGAGCAGTATGGCTCAAGAAAAGGTTGTGTTGAATGAAGTTGAACTTATGGATAGATTTTTCAATGAGTATGTGCTTGCTGATGAATCTGAGAAACAACACAGACTTAGATTTCAAGCACAACAAGTGGTACAGAGGGAGATTCAAGATATGCTAACTTTGTTGAATCAGGATGAGATAAGTAAGAAGAAGGTGAAAAAGTTTGAACCTCCAGAGAACAGATCTGCTGAATTTATCAGAAAAAGGAACAAGATGCCGTATATTGAAGATATTCTGGAGAAACGGATCTTTTGCAAGAAGCAATCTCCTTGTTCATTCCACAAGTTATTTAAAGTACTAGAGCCTAACATGCCCAATCTGGTTAACTATGCCAGTTTTCTGAGCAACAAAACACAGGAGGTTGAGAAGGTTAAAAGTGAATTCAGAATTGTTGACCTTGTGAAGATTGAAAAAGAAAGATTTGTTAAGGTTTTCTATCCGAAATTCACAGTCACAAGATCAGATGGAAACACTTATGTATTCACAGAAGCTGACATGTTCAACATGCACTTGGTAGATATTGAAGATCTTTTTGATGAATTGTGCAGAAACAAAAGAAATGAACACTGTAGATTTGCGCTAAAGACACTGTTTCACTTTATGCATACCAAATTGGTATTAATGTCAGTGCAAGATCTACAGATTGGGGTTGAAAGAGGCATGAGGAAGATCAACATGACAGCACCACACAGAGATATCAAATTTGCTGGTGAGCTGAAAGAATTTCAAGTTATCATGGTGAAGCATCCAGCAGTCATGTATAAAGATAGGAATAAGAAGTTGAGAGCAATGAGGAGTGTAGAGCTGAACAAGTTTTCTGATGGTACTTTGATTAAAGTGATGAGTGGTTTGAAAGGGAAGCTTGCAGCAGACCAGAAAAGAAAGTCAAAGAAAGGAGCCCTATCTGTTAACGACCGAAGACTCATGGTTGAATTTATTTCAAAAATTGAATGGAGGCTTTCGGATCGCAAAAGTATCAGAAGATTTGAGCAAAAGCTGGGCTTATCGGTTTAAAGACTTTTCTATTTTCATCAAAGGGGGAGAATGTTAGAATATGTTTTAATTGATGAAAAACAAAGTCTAGGGACTGTTTATGTATTTTCTTAATAGTTTGTAAATAAGTATAAATAGCCTCTTTGACTTTCAACTTAGATAGATCTGTCAGAGAATCATTTTGTACGCATTCTATTCTATGAAAGCTGCTCTGAACAAGCAATCAAATCATTCGGTCAGTGTTGATTACTTTCTTTGTTCTTATTATTTGCATATTGTTGATTGAATTGGTAGAAACTATTTTTCACAATGCTTTTGTTTAATGAATTGTTTTCGTCTTGCATAATTAATGTTAAGTTAGTGTATTAATGCATTATTAGTGTCACTAATCATAATTTAATTATGTACTTAGTTGCATTAATCCATCATATCGTAAATCGATCGGATTAATTGATTTGCCGATTAATCGCACCGATGAATTTGATTCTGATTGAGTTGAATTTCTTCATGAACCTTGTTAATCACTTTGATTAATTTCTAATTACCACTATTTAGGTTATAATTGGCTATTAAATACTGATTAGGTCGTATTTGCTAACCTGGTTTAATGTCGGATATTACATAGTATAAAAAGAAGCTTTTAAGGAATTAGAGACAATCAAGATAGACATCCACAAGTTCAGAACGTGCAAAAAGAAATTGTATTTTTCATGCATGCAAGTTCTGATTTCAACTTAGAATAGAATAGAAAAAGTGTAACACCTTGCTTTCGAATTTAGGTGTTTCTGTGCAATTTGCCTTTGACTTTTGTAATTTGTAGAATTAATGAAATTAATTACTAAATAATGCAATTAATTAATGAAAATTATTTGACCAAGTTACATATATGCTATGATTTATTTATAAAGTATCAATTTAAAAGGGATAAAATAAACTTATGTGGCCAAACTATGAAGAATGAGAGTTGTATTAATATAAATGCTAAGATTTATTCTAAATGCACATTTCACCAAACTAAAAAATCAAACTTTCTGCTTCTTTTTCTCCTTCCATACGGCCTCATCTCAAATTCTCCAAATAATCACCAATCTTGCAATTAAGATTCAAGGAAGCTAGCAACTAGTAACTAAGCAACAATACACAAGTTTATTGAGGTAATTTATTCTTGGAAACTCAAATGTGTGTGCATTGTAGGGGTGTTAAAAAATATCCGAATCCGAAAATCCGATCCGAAACTATCCGAAATTTCGGATATCCGGATTTTCGGATATCCGAAATTTCGGATTCGGATAGTAAAATTCCAGATTTTCGGATATTCGGATAATCCGATATCCGAAAATCTAAAAAAAAATAATTTTTTTTAAATTTTTTTATATCTTTAGTATTGATCATTTACATAATATTGAGTGTTTATTATTATTCTAATGTATATTTTTGAGTTTTATCTTAGTATTATAGATTTATTAACTAATATTTTTATAAATTTTAGTTTTTTTATATTTTTTTAGTCATTTTGAGTAAAATAATTCCGGATACATTTACTTTTTGATATATTTATTTTTAATATGTATTTGGATATACGAATTTGTATTTTAGATATTTAAATATTAGATTTAATTTTTAAAAAAAATTAAAAAATATGAATTTTCGGATATTTTTTTCGGATAATCCGATATCCGAATCCGAAATTTCGGATAATCCGAAATTTCGGATTCGGATAGCAAAATTCACTATCCGAAATTTCAGATATCCGAAATTCGGATATCCGGTTTTGAACACCCCTAGTGCATTGTGTGTGTTGTGTGGGTCACGGCCTGATGGCCAGGACTGAGAAATCACATTCAAACTTCAAAATTGAAGTTTGAATCCTAAACTAAAACCATGCATGTCTTGATTGTGTGCATAATTAATAATCTTAGCATTTTGAGACCATGATTCTAGCCTTGAAATTTAATTTCTGAGATTTTATATATGTATTATCACTGCCTTTTTGCTGCTGTTTTAGCCGAGAAAGAAGCCGACCAGGAAGGGGCTTTGGCCTTCGACCAAGCCTTATAAATGTGTGTGTGTTGATCAACAAATACAGAGCATTTAATCTCCTAAATCCTTCAAAATTAGCTGCTGGAAATGAAGATCAAAACAGAAAGGAAAAGAGAAGTTCTTTGTGTGCATGTGTATGTTAACCAAGAAAGGGGGAAAGCATCTGAGATTATTAGAGATTCATTAGGAATCTCGGATAGATGTAGCAAACAAAGGCAGGCTGTAGCAGTAAAATATATATGTAATCTCAGATGTTTTCTTCCTTTGTTCTATACAATCTCGGATATATGTATATGAGATCTCGGATAGGTTCAAACAGCCCAACACCCTTTTCTTATTAATCTCGGTTATATGGTTGTGAGCAATCTCGAATAGTTGAATCAAAACGGAAACAACAATCTCGGTGAAAAGGTGGTGACCGAGATTCACAGAGAAAGTGAATCTCGGATATCTACACATCACAGCAACACACACCTGCACAGGCTGCACTAATCTCATATGTATGTTTCAAATAGAGGCAACACCCTTGTTCTTTTATTTACAAATCTCGGATAGCATTAAAACACGACATCCTCTTTTTATTCTTTGCAATCTCGGATACTTTGAGGTTTTGACCAAGATTACACAATCTCGGATATGTGCAATCTTGGTTAGTATGTGTGTGTTGGTGCAATTCCTTTCTTTTCTTCACACAATCTCGGATACATATAAGTTTACAATCTCAGTCCCTTTCTTTTGTATATATGTGAATCTCGGATGTGAGTATTTCAAGCAAACAGTTCACAGTATGAACTAAGTTAAAGATAAAATTATAAATAGGCATAAAGTATGATCAATTTATGTAAAAATAGCAACATACTTTCTACTTAAATTAATAACAAGGCATTTTAATGAATCTTTTTCATATAATTGACATATATGTTAAATATATGTGGGAAATTTCTATATGTGTGTTCTTGAAAGATTATATATATATATATATATATATATATATATATATATATATATATATATATATATATATATATATATATATATATATATATATATATATAGGGTTGGAATCATTGCAGAACCTTAATTTAGTGCAGAACTGTAGAACCAATCTAAACCATTGGATTATTATATAACACTAGGGATAAGATGGTAATTATGCAATTAACATTGAATTAATAGTAGTCTACCAAGTTTGACTGCCCACTCTGACCATTTTTGACTAGTTTAATATCGAAGGTACATGCAGTGTTGAATGTGTGATATAAACTGTAATTCGACATTGGATGATCTCTATATAATATATTGAATGGAGGTCTAGGTAAAAAAAAAATTTACGAAAAATAAACACCTAAAATTTTTTCGAAAAAAATATATCATTACTATTCTCATTAAATCAACCAACTTTTCACTACTGATTTTTACCATAATTTTTGGTTCTGTTAATTTTGAATCTACATGCAGTGTTGCATCGACGTTGGATATACGACATCAAGTGTTCATTCGACATTGAATTATATCGGTCATGCTACATTGAATCGTGGTCTGTGTAATTTTTTTTACGAAAAATAAACACGTAAAATTTTTTCGAAAAAAATATGTCATTACTGTTCTCATTAAATCAACCAACTTTTGACTACTAATTTTGACCATTATTTTGGTTCTGTTAATTTTGATTGTACATGCAGTGTTGCATCGACGTTGAATATACGATATCAAGTGGTCATTCGACATTGAATGATACCGGCTATGCTACATTGCATGGTGGTCTGGGTAATTTTTTTTACGAAAATTAAACACGTAAATTTTTTTCGAAAAAAATATATCGTGACCGGTCTCGTTTTAAAGAGTATAAAATTCTCATTTTTATGGTATAATTTTTTTGATTTAACAATTAATCATATTAATGTTATTTTAATTTAAAGAAAAAGAATATTTATTTTACTAATGCCAATATTTTTGCTATTTCCAATCTATTCCTTTTTTACCCCCGAAGAATTAAAAAATCACTAATGCCAATCTTTTTTTCACTAATTCCAAACTTTATGGTTTTAATCAAGACCATTAGGTTAATCTAATCTATGAACGATATTGGTTCTACACTAAATTTAGGTTCTGCAATGATCCCATATATATATATATATATGTGTGTGTGTGTATGTATATATATATACACACACACTAGTTGTGTACCCGCGCAAAGCGGCGTCGGTAACGAATGTTTGAATTGGTTACTAATCCTGTCAATAAGACAGATTCTGAGGCCAAGACAGATAGTAAGAGACATGTTCGTCCATTCAATGCTGAGTTCTTTGAGAAGAAATTTTCAAAAGGAAAACAACTTACAACCAACAGGGGAAAGTCTCATGTTGAAAGTAAATCTGTTGTGATTTCAAATAAGTTTTCAAATCATAGTGAAAGTTGGTTATAAATGAAAAAAATTATTTTGTTAAAACCAAGCATGATGATCATACTACCACAAGTAGGCAAAAATCATTACAACTCAGTAAAATCAAAGGCAAAGCCATTGCTCAATCTGAGAGGACCGAAAATAAGTTTTTCAATCCTAAGGAAGGTTATAAAATAGTTAAATTGCCTATATTTGATTTATGTCCTCCCAAAAAGAGAAAAGAGGATACAGGAAAAGCTGTTGCTATTGAACATTCCATAAAACCTGTTGGATTTTCTAAAATAAGTGAAATATTTGCTAAACCTGTTAATAAGCCCAACAAAGATAAACTAGAATGTGTTTCTGGGAGTTCTTCTTTCAAGAAATATAAAAAGAGAAAATGCTATAAATGTGGAAAGAGAACTCACATGGCCAAGGACTGTCCTGAAACTAAGGACGTAAGGCCTGCTGACACTGTTAGCTCCAACATTACAAAATCAAGCAGTGTTGGAAGCAACCTTGTCATTCAGGAGAGTATCTCAGCAGATACAATCCAAATTGGAAATATTAGTGTTGAACTTGGTCCATCAACAAATGCTGATGAGGAAGGAGAACTCATCCCTGTGATGAGTTCCCCTAAGAACTACTGTTTCCTCTTGCTACTCTGCAGGTTAAACAACCAAGCTAGGTTTGGTACTTGGACAATGGCTGCTCTGGTCACATGACAGGTTGCAAGGAACTGCTGAGTGACCTCAAGCCTGAGAAAGGCCCAAAAGTCACCTTTGGTGACAATGTCCAGGGATCCACAGAAGGATATGAAACCCTTTATGCTGGTGCTGCAATCTTCAATAGAGTAGCCTATGTGTCTGGGCTAAAATATAATACTGTGTGATGCTGGCTACAAGGTTAATTTTATGAGAACATAGGGTACATACTGGATCCCCAAGGAAAAGTTGTGTTGTGTGCACAAAGAAAGAAATGGGTATACATTGTAGAGATGAAGTCTGCTAATCAAACAACCGAGACTTGTTTCATGTCATGGAGCAATGCAGACCTCAATTGGTTAAGGCACAAAAGACTATCACACCTGAACTTCAAGAATATTAACAAACTCTATAAGAAAGAGTTGGTAATAGGTTTGCATTCTATAACTTTTGTTAAGGATAAACTCTGCCCAGCTTGTGAGAAGGGTAATCAAAGAAAAACAACTTTTAAATCTAAGCATAATTTCTCAATTGATACACCTCTCTTCTTAATGCACATGGACTTGTTTGGACCTGTTAATGTCTCAAGTCTAGGAGGTAGAAGATACACCTTAGTAATGGTTGATGAGTTCTCTAGGTACACTTGGGTAATCTTCTTAAAGACCAAAGGAGAGGCTACCAGAGAAATTATTGGGTTTATCAAAAAGCTGGAAGTTCTGAACTCTGCCCAACTTAGAAGTGATCATGATACTGAATTCAAAAACAGTACCCTTGAAGATTACTATGAAGAAAAGGGAATGTCTCAAAAAGTTTTCAACTGTAAGGACTTCATAACAAAATGGAGTTGCTGAAAGGAGAAACAAAACTCTCATAGAATCTGCTAGGACAATGAAGTGTGCACCAGGTCTCCCTTCATCATTTTGGGCTGAAGCTGTCAACACTGCTTGTTTCCTCAAACCAGATCCTTAGTGGTTAAGAGGACTCTGTGAACAGCTTGGCAATTGTTTCCCAACGATTGTCAAGTGTTGTTGAAACCTATCCTGTCTCACTACCCTGCACTATAGCCTTATTAAATACGTTAGTGGTATCTCTGTCCAACACTGTGGCCACAGGCTTTGAGGATGTGCAAGAATCCATTGAAATAACTGTTGCACAGCTTAAAATTCAGATGTTCAGTGACACAGACATGGCTGCTCTATTAAATCTTATCTGCAACATCTCATTCATCTTCTCTTGAAACTTGTCTTGCTTAGTTAGCAGAGGCCAAGGACAATCTAGATTTCTAAGTGCATAGCCTGGTTGGTTCTAGACTTATTACCAAACCTGCTGTTGCCAAGCCTGTTGGATCCGTTCCATTGGGCAACACTGGTGTTGAAGGCTCTGTGCCATCCTTTTCAAAGGGGGAGAAGAAATCTTCCTCAAAGACAAAGTCAAAAGGGGAGAAATCTTCATCTCCCTCTAAGGAGAAACCAGCCTCAGTTGGCCAGGCAGCTGGTCATCTAACGCCTGGTATTGCTACAGGTATATCAACTGTTTCTGGGACAATTGAGCCTACTCAGGCTAGGTCTCCAAGCCCTGCATCATCTAAGGGGGACGTGTGTCTGAGGACAGGCCCAACTAACTAAGACAACCTGTTCTAGAAACATCAGAGGAAGAAGAAGAGACTGAGATGACCCTTTCCACAACAACAAAAGGAAAAAGGCAAAGCTGTTGTGGACATAGATGCTCAAAGTCTTCTTCAACTCAAGTTTGATAAGGCTCAAGCCAAAGAATTGTAGATTCCACTTGATGTCTATTACAAGTGGAAACAAGAGTAAACTGAGATTCTAGAAAGAGTGAAAGAGGAAGCAGCCTGTGTGAAAGCTGCTCAACCAGTATCAGTATATATAAGTTGTACTTTTCCTGTGTACATTTTTTGTAATACTTCTTAGTACATTAGTTGTACTTGTGTAAACATGTGTTGTTTCAACCAGTATCAGTATATATAAACTGATCTTTTACTTTACTTTAATGTTGTATTTTCATCTTTGCAACTGTAATGTAAATATATATAGTGATAACTGATAAAGTCAGCTTTAGGCTAAATATTGCAAATAGGGGGAGATAATTAGGCACAAAAAGGCCTCATTCAAACCTGTCTATATCATAGGGGGAGATTTTTAGTCAAACCTGGTTGATACACTTAAGGGAAGAATTTAAGGATTTTTTATGCCTTATTGGAACCTGATAAGTGATTTGCAAAATAAGCCCACAGCTGTTTACACTGTTACATTCATTGTAACTTGGTAGAATGTCAAAACTGTCCATAACTGTTGGACAGCTTTGACATAAACTGTCTAAGCTGTTCATATATGTTAAACAGTTTTGACCCAAGTAAAGTGTTCTGTTCTTTGTGAACATGTTTAACACTTTATGGAATTTGTTTCCATGTCCTCATGCAAAGTCTTGAACGTCAAAATCAATCTACAAATCAAGACAAAGTGGAAAATCAAAAGCTGCCAGTTCTGCCAAAGCTGCTCTGAAGCATGAAGCCAAAAAGGATATCTGAAATTGGTGAGAAACCATTTCTTATATCAAAATAGCATTACATGAAGAGGAAAGGATTAAAGTTGACATTCCTCTTTAAGGTAAAATTGTGGAAAACAAAGACAAAAAGGAAAAGACAAAGATTCTGCTACACATGGACAAAATTTGATTTGTCAGACGTGCAGAAAAACATCCTTGTCTTTTTATAACATTCCACTATCTCTACAATCAATGAAGAAGTTTCACTAAGTGAGTATAAAAAGAAGCTTCTAAGGAATTAGAGACAATCAAGAGAGACATCCACAAGTTCAGAACGTGCAAAAAGGAATCGTATTTTTCATGCATGCGAGTTCTGCGTTCAACTTAGAATAGAATAGGAAAAGTGTGTCTAAGCTGTTCCACTTCAAAGCTGTCTATCTGTTTCTTGTAAAATAGTGAGTGCACCTTATTGAGTGAGTTCATTGTATTTAGTATGAGTGATTCTTAGATTAGTTGATTTTCTGTTGTTTCACTCATCTCTGTTTGGATCTTTATGCAATTCAAACCTGTTTGTAATTAACACTTGTTAATATATACATATAAACTTTGAGAAAATATGTGTTCAAAGAATTAGCTGTATTCACCCCCTCTACAGCCTATAGTAACATCCTTGGGAAACCTGTTGGGACATACACTATTCTTATCCTTTATGAACCGATGTTTCTGAATCAGTGCACTGGTCTAATCGATGTCCATGGTTTCTTACAGTTGTAACCATAGTTGTGAATCGATGGGTTTTTATAGGTCCCAAAAGGTTTCCCAAATATAGTTAGATAAACTGTAAGGGGGGGGGGGGGGGGGAAGGGTGAATACTGTCAGGATCTGAAATTAATTAACCAAGACTAACTGATTTGAATTTATCAGAGTATAAATCAACAATCTTGCTTTGAATCAAAGTTTAATTAAGAAGTGTGCGGAATAACACTTAATTATTTTAACAAAAGCTTTTAGAACTCATAACAGATAGACATAAATAAGTAAATCAAAATTGCTTGTATTGCTGACTTCAATGATTACAATCACCTCTAATCTGTTTGATTAGACGAAGAACACAAACTGTTCTTAGGGTTTTACAACCTTAGAGGCTTATGAAAACTCAAACAAAAAGCAATTACAATCTTGAATATGAAGAAAAACTCCTATATCATAGAAAGACCTATTCTATGTATTTATATTGCTTCTTGATTTGTTTCCTTGAAGGACTATGACTTCTCTGATAGTAGATATGCTGGAATCTTCGTGTAGATATCTTTTCCTGAATATCAGCACTTTCTGTTTGTAAAACTGTTGAGCAGCTTGAATCACTTGACAGCTTGAACAGAGCAGCTTGAGTTGATTTACTCTAGCAGCTTGAACTTTTATACTAGCAGCTCGAGATTCTTCAACTAACAGCATGAACTTTGTACTTACATAGAAATTCTACTAACAGTTTGAGAAGTCTAACTAACAGCTTGAACTACTTAGCCTATTTCCCAACAATCTCCCCCTAACTTAAATTCTTTACACAAGACTTTAAGTACTATACAAATAAGGAAATAAACAAGTAAACTGTTATTTACAAACCAAGGCTTTAAAAAACTTACAACTGTGCAAGTTTCTGATTGACAGCCTTCAAAAACTCTTTCTTCATATCTTCTCTATCACAAGATAACTTAACAGATCTCATCTGAAGTAACATAGCTTTTGGTAGATCATAGAATTCAAAATTGAAGAACATACCAGATCCATCTGTAAATTTTATTCTGTAAGTCTTTGATTTGACAAACAGATCAACTTGCTTGATCTTCATTCCCTTTGCATTTGCATTCTCTATATCTTTCCTTATAGACTCAGGATCAACAATGCTCTTCAGATCTTTGATAGCTTGCTTTACTTGTGGTAGAGCCGATCTTACTTGTGTTACAGACCCAACATTGTGCATTGTTGTGAGCTCATCTCTGGTCATCCTTTGAGCCATATGCATGATGCTGTTATACTCTTCTTCTGGACCAGATTCCCTTCTTACTACAAACTGAAATCTTAAGTCAATGTTGTCCATTGACTTAGCATACCAATAATTAATAGGAGGCTTTGTAAAGTCATGCTGGTCTATCAATTTCTCTATCTCCATCACCTTTTGCAGTTGATGCTCAAACAACACCCTTTTAACCTGATCCAGCTTTGCTTGTGACATTGACTCTGATTCAGGAATAGAAGCAGCAGCTTGAACAGAAGGAGCAGGGGCACTGGCAGCAGTTTGAACATCACTTGTACCAGTTTGAACTGGTTCTTGGGATCTTTGGACTTCTTGGGAGACTTTGGCTTTCTTTCGTTTGTCCATCTCTTTGTCATGGATATCTTGTAGCCTTTCTGTGCTCATGGACTGAGCCATTTTCTTTGGGATACCTGCTGCAAAGGCAAATATAATTAGAAATCTTCTATGCTCAGCCTTAGAATGCCCTGTTGGCATCTTTCTCTTCCTTTCCCCTTGCTTGACCACAAACCCTCTCAGGTAATCACCTAAGGTTTCATCATCTTCCATTGGGGACTGGGTTTACTGGTCTAACTCTTGATCTTGTTCTTCTGCTAATTTTCTGGCAATCTCAGCATCAAAGGCAATCTGGGCTTCTCTGGTAGAAAATTTGTGCTTTGGAGACTCAATAAGAATACCCTTGCCCTTATCTTTTGTAGCAGAAGATGTTGCTTGGACTGAACTGTGGCACCCTTGCCACAACAACCACCATTATCCAGACACCCAGGATTAATTACCAATACATAAATTACATAATGATCTGGCTACTTAATTAAAGTGCGGAAGCAATTAAAGTACAAAATAAATTATTACAATGGTTTCAAATCACCCTATGGTGCTACAAAGGTTACATGTCTATGTCTACAAACTTCAAATGCATTACATAAATCCCAAATTTATTACAACAATAACCCCAGCAATAAGTTACCAAGTAAGCAACTGAATCTTCAATTCACTTCAAACAACAACCTAGCTAGATGGTCCCGCAGCTGATTTTCCTTTTCCTGTAAAAATTACAACAACTAAAACGTAAGCGAATGCTTAGTGAATACATAGATTGCGCACATTATAAATCTTTATGAAGCCCAAGAGTAACCCCGACGACAAACGTCGTATACTCTATTCGTACACCAAGTACGGACCAGAGCCGCAGCCCCTTCGAGCCCAAAGCTCGGCATTTACACATACCATCTGAGACAAACGTACGATCGGGGATGACATACTGCCTACCGGACCTGGAGGGATCAGCTCCAGCGTCATATAGCACAGTAACATCAGAGTTATCGATGCGACCCACCGGTCCATCACTAGATGCACAACAATCGAACGGACATGCAACAAGAAAGAATGTGCATCTAAATCTACGCAAGTTAGTAGAATTCCAACCAAACAAATGAAACAACAGGTCTCAGCAGGCAAAGCTTAACATAAAACAGATATGATCATGCGAAATCTACTGTACTCACAGTGGGTGCGTATATTAATCTTTAATCAATTTTATTTCTCCTCGGGCTTTCAACCGGATCCACAAAGTACCCCACTGTGGGTTAAACAACACCACAAGGGACCTGTACGTCAGTTGTAACAACATATCGTGTCAATTTCTTGTTTAATTTCATAAACAATAATTTATAAATTTTTGCAATATCTGATCCCCATTTCGGATCCATGTCCGAATTCGGATCCCACCCGAATTTGGACCCCAATTCGGTCCCCATGTTAAGTTACAATCTTGTCAAGTTCGGATCATATACATTTTCGGACCACATCCTAATTCGGACATCCTAATTTTAAGTTGGAACCTTACCCGAATTCGGACACAACCGAATTCGGACAAATACTAAGTTCGGGCCATATCCGAATTCGGCCCCACATCCGAAATTTCAACACTTAGAAATTATTTTACCAAATTTGAACATCAATATTTCGGATCCTGTCCGAATTCGGTCCGGATCCGAGTTCCTGCCAGATCCGAATTCGGACATCCGAGTTCATATTGATGCAGTCTTGATATTTTCCAGATTTAATCCCATCGTTTCTGGTACTAATTCAACATATGAAATAACTTATACAAACTAAAATACATCTATTTTCAACCCTTTTAACATCAATATTAACATTTTTACATACCTAATCTACTACTTTTTGACCCTTTTTGTTCAACCGTTCGAACACACACATATAAACACACACAAATCTCCAAAATCATACTTTCAGGTTGAATCAGAAACTGAAATTCAATATATAACATCATAGACACTAGATTTACACTAATCCACCACTAGATCGTACATGCATTAACATTTCAACACCACAATTAGTGATTTGGTTTTAACCAAAAACCGAACCAAAATGCTTAAATTCAATGGGTTTGAATAATGTTTACCTTAATTCGTTGATTGCAGATGTTTTAGTTCCTTGAATGCAATCAGAATCCAAAATTCCAGCTTCAAATTCCAAGTTTTTATGATCTTGAGTGTTTAAGAGAGAGAGAGCCGAGAGAGAGTAGAGATTTTAGTGAGAGAGTGAAATATTCAAAATGAAAGACTTTCTAGTCTTTTAACTCCTTATTTCACCACTTTCATCTTTTATCATATTCAACCCCTCAACTTATCCAGTTCAATAAAATACTGATTATATAAATAAAGAATTCCATCTTTATTTATTATCCTTAATAATTTGATAATTATTTCCACTTAATAATTTAGAATTCTGAATTTCCATAATATGCAACCAACTTGATAATCAGTCAAATTTTCGTACAAACATTCATAATTCAACTTAAATTACAAATTTAAACTTAATAAACTTCAAATACAATAAATTTAACATCAGGATGTTACAGCATGGGCTCCACCACGCTCAAACTTCGTCCTCGAAGTTATTTGTTTTCAAACAGTTGCGGATATTTCCTTAACATGTCCACCTTCGTCTACCAAGTGTGATTTGCTCCTTTATGATGCTTCCAACGTACCAGCACCATTTCGATCTCCTTGCTCCTTAGCTTCTTTACTTTCGTATCTAACACACATTCAGGCTCTTCAACATATCGGAGCCTTTCATCGACTTGCAATTCAGTATGATCTGCCCAATCTTCATTTTCTGCAGTGAAAGACTTCCTAAGATTCCCAACATGAAATACCGGGTGTATGCCCGACATCCCTTCAGGCAATTCTAACCGATAAGACTGATTTCCAACTTTTTCAACGATCCTAAATGGTCCGACGAATCTTGGAGCCAATTTTCCCCTCTTCACAAAACGAGTAACACCCCTCATCGGTGATACTTTCAAATAAACCCAATCGTTCACCTCAAAGTTGATCGGTTTGTGCCTCCGATCATAGTAACTTTTCTGACGATCCTGGGCCGCTTTTATGTTCTGCCTGATCAACTGTATTTTCTCGTTTGTTTCTTGAAGCAAAGCCGGCCCGGCAATCGGCATTTCACCCGTTTCTCTCCAACATGTAGGAGTTCTACATCTCCTTCCATATAGAGCCTCGAACGGAGCTTTCTTGATTGTAGCGTGGTAACTGTTGTTATACGAAAACTCTATGAGTGGCAGATGATCGTCCCAATTGCCACCGAGATCTAACACACACGATCTCATCATGTCTTCAAGCGTTAAGATGGTCCGCTCACTCTGACCATCAGTTTGCGGGCGGTAAGCTGTACTCATTGCTATCCTTGTCCCTAACCCTTCTTGTAGTGCCGACCAGAAATTTGAAGTAAACCGGCTGTCCCGGTCCGATACTATGGACTTAGGCACTCCATGCCTAGAAACAATCTCGTCCATATAAATTTTAGCCAACTTTTCTAAGGAGTAACTTTCTCTTATCGGTATAAAATGTGCGGACTTAGTTAATCTATCGACTATCACCCAAACTGCATCATGTTGGCGCCTAGTCTTCGGCTGTTGTGTAACAAAATCCATAGTAATGTGCTCCCACTTCCATTCCGGAATAGGAAGCGGTTGCAGACTGCCATACGGTTGCTGATGCTCGGCCTTTACCAACCGACAAGTTCGGCATCTTTCTACATATTGTCCTATGTCCCTCTTCAATCCTGGCCACCAAAAATCTGCCTTTAAGTCATTGTACATCTTTGTACTTCCAGGATGTACAGAAAACCTAGACTGGTGTGCTTCTTCGATAATTATTTGTCTCATTCCACCATATTTCGGCACCCATATTCTTCCATACACACCTTTTAATCCCGATTCACTAGTTTCCATATTTTTAATCTGCGCCCTTATATCCTCAGCACCAACATTTTCGTCTTTCAAGGCTTCCTCTTGAGCGGCCTTGACATCATCTATAATAGTAGACGTTAACATGGTAGATGTCATCATATAGCAGCAATCCTTAGCATACGCTTTCCGACTCAAGGCATCGGCTACTACATTAGCCTTTCCGGGGTGATAAAGAATTTCACAATCGTAATCCTTTATTAGCTCCATTGATCGTCTCTGCCTCATATTGAGTTCCTTCTGGCTAAAAATGTACTTTAAACTCTTATGGTCCGTGTATAATTGGCACTTAGTCCCGTAGAGATAATGCCTCCATAACTTTAATGCGAATGTTACTGTAGTCAACTCGAGATCATGAGTTGAGTAGTTCTTCTCATGCTGCTTCAACTGCCTTGAAGCATAAGCAATTACTTTCCCACGCTGCATCAGTACAGCGCCAAGTCCCAACCTTGAAGCATCCGTGTATACAACAAAGTCTTCATTACCCTCTGGTAGGGCAAGTATCGGTGCTTCGCTCAAAGTTTTCTTCAAAACATCAAACGCTTCTTGCTGCACGGTCTCCCAAACAAAAGGCACATTCTTCTTCGTTAATGCCGTCAGCGGAACTGCAATCTTTGAAAAGTCCTTTATAAACCTCCTATAATATCCCGCCAACCCAAGAAAACTCCTGATTTCCGTAGCTGATTGTGGCGGTTCCCAATTTCTTATAGCCTCAACTTTAGCTGGATCAACCGAAATCCCAGCTCCAGATATAACATGTCCTAGAAACTGTATCTGTTGTAGCCAAAACTCGCACTTTGAGAACTTGGCGTACAACCTTTATTTTCTCAACAACTCCAACAGTTCTCTCAGATGTTCAGCATGTTCGGCTTCAGACTTAGAGTATACCAGTATATCATCAATAAACACTATCACCGACTTATCCAACATCGGTCTACAAACCCTATTCATCAAGTCCATAAAGACAGCCGGGGCATTGGTTAACCCGAAAGGCATAACCAAGAACTCGTAATGCCCATAACGTGTCCTAAATGCTGTCTTAGGCACATCCTCTTCTCGAACTTTCAGTTGATGGTACCCCAACCTTAAGTCGATCTTAGAAAAGACGCAGGCCCCGTGTAACTGGTCAAACAAGTCATCTATCCGTGGCAACGGATATTTGTTCTTAATAGTCAACTTATTCAGCTCCCGGTAATCTATGCACATCCTCATCGTGCCATCCTTCTTCTTTACAAACAGTACCGGAGCTCCCCACGGCGATGAACTCGGCCGAATGAAGCCCTTGTCCAACAACTCCTGAAGTTGTGTCATCATTTCTTTCATCTCGGTTGGGGCAAGACGATAAGGAGAACGAGCTACCGGTGCAGCTCCGGGGATCAGATCAATTCGAAACTCAACTTGTCTCTCAGGCGGCACGCCAGACAAGTCTTCCGGAAACACATCCGGGAGTTGTGAAACAACCGGCACATCGGCCAACGTTCTCTTCTCTGCCTTAGCATCAATCGCATATGCTAAGTAGGCATCACATCCCTTTGCAACAAGCTTTCGAGCTTTTGCAATATTCAGCAAACACATATCCCCGCTTCTCCTATCCCCATATATACATATCTCACGCCCCTCCGGGGTAGTTATCTTTATCATTCGGCTCTTACACACTATATGGGCTTCATTCTCGATCAACCAGTCCATTCCGATTATCACATCAAACTCGCTGAACTCTATCGGAATCAGATCTAAATTGAAGACTACATCTTCAATTACTAACGTGCAATTTCGGTATACATGATCTACCTTAACTAAAGTATTGCTAGCAGTTTCAATATCAAGTATAGCAGACAACTTAGACAGTGGCATGGTAAGTCGTTGTGCAAAAGTAATAGACACGAAAGAACGGTTGGCACCCGAATCAAATAGAACTCGTGCAGGCAAGGAATTTACAACAAACATACCCGTGACCACCTCTGGGTTTTCCCTTGCTTCCTCTGCAGTGATTTGAAAGGCACGAGCCGGTGCCCTTTGTGACTGACCCCGACCTCGGTTAACTGAACCACCACTCGAACCTCCAGACGATCGTGTTGATGATGGAGCAGCAGCTGCTGGAGCATTCTTCCTACAGTTTCTGCTATAGTGGCCCCACACTCCACACTTATAGCAAGCATCACCCTTCCTTGGGCAATCATTCTGAAAATGTCCCAGTTCCCCACAGCAGAAGCAAGCACGTCCGTTAGGGCACTTGCCAAAATGCTCCAGATGACATTTATTGCAGTATTGTGGCTCGGTGTTGATGGAATAAGCACGAGCACGACCAGAGGAACTAGATTGACGGCGATAAGATTGTTGAGGTGAGTATTGTGAAGACCGGGAAGAACCAGAATATCCTCCCTCCCTTTGGCGCTTCGGCGGTGACGGCTGTGTTGGATTGGTGGAAGCAGCAGCAGACCCAACAGAGTAGCCCGACATAATCAAAATCTGCTCTACATTTCTGGCAGCCTCAAGTAAGCCAGCAAATGTAGGGTAACGAACATTGCTCATGACCCTCCTAATCTCAATGTCAAGACCAGCCTCGAACCTGGTCACTTTCCTTTCTTCGGTGTCCACCTGATGAGGTGCGAACAGACTTAACCTCGTGAACTCCACAGCATATTGGGACACCGTCTTCGTCCCCTGTACCAGCGCCATAAACCTTGCCTCTAATCTCCGACGCTCATCAATCGGACAGTATTGCTGAGTGAATAAGTCCGTGAACTCAGCCCATTTCATAACCGAAACCTTCTCCAATGTTAAAGCGTTCACCATGGCATTCCACCACATGATTGCATCATTCGTGAACATAGCAGTTGCATAACGAACCATGTCCTTCTCAGCACAGTCACTGATTCGGAATGTTCGCTCAGTTGCTGTTATCCATTCCAGTGCAGCAACAGCATCCCCTAAACCGTTAAACTCTACAGCTCCATTTCCTTTAAAATCCTTAAACCGACAACCCCTGGGCTTATTAGATGACCCAGTGTTGTCATCTTGTTCCTCATTAATTCCCTCCCTTTCTTTTTCTTTGTTCTTCTTTTTATCTTCCCTTCGCTTAGCTTCGGCCTCATCTCGAGCCCGAAACTGCTCTTGAATCATCTCTCTTTGCTCAGCCATCATGGCTAGCATCATTTCTCTCGTCTCTTCAGGTGTCATTCCTCCTGCAGACATGTTCTGAAATACGAAACATATAACTTATTTAGCAACATGTCATAAATTTAAAAACACCATTCATTTGTCCCGTATAATAGTCAATCCCTATAATTACTAGATCATAACCTATCTTAGTTCAGATCATTACTTAGCATCACTACATATCATCACCTAATGTTTGAGATCAAGACCTCACGGACACTTGAATCTCAAACTACTGCTCTGATACCATCTCGTGTGGCACCCTTGCCACAACAACCACCATTATCCAGACACCCAGGATTAATTACCAATACATAAATTACATAATGATCTGGCTACTTAATTAAAGTGCGGAAGCAATTAAAGTACAAAATAAATTATTACAATGGTTTCAAATCACCCTATGGTGCTACAAAGGTTACATGTCTATGTCTACAAGCTTCAAATGCATTACATAAATCCTAAATTTATTACAACAATAACCCCAGCAATAAGTTACCAAGTAAGCAACTGAATCTTCAATTCACTTCAAACAACAACCTAGCTAGATGGTCCCGCAGCTGATTTTCCTTTTCCTGTAAAAATTACAACAACTAAAACGTAAGCGAATGCTTAGTGAATACATAGATTGCGCACATTATAAATCTTTATGAAGCCCAAGAGTAACCCCGACGACAAACGTCGTATACTCTCTTCGTACACCAAGTACGGACCAGAGCCGCAGCCCCTTCGAGCCCAAAGCTCGGCATTTACACATACCATCTGAGACAAAGGTACGATCGGGGATGACATACTGCCTACCGGACCTGGAGGGATCAGCTCCAGCGTCATATAGCACAGTAACATCAGAGTCATCGATGCGACCCACCGGTCCATCACTAGATGCACAACAATCGAACGGACATGCAACAAGAAAGAATGTGCATCTAAATCTACGCAAGTTAGTAGAATTCCAACCAAACAAATGAAACAACAGGTCTCAGCAGGCAAAGCTTAACATAAAACAGATATAATCATGCGAAATCTACTGTACTCACAGTGGGTGCGTATATTAATCTTTAATCAATTTTATTTCTCCTCGGGCTTTCAACCGGATCCACAAAGTACCCCACTGTGGGTTAAACAACACCACAAGGGACCTGTACGTCAGTTGTAACAACATATCGTGTCAATTTCTTGTTTAATTTCATAAACAATAATTTATAAATTTTTGCAATATCTGATCCCCATTTCGGATCCATGTCCGAATTCGGATCCCACCCGAATTCGGACCCGAATTCGGTCCCCATGTTAAGTTACAATCTTGTCAAGTTCGGATCATATACATTTTCGGACCACATCCTAATTCGGACATCCTAATTTTAAGTTGGAACCTTACCCGAATTCGGACACAACCGAATTCGGACAAATACTAAGTTCGGGCCATATCCGAATTCGGCCCCACATCCGAAATTTCAACACTTAGAAATTATTTTACCAAATTTGAACATCAATATTTCGGATCCTGTCCGAATTCGGTCCGGATCCGAGTTCCTGCCAGATCCGAATTCGGACATCCGAGTTCATATTGATGCAGTCTTGATATTTTCCAGATTTAATCCCATCGTTTCTGGTACTAATTCAACATATGAAATAACTTATACAAACTAAAATACATCTATTTTCAACCCTTTTAACATCAATATTAACATTTTTACATACCTACTCTACTACTTTTTGACCCTTTTTGTTCAACCGTTCGAACACACACATATAAACACACACAAATCTCCAAAATCATACTTTCAGGTTGAATCAGAAACTGAAATTCAATATATAACATCATAGACACTAGATTTACACTAATCCACCACTAGATCGTACATGCATTAACATTTCAACACCACAATTAGTGATTTGGTTTTAACCAAAAACTGAACCAAAATGCTTAAATTCAATGGGTTTGAATAATGTTTACCTTAATTCGTTGATTGCAGATGTTTTAGTTCCTTGAATGCAATCAGAATCCAAAATTCCAGCTTCAAATTCCAAGTTTTTATGATCTTGAGTGTTTAAGAGAGAGAGAGCCGAGAGAGAGTAGAGATTTTAGTGAGAGAGTGAAATATTCAAAATGAAAGACTTTCTAGTCTTTTAACTCCTTATTTCACCACTTTCATCTTTTATCATATTCAACCCCTCAACTTATCTAGTTCAATAAAATACTGATTATATAAATAAAGAATTCCATCTTTATTTATTATCCTTAATAATTTGATAATTATTTCCACTTAATAATTTAGAATTCTGAATTTCCATAATATGCAACCAACTTGATAATCAGTCAAATTTTCGTACAAACATTCATAATTCAACTTAAATTACAAATTTAAACTTAATAAACTTCAAATACAATAAATTTAACATCAGGATGTTACATGAACTGCTAGGAGCCTGAGTTGTTTCTCTTATGACAACTCCAGTTGGTCTTGTAGAGGCATCTTGAGTTTCTAGGCTAACAGCTTGAGAAGTTGTTGGGACTGCTAGCCTAGAATCTTGAACTGTTGGAGCTGCTTGGACTGATTCTGTTGGAGCTGCTTGGACTAATTCAGGGATTTGAAACTCCTGATTCTCCCCCTTTTTGGAAGCATTGGTTTGGTCAGAAGGACCTACAACCGTTGCCAATTGGGTTCGAATCATGCGCTCTAATTGTATGATTTTATTTCGACAGAGGGTGAACCCTTTATGAAGATAATCCATTCGTTGATTCTAAGCAACTTCTGTCTGTTTTAGTGCAGTAAGTTGTGCTTCCTGTGCAACAATGATGGACTTTTGGTATTCCAACATTGCTACAACAGGTTGCAGCTTAGGATCCGTCAATAACATAAGTTGCAGACTAGCC
Organism: Centrapalus pauciflorus; assembly: GCA_020465985.1. Classification (NCBI taxonomy): domain Eukaryota; kingdom Viridiplantae; phylum Streptophyta; class Magnoliopsida; order Asterales; family Asteraceae; genus Centrapalus; species Centrapalus pauciflorus. The sequence continues at coordinate 24,654 of JAANYP010002212.1, read as the reverse complement.
TCAAGATCAGCAAACGAAGTTGGTGCTTGTGATCTATCACTGGCATGAATTCCAGAAGCGAAAACCTCTGGGCCCCTCTGTTCTTGGTACTGGGGACTTCCAGATGGTGCTTGCACACCTAGTGTTGCCATGAGTGTGGTCTTAGTAATGTTGGCACTGTCCTGTGCCTCTTGTGTAGAAGCAGCAGTAGTGTCAGCCACAGAACGCATATGAACAATCTCTTGTGAGATGTTCACCTCCTGATTGAGGATGGGAGTTTCCTCAATGGGTGCCCTTTGGATAATCTGTGTAGAAGTATCTTCCTGCACAGGGTTATTTGGCTCTTGTATGAGGACTGAGGAGGAAGGAGCTCCTGGTCCTCTTTTCCTTTTATATAGATATTTGAGTGGGGATATTGGCTGAACAATAGGAACAGAAGGCATTTGTGTATCATGAGGAGTGGGTTGGGGTCCTGGGGGTGAAGCAGTAGTGTTAGGCTGAGCCTGCGCAGGACCCTCTCCTCTGTTTCTTGGAATGATGTTCATCATTGCAGAAGGCAATGGAGCATCTATACTCAAAAAATTGGCACTTGGCTTTAAAAGCCTTTTAATAGAAGATAGTGAGTGCCTATGGGAAACATGTATTCTCTTATGTATATGAAAAGTTGTGCAAGTTTTTGTAATTATCTCTGCCAAAAATCTAGGATACATCAAAAAATTTCCCGTTCTTTAGGGAATGATGCCTTAACATCCCCTGAAAAATCATATTTGAAAAATTGAACTGTTGGCCTGTTGAAAAGCACACTAAGGCAGTGGCAATATTTGAGGAAAATTCTGACCAACCAGTTCTTTTAGGGCTAATACACTGCTGAATAATATGCACAAGATATTTCCATTTAGGTGAAAAGTGTGCTTTAAAGAAAGTAAAAGAGTCAGCAGGACCCCTATATCCAATATCAGAAAGACCAGTATGTAACGCATTAAGGGATAGGTCTGTTATACCTGAGGCATCTTGAAGATGCAGATGATGACGAATAGATTCCTCAGTTACTGTGATGGGAGTGCCATCAATTTTGGATATTAGAGAAGGAACGCCATTGATGGTTTGTACAGAAGCACGGTTCCAGAATTGCTCAATATGAGAGATGTATATGGTGGGATTGATATTGAGGGCATGATGGATATGGGAGTGTGTAAGAAAGTCCATCATGTCATGGACGGTTGAAGTTCAGAGTGCTTTAGAGAGTAGGGTAGGCAGTTGTGTTCCTTGACAAACTCCATGGAAGATTAAACGGGGATTTTAGGGTTTCAAAGAAGAGTGTGTGAATCGTTCAGAGAGAAAAGAAGGCCGTTGTATGAGATTATGTAACTGGTAGTTACAACTGAACGAAACTGGGACCTTTAAAGGTTTTGAAAAAGGTTGGGTCCCGCGCACACATTTAAGAAATTACCAAATTACCCTGCACACTTTGACAGATCAAGTGAAATAACTAATAGTTCGAGAAAATGAACTAGCAGCTTGAGAAAATACTCAAGCTGTTAGTTGGAAATTAAGCATCTCTTAATGAAACAGTGACTCCCCTTAAATAAGCATATGAATTAGATAATAATGAAAACAAATTAATCCATATTTATCATACCAATATTTGATACCAGGAAAGTGAACCTTCCCACATCAAAAGGTTTTGTAAATAGATCAGCTAATTGATCGTCAGTATGAATTTGGGTAACTTGGATTAATTTCTTCTCATTACAATCCCTTATAAAGTGAAATCTGATGTCTATATGTTTGGTTTTTGGGAATTTCACTGGATTTTGCACAATGCTGATTGCACTTGAATTGTCAATGTAAATAGGAGTGGATAAGAAGTTCATACCATAGTCTCTCAATTGTTTTTGAATCCACATTACCTGGGAGCAACAGCTTGCAGCTGCTACATATTCTGCTTCAGTGGATGAGGTGGAAACAGTTGTTTGCTTTTTGCATTGCCAAGAGACCAGTCTTGCTCCTAAGTATTGACAGCCACCAGTTGTGGATTTTCTGTCAATGTTGCATCCTCCATAGTCACTGTCAGAGTAGGCTGTAAATGTAAGAGGAGAGTCTTTAGGATACCAGAGGCCTAAATGAGGTTAGCCTTTTAGATATCTAAAGATTCTCTTAACAGCAACCAGATGGGAATCCTTTGGGGAACATTGAAACCTTGCACAGACACAGACAGCAAACATAATATCAGGTCTAGAAGATGTTAGATACATAAGTGATCCTATAAGAGATCTGTATAAATAAATATCCACATCTATTCCATCTTTGTCTGTATGAAGCTGTTTGTGAGGATCCATAGGAGTACTTGCAGCTTTGGTATCTTGGTACCCAAACTTTTCCAGTATGTCTTTAACATACTTTGATTGACTTATGAAGAGACCAGTGGGCTTCTGCTTGACGTGCAATCCTAGAAAGAAAGTGAGTTCTCCCATTGAACTCATTTGAAACTTTTTGTGCATTAATGCCTCAAACTCTTTGCACAAACAATCATTTGTTGAGCCAAAGATGATGTCATCAACATAGATTTGTACAAGCAGAATCTCAGCTTTGATGGACTTTGTGAAAAGTGTTTTGTCCAGAGTGCCTCTCTTGAACCCATTCTGTAGAAGGTATGATGACAGAGTGTCATACCATGCTCTGGGGGCTTGATGGAGACCATAGAGAGCCTTGTCTAACTTGTAGACTCTGTCTGGATACTTGTAGTCCTCAAAACCAGGAGGCTGACATACATAGACCTCTTCTTCAATTGTCCCATATAGAAAAGCAGACTTCACATCCATTTGATACACTTTAAAACCTTTGAAGCTTGCATAGGCCAAAAATAGTCTGATGGCTTCAATTCTTGCCACTGGAGCAAATACATCATCATAATCTATGCCTTCTTCTTGAGTGTACCCTTGTGCTACTAGTCTTCCTTTATTCTTGATGACTATCCCTCTCTCATCTTTCTTGTTTCTGAACACCCATCTTGTACCAATTGCTCTTTTTCCTATAGGAAGATCAACCAGTGTCCAGACATTTTGAATCTTGAATTGTAGCAGCTCTTCCTGCATTGCCTCAATCCAGGATGAATCTTTCAATGCATCTGATGCCTTTTTAGGTTCTAGTTGAGACATGAAACAGGCATGTTCGAAAGCAGCTAGACTGAATTCAGGAACTGCTTGTTCAGCAGCAGCAGTCTCATTGTGAACCATTTTCCTTGTTTGCACAGGTGTACGTGGATCACCCATTATTTGACTGAGAGGATGATACTTGTGAACTCTGAGTGTAGGCTCTCTTTCTGTCTGAAAAGAGGATCCAAGATTTGTATCATCTCCATCAGGACCAGTGGATGGTTCAGCTTCTGGAACAGCTTGACTTGAATCTGGGACTGTTTCCCTTTGTGTTGGAGCTGTTCTCTCAGGACTTGGGAGTGGCACTTCAGTGTCTCGATTTGTATCATGTTGAGCATTCAGAACCCCTGGAGGGTCACATGACAGAATTGGTTTAGGTGTATATTCATCCCAAATAGTTGAATCTGTAACAGCTTGAGAGTTTGTGCCAACAACTTGAGAATTTGTATTGGCAGCATGAGTATTTGTGTTGACAGCTTCAATCCTGTTTGCATCAGCTTCTGCATTATACTCAACAAAGCTCAGAGAATTTGTTAGTGAATCTAAATCAAACAACCAATCAGGACCAGTGCCTTTGACATTTGCAGTATTTTCATTAAATTCAACATTTGCACTTTCTTCAATGGTTTTAGACACACTGTTATATACTCTATAGGCTTTGCTTTGATTTGAGTATCCTACAAAGAATCCTTCTTCAGCCTTGCTTTCAAACTTCCCTAAGTGAGTCTTAGTGTGAAGAATGGTACATGGACAACCAAAGGACTTGAAAAAGGCTATTAAGGGAATTCTATTATGGAATAACTCATAAGGAGTTTTCCCTGTAGTTTGAACAACCTGAACCCTATTCAGAACATAACAGGCTGTATTAACAGCTTCTGCCCAGAAAGTCATTGGCAGTTTTGAATCAGCTAACATTGTTCTAGCAGCCTCAATTAATGTTCTGTTCTTTCTTTCAGCTACACCATTTTGCTGTGGTGTTCTTGGTGCACTATATTGTCTAGCAATACCTTTAGACTCACAAAAACTGTTTAGCATATGATTTTTAAATTCAGTCCCATTGTCTGACCTTATCACCTTAACTTTTGAGTTGGATTGGTTTTCTATCTTAAGAATAAATGATTTAACTAGCTCAGCAGTTTCATCTTTAGACCTAAGAAAGTAAACCCAAGTAAATCTGGTGAAATCATCAACAATAACTAAACAGTAGGCCCTTTTATTCAAACTCAAAACAGATGTTGGACCAAATACATCCATATGAATCAGCTGAAGAGCAGATGAGATTGAATTGACTTCTTTAGCCTTATGAGAAGTTTTGTGTTGCTTGCCTTTAAGACATGCTACACAATGATCATCACATATGAACTCCTTTTGTGGTAAACCTCTTACCAGATTCTTTTTGACTAAAACATTCATGGACTTGAAGTTCATGTGACACATCCTTCTATGCCAAAGAGCAGACTCATTGGATGATGCTTTGGATATCAAACAGCTTAAAGTACTTGATTTGAATAAAAGTTCTGTGTCTAAACAGTATACATTGTCCTTTCTTGGTGTTCTTAGTAAAACAAGATCTTCAGGAATTTTAAAATCCTTTGAAAGAACAATGCACTCAGAATCTGTAAACAGAACAATATTTTGTTTGTCACAGATTTGAGAGACCCTCAATAAATTATACTTAAGCTGTTCAACATACAAAACATCATTGAAAATCATGTTGCCTGCATTAACCGTTCCTTTACCTGTAACTTTACCTCCTTTGGAGTTGCCTCCAAATGCAACAAATCCTCCATCAAAGCCTTTGAAATTTGACAAGCACTCAGAATTGCCTGTCATGTGCCTAGAGCATCCGCTGTCCAAATGCCATCTTGTTTTTTGAGGTGACCTGTGGTTGCCCTGCACAAATAAAAGCTTAGTTAGTAGTGGATTAAACCCAAACCAAATTGGTTTTGGGTTGGCCTTGTGCATTGACATAACTAAATACTGTTTTTGACTTCTTATATTTAGTGAGATCCACTGATGGAGTCTTTGTAGAGTATTTAGTGATTATATGAGGTATCCAGGTATTTTGATCATCTTCTAGTTTAACAGTCTCAGATGATTCATTAACAGTTCAAAATTGATGCTTAGCAGTTTGACCTGCGTGTGTAGTGCTAACAGCTTCAGAATTTGCACTAACAGCTTCAGAATTTGACTTAGCAGTCTGATCTTTTGCATCAGCAGTTTGATCTGAAGATTTGTCCTTGACACGCCAGATTTGTTTAAAACTTAATTTAGGTTTTGCCAAAACTTGTTTTTGGTGTGTGGACTATTTTTTATTAACCTTTGAAAACCTGTGATCAACTGTTTTCTTTGGAACTGATGTAGCAGAAGGTTTGACCTTTGAATTTTTTACATGAGTAGGACTTGACCTTTTATGAATCACAGTCTGTTTTGCAACAGCTGGTTTATAAAAACACTCCTTGGCCAAGTGATTCTTCCTTCCACAATGAAAACACCTTTTGACTGTTTGATTTGGAGAACCAGTTTTATTTGACAATTTCTGGTTCTTGTTCCTCTGATTTCCCCTTTCCTGCTGTTGTTTGGGAAACTTTTGAACACCATGCTTTTGGCATCTGCAGACTAGAACATGTGTACCCCTTTTATTATTCTTTGAAGAAGATGCAGTGTTACAGTTAGAATGTACAGAAACTTGTGGAGCAGCATTGCATACACTCATCTTCTCTTTTCCTTTCTTACTGGGGGCTTGGATTTCTATAGGTGCACTCATTGTTTTGTGTTCTTGCTCAACTGCTGTACACTCACAGTCTCTATTTTGAATCTGATCTTCTTTAGATTCAAGATTGTTATCAAGGATAGGATCTACAGTAGTCATAGACTCATCTAATGGTTCATGGACAAGCCTGTCAGCAACTTCACTCATTGGATGGATGTATTTGTTGTTGTATGGAGGTGGAGTAGCTCTGTATCCTATGCCTTCTTTGGGATGAACCTGAGATTTTACCCTATCTTTAAATTGGACTTCCATTAGGTGTTCCAGCTTTTGATTAGCCAATTTGAAATTACCTAGATCTATATTGACAGATTCTAGTTTCTTATTAGCCTCAAACACCTTTTGTTCAGTCTCTTCTAGCTTTTTATTTAGGGATTCTATTTTCTTATTTAGCTCCTTTTTCTCCCACTCATGATATGTTCTATCATGTCCCATTTGAATCTCATTATCTTTATAGTCATTGATCTGTTTTTCAAGATCTTCTATGGCTTGCATGTATTCATATCTTCTTTCTTCCATCTTAGCTAGAGTTTTGCACATGCTCTCATTATGATCTCTGTACTTTTTAACCATATTTTTGCATGATTGAGAGCAAAGTTTAGAATTTACCTCAGATGGTAGTTCAGTGGAGGAGACAGTTGATGTTTCTACCATCAGGGCTTGATTTTGAAATTCTTCCTCTGTCTGATCACTCTAGTCAAACACATTGTCTTCTTGAGAGACAAGTGCTTGTGATGATGAAGGCTGATTAGTCTGCTGAGACCTTGATGATTGTTGACTTTGAGATCTGCATTCTCTGGCAAAGTGGCCAAGCTTATGACATTTATAACACTCAACTTTTGACTTATCAAAAGCTGGTTTGCCTTCTGTTCTGGCTTGAATGTTGGTCCTGCCAGTTCTTTTAAGAAACCTTTTGGCCCTCATGGTCAGCATTGCATGTTGCCACTTCAAATCCATCTCTTGAAGATCATCTGGATGAATCTGTTCTACATCTTCAGCATTTAGAGCAAACAATCCATCATTGGCAACAAAAGCCTCATAGTGAGCTTCAGTAGAGTTGCCATCACCACCTGAAAAGGAATCACTGCCATTAGATTTTTCAGATGATAGAAGAGCAATATTGTGATTATAAGAAAGAGATTTCTTTTTAGTATCAATCTCAGTCTCAAACACTCTCAGACTTTTGTACAGATCATCCAGTTCTATTTCATCAAGAGTGTCTTTTGTTCTCCATTGTGCAGCATAAACTGTCCATTCTTCTCCAAGAGATCCGAGAAACTTTCTGTTGACCTCATCTTGATCCAGGCTGACTTTTGCACTTTCCAGTTCACTTATCAGTTTGTTGAACCTGTCAAAGATTTGAGTAAGGTTTTCATTCTTGCCACCAGAAAAGTTCTCATACTGCTGTTTCAAAAGATCCTTTTGATTTCTCTTAGTACTTGCATTACCAGCAAATCTTTTCTCTAAAGCATTCCAAAGAGAATGAGCAGTATAAAACTTTTTGAACTGATGTTGATAAGCATTAGGAATGGCTATTTGTAAAAGTGTAAGAGCTTTCACTTCATTCATTCTAGCCTTTCTTTCAAGTTCAGTTTTTGGAGGAGTTTTGACTGGTTTTCCCTCATCATCAAGTTCTGGATCAACTACAGGAGGAAATTCAACAGCTTCCCATATGGCATAATCAATGAATTGAATATGCTGTTGAATCCTGAGTTGCCACATCTCAAACTCAGTGGGCTTGAGCATAGGCACTTTGAGTCCTTGCCCAGATCCACTGCTGCTATTATCAAATTCCATTGCAAAAGATTAAAAAAATTTAAAAGAAAGCTTTCGACTTTGAAAAACAAAGAACAACCTGGCTCTGATACCACTTGTCAGGATCTGAAATTAATTAACCAAGACTAACTGATTTGAATTTATCAGAGTATATATCAACAATCTTGCTTTGAATCAAAGTTTAATTAAGAAGTTTACAGAATAACACTTAATTATTTAACAAAAGCTTTTAGAACTCATAACAGATAGACATAAATAAGTAAATCAAAATTGCTTGTATTGCTGACTTCAATGATTACAATCACCTCTAATCTGTTTGATTAGACGAAGAACACAAACTGTTCTTAGGGTTTTACAACCTTAGAGGCTTATGAAAACTCAAACAAAAAGCAATTACAATCTTGAATATGCAGAAAAACTCCTATATCATAGAAAGACCTATTCTATGTATTTATATTGCTTCTTGATTTGTTTCCTTGAAGGACTATGACTTCTCTGATAGTAGATATGCTGGAATCTTCGTGTAGATATCTTTTCCTGAATAGCAGCACTTTCTGTTTGTAAAACTGTTGAGCAGCTTGAATCACTTGACAGCTTGAACAGAGCAGCTCGAGTTGATTTACTCTGGCAGCTTGAACTTTTATACTAGCAGCTCGAGATTCTTCAACTAACAACATGAACTTTGTACTTACATAGAAATTCTACTAACAGTTTGAGAAGTCTAACTAACAGCTTGAACTACTTAGCCTATTTCCCAACAAATACAATTAATCCTTAAATCACACAGATTTTTCTTAATGCTTGTAAGTATATATTAACACTTGTTAAAATTACAAATGTGTTTGGATTGCGGAAAAATCCAAACAAAGATGACATAAATGAACAACAAACTTTGACTAATCTAAAACACACTCAAAATAGTTAAAATAAAGTGACTCACTAAGTTTCACTAACTGTTTACACAAGACACAGATTGAACAACTTAGAGACTAAATAGCTTAGACACACTATGCTAATTCACTCAAGTTGAACGAAATATGCATGCATGAAAAACACACTTTGCTTGCATTCACGTTCTCTGTTTGTGAAAATCTTAGTTGTTTTCTCTTTCCTTGGAAGCTTCTCTTTCATACGCATATACAGAATCCTAGTGAAGCTTCTTCATTAGTTGAAGAGAAAAGCGGGAATGTCTTGTAATGGGACAAATATGATTTCTGCACCAAGACAAAACTGACAAAGCAGATTTGTCTTCTTACTGCAGAATCTTTGTCTTTTACCTTTTGTCTCTGTCGTCCTTAGCTTTACCTTAAGATGGTTTGTCACCCTTTTTCAAATATCTTTTTGTCTTCATGCTTCAGAAGATACTTAGCGATTCTGATTTTCCACTTTGTCTTGAATTTGTAGACTGATCTCAACGTTCAAAACTTTGCATGAAGGTATGGAAACAAATTTCGTAAAGTGTTAAACATGTTCATAAAGAACATGTTCTATTCACAAAGAATATGTTTTGCTCACAACTTCCCAAAGAACAGTGCACTTATCTTAGTCATAACTGTCTAACAGGTATGGATAACTTAGACATATTCTATCAAACCTGTCCAACAGAAATGGACAGTTTTGGAAAACTACCAGGTTACAACCAATGTAACTGGGTAAAGACTTAGGCTGGTTTTGCAAATTACTTATCAGGTTTGATTAAGGCATTAAAAAGCCTTAAAATCTCCCTATAAGTGTATCAATCAGGTTTGATAAGAAATCTCCCCCTATGAGATAGAACAAGTTTGATTGAGGCCTTTTTGTGCCAAACAATCTCCCCCTATTTGCAATATTCAGTCTAAGGCTGACTATATCAGTTATCACTATATACTTTTACATTACAGCTACAGAAATGAAATTACGACAAAAAAGTAAGGTAAATGATCAGTTTATACATAATGAGAACTAACTAAACAACTAATGTTTACTAAGAGTTTCTCTTGTTCTAGACCAGCTAGCATTTCTTTCCTGGCTTCAAAGCTCTCAACCTCCTGTTTTAGGTAGAAAATCTCTTGGCTGTCCAGTTCACCTCTGTCATTGCAAGCTTCTAACGGATTCAGAATTGCTACTCTCCACCTGAAGTGCTTGATGTAAGTTGTCATGCATCTGAAGGCAAGAAACTGTTTGACACCAGCTTTGTGAAGATCTAAAGCTCTTTGAAAGCACATCTTCTTAGTACGGGGATCCACAAAGAATACTGTAAATATGAAATCCCGAATGTATTCAGCACCTTAACTTTTTTCTCATCAAACACATGAAGAAACCATGCTCAATAAATGTGTTTAATAAAGAAGAAGACAAGATGAATGTTTGAAGACTCTTGATGGAACAGTGGAACAGTGGCGGCTGAGAATTGAATTTCAAATGTAGTCAACCGTGTGTTTCTCAAAAGTAACCCTAGGAGCCTTTTTATAGGCTCCTTTAATTAAGTTACAACACTTGGCAACAATGGCCCCTACACTTTTACATAGACATGAAATACATAGAAATAAATACAAGACAAATTACAATGAAAATAAATATTACAAAATAACTCCTAGGATCGAAATAATAAATCTAACAAATACTCCAACTTCAGGATCTTCAATAAACGTCCCTTCAGCAGGTTCTACACCTTTGGGTAGACTATGATCCATACCCTTTATCTCAGTGGCATAGAACCCTTGCTTAATTAGCTTGACAATCTTCTCAAGTATCGTGTCCCTTTTCTGTCTTCTTAGTTTGATTTTGGGTTCCATTATGGAAGTAACCTTAATAATCTCTTCAGGAATGAGACCCAACCCCTTTACCTTCTCCATCAGTTTTCTCACAAATTCTCTAACAATTTCGGCAGTCTCAGATTTTGAACTTCTTAGAGCAACTACAAGTTCAACCCATTCTCTATATCCCATTTTGGCTACATCAGCTGCTTCATATGACTCTAGTTCAGGGCCATCAACACCAAATCTTGTAATTTGTAGCTTCCAAGGCCGATTCTTCCTTGAATTGGGAACAACTTTGACAATTTTTTCCTTGGCCAGTCTTCTTTCAGCAACATCATAGAACTTCTTTTTGGCCAAGTTGTCAAAATGAAATTGGGTTCTGACAGATGAGGGGGTGGTGGACACAAACTTCTCCTTGGTCATAGAGACCTTTGATCCCTTCTCATTTTATGTTCTCTTTTCACTGTCAGCTTCTTTGACAGTTTCCTTCAGCTTCTTTTGCACTACCAAAGATGACATTTTTACTTTCTTTGCCTCTTTGGCAGCCAAAAGTTGAGCAACTTTCACAGATGCTGCTTCCTCTTTTTCTCTTTCCAGGATATAGACTTGTTTTTGTTTCCACTCATAATATGTTTCAAGTGGAATTTTCATTTCCTTTGCTTGAGCTTTATCATATTTAAGCTGAAGCTTCCTTTCAACATCTGTATCTAAAACAGTATTGCCTTTCCCTTTGGCTGAAGTTGATAGAGCAATCCCAGCCTCTTCCTCTTCTGATGATTCCAGGATTAATTGTCTTCTTTTGTTGGGACTGTCCTCAGATATAAGTTCCTCCCCCTTAGATGGTGCAGGGCTTGGAGACTTAGCCTGAGTAGGCTCAGCTGTCCTGGAGTCATGGGATGTACCTGCAGTAGCACTAGTGGTTAGTTGGCCTGCTGGTTGCCACTGAAGCTGATATCTCCTTAGAGGGGGATGAAGATTTCTCCCCCTTAGACTTAGTCTTTGAGATAAACTTCTTCTCCCCCTTTGAAGGAAATGTCATAGAGCCTTCAACAACAGTACTACCCAAAGGAACAGATCCAGAGGGCTTGGAAACAGCAGGCTTGGCAACAGGTTTAGGACCAATCAGACTATGCACTAAGAAAGCCAGGCTGTCCTTCACTCTGCTAACTGGGTGAGGCATTTGTCAAGAGAGGATGATTGAGAGTTAGAGGTGTTTGAGAGGATGGAAATGGAAGCCCTGTCAACATCACTAAAATTAAGGCTTTTAAGTTGTCCAAGAATAATATTGATGGACTCTTGCACATATTCAAAACCTGTGCCACTGTGTTGGACAGGGATACCACCAAGGTATTCAAACATGCTAAAGTGGAGGTCAAAGAAACAGAACAGGTTTCCACAATACTTGACAGTTTTTGAGATACAACTGTCAAGCTGAACACAAAGTCCAGCTGATGGGAAAGAAGTGAGGAGAGAGAAGTGGAGAGTTGTTGCAGTTGTACATTGAGTGCAAGCGGCGGAGAGGAGTAGTAAGTGTGTGGAGAGGGTTGTGGAAAGGATGACTTAAACGAATCAAGAAATCATGCAAGCTGTGCAGACACTGAGTTTGCAATAGTAGATGGCAGGGAGGTCATGGATTTGTCCAAGGTATCAACTTTGTTTGGCAGCACATGAAGCTATTCTTTCAAGGACAAATCCTTAGGTGATGGAGGTGTGTGGGTGGATTGTTTGGATTGAGTAGATGGAGATGATGGTGAAGTAGGTTCAATTGGTGATGGTAGTGGCACATTGGAAAGAAGTTCCATAGCCTGTGGAAAGGACATGTGACCCAGCTTAGAGGTGTTAATGATACCTTCAGAAGTGGCCAAACCTGCATCATGAGGTGAAGTGATTGGAGTGGTTGGCTTCTAAAGAATCACTGGGATTATGATTCCTTCATCAAAGACATGGGCAGGACCCTCAGTGGTTGATATTGTCTTATTTATTCATATATTTATCCAACAATATCATTCTTTTTATGCGTTTAAACATATAAGTTTTGATGCTAAAAGTTCATTTACTTGTCTTTTTTTATTTGCAGGTTTAATTGGGTACAAGACAAGAAAATAAAATGATTATTTGGGCTTAAAATGAAAAATATGAGAGCATGCAAGCAGGTCCAAAGAAAGTTCAATTTAAGCTTCTCCAAATCCAATACCCAACGGGCCGAAATCTATATTATATTTTAGGGTTTTAAATGGATTTATTTATTTTTATAAAAAGGGGGCTGTATGAAGAAAAAAAGGGAGAGGAAGTTTTAGGTTTCTTTTGGTTTGGCGGCGTGTAGACATTTACAGTAAACAACATTCAAGATTTAATTTTTGATTGTTTTTTCTGCTGTGGCGGCGCAAAGAGAGGAGGAGGAGAACAAGTGAACAACATTTATATTCTTTCATTCTGTTTACTTTTGTGTGGATGGTGTGCAGGAGAGGTAAAAAAGAAAAATAACAAAGCAACACATTGGATTTTTTATTTATCTTTATGTTTTTATTTTCCTTCTTTGGTTCCATGCGCAGTTAGAAACAAAAAGCAGTATTGTTTTGCGGATTTCTCTAATTTCTTTAAAGCAATTGTGTTTAGATTTTTTTCTTGTTATTTATTATTGTTAGTTATTAATTTAATTATGAGCTAAGTTTATTGTATTTGTCATTGATGAACGAACCTTGGATTTAGGTTTAGTTTTTATTATTGATTGAGTTTTGTCAATGCCTATTCGTGAACCTCGAATTTTTCATCTTAATAATTATTGATGTCACACCCCGTTACCCCGGTTGGCAACGAAACGTGACGTCGCAGAAGCGTGACCATAATCATAATGAACGACCACTATATGGACGTTTTCAAAAAAAATACATCGATATAACCTTAAAAGGTAGAAACGTTTTACATAACCCGTAAATAATAAAGAGTAGTTCGCAAGGTACAGAGATTTGAATACATAATTAAATTATCCAAAATAATGCAAATAAATCTCCGACGGTTTGAAAAAGAATGCGACTCCTTAAGTGCGGAAGCTTGAAAGTGGTTACTTCTGAAGGCATACTTGCCTTAATTACCTGAAAATACATGCTAAAATACGTCAACAAAAATTGTTGGTGAGCTCATAGGTTTACGCGAAAAGACCAGTTGTATGGACATTATCAGATGAGTTGAATTTATAAAATCATAAATTCCGTGTATGTATTACATAAACCATCATGCAACCGAAGCTTAATTAGAATGAGTTTGCCCTGTGCAGTATTCCCATACGTAATACCGTGTGTTGAATATATATGCACTCGCTGTTAGCCGAACTGAGCTAACACGAATGGGGGACATGACTCCCAATAGATCTATCCACAATATACTCGCGCTTACAAATAAATGCAATTAACGGTTCATGATATAAGGGCTGATGGAATCCGAACATGTAATACATATAAGAAATAAACAGTTTTGATGTCCATATAAAAATAGTGCATGTATTTCCACCCCAATAGATAGTGAAAAATAGGGGCTATGAGAACTCACCGTAAGTGCGTCGGCAAAAACGAGCGTAAAATGCAAATTAGCGTTGTTTGATGGGTGATGAAACCGGAGGTGTTTAACCGAGTCCTAAATGATAATAAGGACTTAATATCACTAATATATGGTAATATGTATATTTATAGATTTTTATGTCTTAAATCACCCAACATTACAAGTTTATAAATAAGATTTGCTTAAAACGTCAAGTTTATATATATATAATTTTCCAGCTTTTTCGGAGGTTTTTCGGCCTACTTTGAGGCTGTTTTTGACCAAGCTCCAAAATGTTTTAGACTTTGGTTTTCTAGGTCATTAAACTACTATATACAAAGGATTTTTAGAATCAAGAACGGCCATTTTTCGAGTTGTTTAGGTTGGTGAAATATCTTTTTCAAATATCTTTTTGTCACCCTTTTTCAAATATCTTTTTGTCTTCATGCTTCAGAAGATACTTAGCGATTCTGATTTTCCACTTTGTCTTGAATTTGTAGACTGATCTCAACGTTCAAAACTTTGCATGAAGGTATGGAAACAAATTTCGTAAAGTGTTAAACATGTTCATAAAGAACATGTTCTATTCACAAAGAATATGTTTTGCTCACAACTTCCCAAAGAACAGTGCACTTATCTTAGTCATAACTGTATAACAGGTATGGATAACTTAGACATATTCTATCAAACCTGTCCAACAGAAATGGACAGTTTTGGAAAACTACCAGGTTACAACCAATGTAACTGGGTAAAGACTTAGGCTGGTTTTGCAAATTACTTATCAGGTTTGATTAAGGCATTAAAAAGCCTTAAAATCTCCCTATAAGTGTATCAATCAGGTTTGATAAGAAATCTCCCCCTATGAGATAGAACAAGTTTGATTGAGGCCTTTTTGTGCCAAACAATCTCCCCCTATTTGCAATATTCAGTCTAAGGCTGACTATATCAGTTATCACTATATACTTTTACATTACAGCTACAGAAATGAAATTACGACAAAAAAGTAAGGTAAATGATCAGTTTATACATAATGAGAACTAACTAAACAACTAATGTTTACTAAGAGTTTCTCTTGTTCTAGACCAGCTAGCATTTCTTTCCTGGCTTCAAAGCTCTCAACCTCCTGTTTTAGGTAGAAAATCTCTTGGCTGTCCAGTTCACCTCTGTCATTGCAAGCTTCTAACGGATTCAGAATTGCTACTCTCCACCTGAAGTGCTTGATGTAAGTTGTCATGCATCTGAAGGCAAGAAACTGTTTGACACCAGCTTTGTGAAGATCTAAAGCTCTTTGAAAGCACTTCTTCTTAGTACGGGGATCCACAAAGAATACTGTAAATATGAAATCCCGAATGTATTCAGCACCTTAACGTTTTTCTCATCAAACACATGAAGAAACCATGCTCAATAAATGTGTTTAATAAAGAAGAAGACAAGATGAATGTTTGAAGACTCTTGATGGAACAGTGGAACAGTGGCGGCTGAGAATTGAATTTCAAATGTAGTCAACCGTGTGTTTCTCAAAAGTAACCCTAGGAGCCTTTTATAGGCTCCTTTAATTAAGTTACAACACTTGGCAACAATGGCCCCTACACTTTTACATAGACATGAAATACATAGAAATAAATACAAGACAAATTACAATGAAAATAAATATTACAAAATAACTCCTAGGATCGAAATAATAAATCTAACAATCTCCCCCTTTTCGATCACTTAGGAGGTCCTGGAACTCTGGCATGGTCAGTCGATTCTCGGAGACCAAGTATGACGTCGAAGCGTCTGGTTACTTGCCTCAGATGTAGCCGTTCGTTCAGGAGTTCAATGCCGCTGAGGGTGTCCTGAATCTCTCTTGGTGAACACCTTTGTTGTGGATCTGGTTGAGCATCAAAGTCTTGAACTTTCTGTGTGAGCGCAACTCGAACCAATCTGAGTGTACCATCGGAGTAACAGGGAAGATCCTCAAAGCGCATGAACCTTTTGTAGCCCCTTTGATTGACAAAAATGACACCTGGATCTCCTTTAAGTATCACTCTGTAGGCCGGGTGGTGGGCTAGGAGGAAGCTATCTTGTTCCGGTGCACGTAGTCCTACCTTAACCAAAGCACTTTCGATCGCCATCTGAAAATCTCTTAGGCACATTATGATCGAGCGGCGGTTCATGCTTCGTACCAGGGCACCCAAAGCAGTCATGCGAGACATATGTCCTTTAATGCGATTTTTCAATCGTTCGTGTAGAAATTCGACATCGTCCACATTTATGAAGTCTAAGTCATTCTCGAAGAACTCATTTATAGTGCCGTCTTCTCTTTCTACTAGAAAAGCGGGGTAGTATACTTTTGCCCTTTTGCACATGGTGATAGAAATGAGTGACTTTATCTTCGATTTGGATACTTTCGACCTTCTTTCCCGGAGCATCAGTTGGTAGTATTCTGGCTGTTCAGCTTTAGTATGTCACATCCTTGCTTTAAAACATGCTTGCTTATCCCAGGAATAATAATAAATGCATAAAGCTAAATAAAACATTATAAGTCTTGCACTACACGTGCTACAAGGTTACAGTATTAAGTTGCTAAAAACATCACTATTAAAATAAAAGCAGCTACCCAGAACCCAAGGCATCATAAAGCTATACCACAAGCTGAAAGTTAGCTAAGTCCTCTGGGTTGATCAGATAATAGACCTAAGCAGAAGGTCCAACTTGTTCTTTACCTTTTCCTGTAAAAATTGTGAATAGCAACTGTAAGCTAATGCTTAGTGAGTAAACAGATATTCAAGAATGCATGTAAAATATGAGGCGAAAGTGCCTATAAAGGCTGTTATGCTTGCTTGCTTGTTTGCTTAATACCCAGAAAAAATGCTGCACAATTGAGACATTTCACGCAGAACGGAGATGCCACCACTAGGGGTTTACCGCTGACAGATGATCAATCTGTGATGCGGGGCTAGCTACCCGCATAATGCTCAAGGGATAGTGGTGAACATCAGAATTGCTTGATCGCTAATATAATGCTTATGAGATGCACAAAGAAACGCTAACACAAAGTTTGCTGTATAGTATGCAGAACAATAAACAGATAGCAGATAAATATGCATATTAATAGATCAAATGTAAGATCCGGCTAAGCTGGGCATCACCTGTACCACAGTGTTCGCCTTTACTCACAAAAGTCTATTGAATTCCAAAGAAATCATATAGAAGCAATTTATGTCTCAATTTCATATAAAACATGTAAACAAGAATAACTGTTACTCACAGTACTGAAAATGCTTTGAAATGCTCTGAAATACTTGCTCGGGCTTATTTACGCTTTAAATTGCTTTATAACGCTTGCACTTGCTTATCTAGACTTTAATATATTCTGGCACTGGCTTTGACTCGCAACTGGGCTAAATGGCTTATGTATAATATCTGAAGTTTAATATTACAGAACATGTGCTAAATTAATAATGCTAGCTCAATATTCCAACATCTATAAGCCATAACTTCTAGCTAAATATTTTGCTATTTATTTTGCTAATTTATGCGTTGTTCGTAAACTTTATCAATTAAATTCGAATTTTGGGGGACAGATTCGAAGACAGATTCGAATTATAAGGGTTAGATTCGAAGACAGATTCGAATTATGGGGTCAGATTCGAACCTCATTCGAATCTGTATATAGATTCGAACCAATGTCTCGAATTTAGCTCTATTCGAGCTTGTTCTTGGCATTTCGAGTCTGTTCTATGCATACTCGAGTTTGTTCATAAACTACAGCTTTAAACATGCATTTTCAAGCCTCAAATCCACAAATAAGCTAAGTAATAAGCCTCGGTTTAGTTATATTATACATAATCTACCATAATCAGGCTGAAACTCAAGCTAAATGGCTTAAAATCGAACCAAAAATGAAATATGAAGCTTCCTTCAAAAACCCAAAAATGCAGAATACGAAAATGGCAATTCTTACCTCGAATTCGTATCAAATCCCACATGCAATGGTAGATCCGCGTAGTACACTTCGAGACCTTTCCGATGACGTATAGAACTCGAGATTTGGCCGGTCGGTTTGAGAGAAAAGTTAGAGAGAAGTTCGGGTTCTAGAGAGAGGAGCTCTGAAAATGCTAGACGGGTTTTGCAAAAGTGTGAAAATGGAGCACTCAACTCCTATTTATACTAAATCTCGAAATTACATCTTTTTACGCAAATTGCTTAAAATTACTTAAAATAAAAATGCAAATAAAAGGCAAGGTCTTATAGTATGAGCCCACCACGCTTGCACTTCGTCCTCGAAGTACCTAAGGCTCAAACAGATGCGGATATCGAACTCTCATGTCTTGCTCAGATTCCCAGGTCTGAGAAGTTCCGTGAGAAGTCCTCCATTGCACCAACACCATTGCTACCTCTCGATTCCTCAACTTCTTCATCTTTGTTTCTAGAATAACTTCAGGCTCGTCACATTGTAGCTTTTCATTAATCTTGTAAGTTAGATGATCGGCCCACTTTTCTTTGTCATCTTCCTTGCACTTCCTTAGTTGCGAAACGTGAAATACGGGGTGTATGTTGGACAGTTCGCTCGGCAAGTCCAACAGATAAGATTGAGTTCCAACACGCTCGGTGATCTTGAAAGGACCAACGAATCGTGGTGCTAACTTGCCACGCTTGCCGAATCTGAACACACCTTTCATCGGCGAGACTTTTAATACGACATAATCGTCCTTCTGGAATTCTAAAGGTTTATGGCGTCGGTCGTGATACGATTTCTGTCGAGATTGAGCAGTTTCTAAGCGTTGGTGAATAATTCTGATCTTTTCATTAGTCTGCTGAAGTAGCTCGGGACCGGCGATTGGTGCTTCACCGGCTTCATGCCAACACGTAGGAGTTCGGCACTTGCGTCCGTATAAGGCTTCGAAAGGTGCGGCTTTGATGGATGAGTGGTAACTATTGTTATAAGAAAACTCTGCTAACGGCAAGTGGTCGTCCCAACTACCGCTAAACTCAAGGACACATGCTCGCAGCATGTCTTCGAGCGTAAGGATCGTGCGCTCACTCTGGCCATCAGGTTGCGGATGATATGCTGTGCTCATTCTGATCTTAGTGCCTAATCCATCTTGCAATGCACTCCAGAACCTCGAAGTGAACCGGCTGTCGCGATCTGAAACAATTGACAGTGGCACTCTGTGTCGAGTAACGATCTCGTCTATATACAACTTAGCTAGTTTCTCAAGTGAATAGCTTTCGCGAATCGGAATGAAGTGAGCGACTTTGGTTAGGCGATCTACGATAACCCATATTGCATCGTGCTGTCTTCGCGTAGTAGGAAGCTTCGTCACAAAGTCCATCGTTATGTGATCGAACTTCCACTCGGGAATCGGTAGAGGCTGTAGACTGCCATAAGGCTGCTGATGCTCCGCTTTGACCAATCGGCAAGTAACACAATTATCGACATATTGGCCTACGTCTCTTTTCATACCGGGCCACCAATACTCGGCTTTTAGATCGTTGTACATCTTGGTGCTGCCAGGATGTACCGAGAAGTTAGAACAGTGGACTTCCGAAAGAATTTTCTGTCGAACGGCACCAAATCTGGGAACCCAGACACGATTTTTGAAAAGCTTCAAGCCACGAGGGCTATCGGTTAAGAATTGAAATTGCCCTTTCATGTCCTCAGAGTTGAGATTTTCTTCTTTTAGAGCTTCGGCTTGAGCAACAAGGATTTCATCTATCAAAGTTGATGAAAACAAAGTATGGGTCAAGGTATAAAGACATTTAGCAGAGTAGGATTTACGACTCAATGCGTCGGCCACCACATTCGCTTTGCCAGGGTGATACAGAATATCACAGTCATAGTCTTTGATGAGTTCCATGGAGCGTCGCTGGCGCATGTTGAGCTCCTTCTGGCTGAAAATATACTTAAGGCTCTTGTGATCCGTATACAGTTGACATTTGGTGCCGTAGAGATAATGACGCCATGTTTTCAACGCAAAAGTCACAGCAGCAAGTTCAAGGTCATGAGTCGGATGACTCTTTTCATGATCCTTAAGTTGGCGAGAAGCATATGCTATGACTCTGCCTCTTTGCATCAAAACACACCCAAGCCCTTGATATGAAGCATCGCTGAAGACTACAAAGTCTTCATTACCTTCGGGTAAGGCCAGAATAGGCGCTTCGGTGAGTTTCTGTTTTAAAGTTCAAAATGCATTCTCTTGAGCTTCTTCCCAAATAAAGGGAACATTCTTGCGAGTAAGAGATGTAAAAGGCATGGCTAGTTTTGAGAAGTCCTTAATGAATCGACGGTAGTAACCCGCCAATCCCAAGAAACTTCAGATCTCGGTAGCTGATTTGGGAGCTTCCCAATTTTGAATGGCTTCTATCTTAGAAGGATCCACAGAGATTCCTTCACCAGATCTCACATGACCAAGGAATTGTATCTGTCGCAACCAAAATTCGCATTTAGAGAACTTGGCGTAAAGTCGCTCCTTGCGCAGCAACTCTAGCAGCTCTCTAAGATGCACAGCATGCTCAGCTTCAGTTTTCGAGTAGATGAGAATATCGTCTATAAAGACGATAACAGACTTATCGAGCATTGGTCTACAAACGCGGTTCATCAGATCCATGAACGCCGCAGGAGCGTTTGTAAGGCCAAAGGGCATAACAAGAAACTCGTAATGCCCATATCTAGTACGGAAAGCCGTTTTAGGGACGTCTCCTTCATGAACTTTGAGCTGATGATACCCTGATCTAAGATCGATCTTTGAGAAGTAGCTGGCTCCCTGAAGCTGGTCGAAAAGATCGTCTATTCTGGGCAACGGATATTTGTTCTTTATTGTTACCTTGTTCAACTCCCTATAATCAATGCACATCCGGAAAGTCCCATCTTTCTTCTTAACGAATAAAACAGGAGCTCCCCAGGGAGATGAACTTGGTCGTATGAGTCCCTTATCTAGCAATTCTTGCAATTGCTTCATCATTTCTTGCATCTCTGCAGGTGCAAGTCTATAAGGGGCTCGAGCAATTGGTGCCGCGCCGGGCACTAAATCAATTCTGAACTCCACCTGACGGTCTGGCGGGAGTCCAGAGATGTCCTCGGGAAAGACATCGGGAAACTCGGAGGCTATCGGAACCTCGGCTAATGCTTTCTTTTCAGACTTAGCATCTATCGCATATGCTATGTATGACACACAACCCTTAGCTATATGTTTCCTAGCTTTGACTACAGAAATTAAGCATATTTCACCTGTCTTTCTGTCACCGTAGATGCAAATATTGCGGCCATCCGGAGTAGTGAGCTTTATCAACTTCTTCTTGCAGACAATGCTGGCGTCATGATAATCAAGCCAATCCATACCCACGATGACGTCGAATTCATGAAAGTCCATCGGGATAAGGTCCAGTTGGAATGTGCAGTTGTCGAGCAAAATGATGCAGTCACGGTAAATTTTATGGGTAGACACACTTACATTACTAGCCGTTTCAATATCAAAGATAACAGGTAGAGTAGACGGTGCAATTCCAAGTTTAGATGCAAATGAATTTGATATGAAGGAACGGTTGGCTCCTGAATCAAAAATAACTCTAGCAGGTACGGAGTTAACGAGAAACATACCAGATACCACATCTGGTATTTCCTTTGCTTGCTCAGCCGTGATTTGGAATGCGCGATTCTGACTCCGAGCTGGCTCGTTACGGCGACTAGAACCTCCTCGCGATGTGCTATGCCGGGCCGGTTGATTTTGTCTTTGCTGTTGATGTTGATGTTGTTGCTGAGGTCGGTAT
Source organism: Centrapalus pauciflorus (assembly GCA_020465985.1). Taxonomy (NCBI): domain Eukaryota; kingdom Viridiplantae; phylum Streptophyta; class Magnoliopsida; order Asterales; family Asteraceae; genus Centrapalus; species Centrapalus pauciflorus. The sequence continues at coordinate 2,947 of JAANYP010002212.1, read as the reverse complement.
TGCTGTTGCTGCAATCGCGGATGATGCTCTGCACTCGGGTAAATCATGCTGAACGGATGCGTACATGCATGCTCATTATGTCCAGGGCGTAAACAGTTGTTGCAAACTTTAACTTTGTTAGGGCATTCCTCACTGCTATGTCCTATTTCATTGCACACGTAGCACCTCACATCATTGGGGTTACAACGCCCAATGTGTGACTTCTGGCAGCGGCGACACTGCCTCGGCTCAGAATGTACCGCATAAGATCGAGTTTGCTGTGCCGGAGGCGAGCTGAACTGTCGGTACTGAGACTGCTGTGGCTGAGAATATCTGGATGAAGATCCAGAATAGCTTCCGGTGCGCGATTTCTTTGGCGGTGATGGACATGTCGGGTTAACAGAGGAAGTAGGAACTCCTCCAGCTCGAATAAAATCCTGCTCGAGAATTCGAGCAGCTTCAACACAGTCAGCATAGTTGGTATATCCCCGGTGCTTCAAGAACTTCTGATATTCAGGATGCAGACCCATCAGAAAACGGTCGATCTTTCGCTCTTCAGTAGCGACTTGATAGTCAGACAGCAAGCTTAGTCGGGTAAATTCTATCTCATACTCAGTCACCGATTTGGTTCCCTGAGTAAGAGACATCAGTTTCTCTTCCAAACGTTTCTTTTCATCAGCCGGGCAGTACTGACGAAAGAAAATAACTTTAAATTCATCCCAAGATAGGGACTTAATCCAGTTGGCTCCGTGCATGTTTTCCTGAGATCTCCACCACATAACAGCGCTACCCTCGAACAGTGTAGTAGCAAAGCTGACCTTGGATGCTTCAGCACAGTCGCTGATGAGAAATATTCGCTCAATGCCAGTGATCCACTCGAGCGCTTCAATCGAGTTTGCAGCACCCTTGAAGGGTTGAGCTCCACAAGCTTTGAAATAACGAAAGTTGCAGCCCTTAGGAGGGACTACAGGAGCTTCCTCCTCGTCAGTGTCATCGTTGTGGCGTCCAGTGTCATCGTGTTGCTTTTTCCTACGTTCTTCTCTACGCTTAGTTTCGGCTTCATCACGAGCACGAAACTGATCTTGCAAGAACTTAGCTTGACGCTCATTATTCTCGTTAAGCATTGTTTGCATTATTTGCATGATCTGTTCAGGAGTGAGTCCACCTCCAGCTCCTTCACCAGATCCAGACATGTTCTGAAATTATATAAATAATACTTGCATAAGAATAGGCATAACTCCTATTCTACCCCATTTCCCAATTCCTAAAGCATAGTCAAAGCCTATCTCAGGTCAAGTTAAAGCCTAGATATTCGAAGCTAATATCTTTGCTTAAAAGTTTGAGTCCAAGTGTTATTGCTAACACTTGAATCCCTCAAACCAATGTCTCTGATACCATCCTGTCACATCCTTGCTTTAAAACATGCTTGCTTATCCCAGGAATAATAATAAATGCATAAAGCTAAATAAAACATTATAAGTCTTGCACTACACGTGCTACAAGGTTACAGTATTAAGTTGCTAAAAACATCACTATTAAAATAAAAGCAGCTACCCAGAACCCAAGGCATCATAAAGCTATACCACAAGCTGAAAGTTAGCTAAGTCCTCTGGGTTGATCAGATAATAGACCTAAGCAGAAGGTCCAGCTTGTTCTTTACCTTTTCCTGTAAAAATTGTGAATAGCAACTGTAAGCTAATGCTTAGTGAGTAAACAGAAATTCAAGAATGCATGTAAAATATGAGGCGAAAGTGCCTATAAAGGCTGTTATGCTTGCTTGCTTGTTTGCTTAATACCCAGAAAGAATGCTGCACAATTGAGACATTTCACGCAGAACGGAGATGCCACCACTAGGGGTTTACCGCTGACAGATGATCAATCTGTGATGCGGGGCTAGCTACCCGCATAATGACCACTAGGCTTTGACTATGCTTTAGGAATTGGGAAATGGGGTAGAATAGGAGTTATGCCTATTCTTATGCAAGTATTATTATATAATTTCAGAACATGTCTGGATCTGGTGAAGGAGCTGGAGGTGGACTCACTCCTGAACAGATCATGCAAATAATGAAAACAATGCTTAACGAGAATAATGAGCGTCAAGCTAAGTTCTTGCAAGATCAGTTTCGTGCTCGTGATGAAGCCGAAACTAAGCGTAGAGAAGAACGTAGGAAAAAGCAACACGATGACACTGGACGCCACAACGATGACACTGACGAGGAGGAAGCTCCTGTAGTCCCTCCTAAGGGCTGCAACTTTCATTATTTCAAAGCTTGTGGAGCTCAACCCTTCAAGGGTGCTGCAAACTCGATTGAAGCGCTCGAGTGGATCACTGGCATTGAGCGAATATTTCTCATCAGCGACTGTGCTGAAGCATCCAAGGTCAGCTTTGCTACTACACTGTTCGAGGGTAGCGCTGTTATGTGGTGGAGATCTCAGGAAAACATGCACGGAGCCAACTGGATTAAGTCCCTATCTTGGGATGAATTTAATGTTATTTTCTTTCGTCAGTACTGCCCGGCTGATGAAAAGAAACGTTTGGAAGAGAAACTGATGTCTCTTACTCAGGGAACCAAATCGGTGACTGAGTATGAGATAGAATTTACCCGACTAAGCTTGCTGTCTGACTATCAAGTCGCTACTGAAGAGTGAAAGATCGACCGTTTTTTGATGGGTCTGCATCCTGAATATCAGAAGTTCTTGAAGCACCGGGGATATACCAACTATGCTGACTGTGTTGAAGCTGCTCGAATTCTCGAGCAGGATTTTATTCGAGCTGGAGGAGTTCCTACTTCCTCTGTTAACCCGACATGTCCATCACCGCCAAAGAAATCGCGCACCGGAAGCTTTTCTGGATCTTCATCCAGATATTCTCAGCCACAGCAGTCTCAGTACCGACAGTTCAGCTCGCCTCCGGCACAGCAAACTCGATCTTATGCGGTACATTCTGAGCCGAGGCAGTGTCGCC
>JAANYP010002211.1:0-14761 GCA_020465985.1 Centrapalus pauciflorus | reverse complement strand
ATGCACATAGTGCAAGGGATGACCAGAGATGAGCTTATCAGAATGCATCATGTTGGATCTGTTACTCAAGTCAGATCTTCACTTCTACAAGTCCAGCAGGCTATCAAAGATCTAAAAAGCATTTTTGATCTAGAGTCAATAAGAAAAGATATAGAAGATGCCAAGGAGATGAAGATTGCACAGGTTGATCAGTTTGTCAAATCAAACACATACAGACTCAAATTTACAAATGGATCCAGCATGTACTTCAATTTTGAATTTTATGATCTTCCAAAGGAATTGTTAGTACAGATGATATCAGTAAGGATATATTGTGATAGAGAAGATCTAAAGAGAGAATTTTTGAAGGCTGTTAAGCAGAAACTTTCATAACTGTAAGTTTTTGGATGCCTTAGTTTGTAAATAACAGTTTTACTTTGTTCTATTTCCTTATTTGTATAGAAACTTAGAGTCTTGTGTAAAGAATTTAAGTTATGGGGAGATTGTTAGGAAATAATCTAAGTATGTCAAGCTGTTAGTTAGATTTCTCAGACTGTTATTAGATTTTCTGTGTAAGTACAAAGTTCAAGCTGTTAGTTGAAAAAGTTCGAGTTGCTAGTTCAAAAGTTCAAGCTGCCAGTGTTAAAGTTCAAGCTGCTCAACAGATAGACTTCAAGCTGCTCAACAGCTCAATAAACAGAAAGTGCTGATATTCAGGAAAAGATATATTTTGAAGATTCAAGCATATCTACTATCAGAGAAATCAGAGTTTTTCAAGGAAACAAATCAGAAAGCAATATATATACATAGAATAGGTTTTTCTATTGTAAATCTGCACGTACAAGTTTATTCAATTGTAATTGTCTTTCTGATTAAGTTTTCATAAGCCTCTAAGGTTGTAAAACCCTAAGAACAGTATGTGTTCTTCGTCTAATCAAACAGATTAGAGGTGATTGTAGTCATTGAGTTTGGCAATACAAATGACTTTTGATTACTGATTGTGTTTGTGTGATTATTTGTTTTGAAAGTTTTTCTTAAAACAGTTAAGTGTTATTCCTCAAACTTCTTAATTGGACTTTGATTTAATACAAGGTTATTGGTTTATACTCTAATTAATTCAAACCAGTTAATCTCAGGTAGTGATTTCGAGCTTGACAAAATATAACTCCTGGCTGACCTCTCAACACAACTTTGTAAGCAGGGTGATGACCTAACAGGAAGTTGTCTTGCTCAGGGGCTTTTTAAACTGACTTTTACCAGCGCGCTCTCAATTGCCATTTGAAAGTCTCTTAAGCACATCATAATGGAGCGGCGGTTCATACTTTGAGTAAGTGCGGCTACAGCGGTCATGTGAGACAAACGTTTTTTGATTCTGTGTTTCAATTTCTTGTGCAAAAACTCAACGTCGTCCACATTCACATAGTCAAGATCGTTCTCATAAAACTATTGTACAGTTCCATCTTCTCTTTCCACCTGAAAAGCAGGATAGAACACTCTAGCTCTTTTGTACACGGTGATGGTGACAAGCTTTTTAATATTCGACTTTGACCAGTATTTGTCCCTTGACCTTTTCTCCCTGAGCATCATTTGATTATACTAGGCCTGTTCACCTTTCGAAACATTAGTAAGCTCCATCAATAAGCGCCTGCTGAACGACCCAGGTTTCTTCCTGATAACTATCTTAATACTTTCTACCAGGAATGGATTCTGAACTACTCGATTGGAAGCTTTTTCAAAAATTCTTTTAGACCTTGAACGGGGGGATCTTCTATTTCAGCCTTCTGGGCTTCAAGTAGTTTAAAAAATTATCCCCCTTCGTTCTTGGCTGAGTTCTTCTTTCAGTTCCTCTGGCAGAGAGTGTACCCCACCTTTTGTGTACCAGCTTACCCAATATAAGTCGCTGCAGTCGTAGATACCAGGCTCTTTAGGTGTCTCATCAAAACAATGTATAAGCTTAGCTCCTGAGGGCTCTGGTTCCTAGGCTTGAGGTTGGAGTATAGATTGGACTTGGGGAGGACTTTGGATTCTGGGAGGGCTTTGGAATAATGGGGATTCTTTGAGAGTGGTGGGAGCATGGATTGATGATAGAATCTCTTGTTGTGGTACATAGGGCGGAGACTTTAGAAATTCGAAGGATGAGGAGGATTTCTGTGGTGACTCAGGCTCAAGCTTTGGAGTGAGTAAAGGATAGTCGTCATCAATATCAAAGTCTAAATCAGAGACCAATATGATTTCGACTTTTTCTTGTACGGGTTCATACTCCACCTTTGCTGACATTGGGTCCAATGGAGCTGGACCTTCAACCAACGGCTCGTCTTCTATCATTTCTTGAGCCCCAAACCTCTGATCCCCCGACCCTTGGATATCCGTTCCCTGAGATTCGGCTCCCCCTACAATCATGATCGGGTCCTCAGACTGAATTTATCTTTGTTTCTCCCGCTCATGGCGATCAGGGTCGTCCTGATCGTCATGTTTTCTTTTCTGAGATTCAAAACGGTCCATACGGGTGTTGAGCTACTCCTGGACTTGAAGAGTTAACCTTCTGAGCGCGTCTATCTTGTCAGAATGATCGGAGAGCTGTGATTGGACTGAACGGGTTCCTGGTGGAGGCAGATCCTCACAAGCGACACCCTTACCCTTAATAAATGAGAGAGGGGCGATATGTCTTTCTTCAGCAACCTCCTTCTGGGTGTCCAGGTCAGCCCGGATGACAACTCCAGGAGCACAAAGAGCTGCTATTAGCATCTCGAGATTAATCTCGGGATGGCTTAAAGTTGACGTCATTTGAGATGCAACTTCAGGTCTTACTTCCATCACTTCTGGCTCCACTGCGGGATGCTCAGATCTGCAAGGCATCATGCTGAGTATGTGGGGGGTGGGGAGTGAGTTGTGGTTGAAGGAAGTGTGATCACTGGGGGCGAAAGTTGACCGATTTCAAAACAACGACTCTCTGAGTGAGAGGGTGATAGAGTATGTGCTAATACCCCGTGGAATGAAGTAATTTCCTTTTGAGAGGACATTAAGTGGGTGGTTGGGGTTGTTTCGAACATTGGACTGATGGTCTTATGAGGGGTTGTCTTGCTAATTGGGCTTAGATCTCCCTCGGATGTTACATCGAGCCCTCTCAAGACAGAGACGGTCCTTTCAGAATCGCCCGCCTTTGCTTCCTCACCGAATTCTCCCTCTCTCTACTGAACAACCTTGCGCTCACCCAAACCTAAAGATTATTGAACTTCTACCTCGTCTCCCTCTGAATCACTCACTCGAGCCTAACCTTCGGATTGGTTACCTGATGCGAGTGTCGTTAACCCGTCATAAATACCACTAAATACCATAGAAGCTAGGGTAAGTAGGGATCGTATCCACAAAGAGCGAGAGGTTAATTGCACGTATTCGAGCGACTAGCGTTGTAATTTAAGTAATTTGAAAAGATTAATTGGTTTGTAAAAGTGATTACTTGATTTATAACATTAACTACTTACGTGATTTGTAAAAAGAAAACTTAATGAAAATTGTTTGATTAAATAAAATACGAAGATAACCATTCCCGGATTTCACACCTAACTTTGTATTTAATTTATAAAAACGATGTAAAGATTACATAGACATAATCTTTGTTATAATTATTATTAGATTCGTTACGTGATCTTGGGCATAGCGCGTGACACGTTTGATTACTCGTCTTAATTAAATAAATAACTCGGCACGAATAATAAAATATCAACGAACTATCTTGCGAAACGCAACACCAAATAAATAACAATCATTCGTTTACAATCTAAACATAATTAATAAAACTATGCAAACATAAAGTAATCGTTCGTAAAATTAAACACTTAGCGTTGTGCTTCCTCCGAGAATGATTATGATGAGATTAGCCGGACATCGTTGGTGCAATGCTCAAGAGTTGTGTATCCATCTTCATAGCAAATGTCGTAGCTTGGCTCGTGTGCTCTTCGTACTCGTCTTCACTCAAACGGGGTCCTTTTCCTTAGCTTTCTTCTCCAATAAAAAACGGTCCCTTTCCTTTGAACTCTGACTTTGTATTTATAAGAAAAGCTGGAAAAACCCTAGAAATGGCTGGACATTATTTTAATGGGTTGGGCGCAGCCGTAGGCGCAGGCCTGCGCCTGTCTGTAAAATCCGTATTTTTGTGAATTAATTTCTTCTGCTGAGCACATGGTCTGGGCGCAGGGCTGCGCCCCTCTCTGCGCCTGGCTCTAAAAATTTGTCCTTTTTTCGCCAATTTAGACCGGATTTTATTTACCTGTACAAGCACATAATTTATTCAATAGTAGCACATTCTACGACATTTTCTTTCTAAAAACAACTCTTTTATATCTAATAAACACGATAAATTATAACCCGATCAAACTTCCCCAAGTTAACCCTTGGTCGTCCCGAGCAAGCAACGAAAATCAGACTTTTTAAAACATCAGTTTTATCAAGCATGAAAGACATAGTCAACTTATTTAAACAAACACTAGCCTTCATAAACGTAATAAAGATCAAAGACACGAACTGGACTAATTTCAGATATATCATGATGTCTTCAGATAGTTGTTCAAAAATTCCTCACCACTATTATCCTTTTAGCTCAAGGTTATAGATTTGAACTCACGTGGGTCACTGGACCATCTTTTCTCCTCGGCGCATGATTATAGATACTTGTTTTTCTTTTCTTTTGGTTCTAGTCTTTTTCATGCAATGTTTCTATTTTTCGTTCAAGTTTAACATGGCTTTCTAGATGATCCATGTAGCAGAATTTGGGTCAGCCACTCCCAGACCAGTTGACCTTAGGGGGCTAGGCATGATGGTACCCTTCAGACTTAATTTCGTGAATCAACTAGGCAACACTTGAATTGAGGCTTTATTCATGTTCGCTTCCTCCCCCTTATTGCATGAATAAGTTGAGGCTATTGGAACTTTTGTTATTTATCACTCGTTACAACATAATATATCCTACTTCAAATTCGGTTCACTTCCTTGATTTTAAGTGTTTATGACTCTCTGCGTTGTATTTAAACTCATATAGTTACATCTTTGTACTTGAAACCGACCTAGCTAACATCATCATATTTAAGTCGCAAGCTCAACAATAAGGATTTATAGGGCAACTTGATCGGATCGTTTTACGACTTACTTCTCACACAACCTTTCTTAACAAAAACACATTTATTTAAGAATAAAAATGCATGCGAAAACAATAAATCATCCTACTTAAAGAAAATGAACGGAAGAACCTGACAACTGTGGTGGTGGCGGCGGTCCAAAGATGCCAGCAAAGAATTCCCCGAAGGGATTCCGATCTTCTTGCATGAGTGGTGCGGGTGGGTATGTATTCACGGGATGCACCACGCTATCTCCTGGTGTCGTGGTTGGGTCTCGACCATAAGCTGGGAAGTATTGAGGTGCTTGCTCCTCAATGTTTAGCCTCTCGAAGTTTTGCCACTGGTAGTCCTCATATGGTTGATGTTGCAACCCGACGTTATAGTTCATATGGTCGCTCACTGCGTCAGTATATGCCCAGTGCTGCTGGTTGTAGAAAGCATTCTGAAATGCCGACGCGCGTACACCTGTGTAAATCTCATCAATACGGCTCGTTTGGGTTTCCAACTCGTGCTGGAACTCATCCATCCTCCCAACTACATCCTCTTGGAAACTACACAAATGCAAGTTCATTGCGTCCAACCGTGCAATCACCTGAGACATATCATTGGCTCCTCCCGCTGCATGTTGTCTCTCTGCCTGACGTTGGTGGTAAGCTTCTGCTTCTTCTACGTCATACAGCTCTCGGTGTGTCTTCCCTGTGTCCGAGTCGAAGATTTCAAACCCTTGATCTGTTTGGCGCAAGGTGATGCTTTGTATCATAGCTGCTGTGATGACAGCGCCGGAGACTCCCCTCGGAACAGAGATGGGAGAGATCGCTGCTTGGGCCCTCAAAAATTCTGATATAACCCATCCGTGAGGAATTATCTTCCTCTCCCTCGTGTCATACATCGACCAAAGGTCGTTCATTACAATCCAAGCAAAGGAGAGGCTCGGCTCTCCTGTCATCAACCCGTAAAGAATGGTTACCTCCTTGTGCCGAATCTTTGTCAAATCACTGTCCCTCGGGAGAACATTGTTGGTAACGATCTTTTGCAATACTTTCGCCATGGGGCTAAGATCACGCCTAGCGTATGCCGTATACCCTGCCGCGACATTGTAGTCAATCTTCAATATTTCTGCCAAAAGTGTGGTCCATTCGCCTTCCCATGTCCTATCTTTGAATGCTAGTTGTGCATCCGTCTTATACTCATAGTTGGTTGGGTGCATGCTTGGTTTGATAATTTACGTTTTTTCAATAAAAATTTATGGTTTACAAGCAATTTTCTTAACATATTAACCCATTTTATGCGTTTCCCCTTCCCCAAATTAGAAAAATTGTGTCGTCCTCGACACTAAGGGAGGTTAACAATCGGTCAATGAAACGAGCAATATGTGGATAACAAATTCATTGCAATTAATAATCCTAATAGTCATGGCATGAAAATGTTACGATGTCCTACAATCTTCGGTGCCAACATAAACACCGAGCACTCAATTGTTTATGGCCCATGGCCAATTACACAACCAAATTGTAAATTGTTTAAGTAGAAAGAGTGATTGTTTGTAAGCAGAAATCACACGGAACAACTTCTTTCAATCCTTGTCGGGTGAAGTCATATGCGTGGTACTGGCAGAGGTGGTATGGGAACTTCGGCGGCCGACAACCCGCTCAAGCTCTTCCACCCGAGAGTGGAGGCTAGAGAGCCAGCGGGAGTGAGCTCCCACCGAAATCCGGTGGACGTTGAAGTCATGTTTAAGCTTGTCAACCTCCATAAGGACCTCTTTGTTCGCCGCAAGTAGTGCCTCGACCGCGTCTTTGATCGCTGTAAGTCGTGTCTCCAAAACATCCTTCTCTGACGGGTGTGAATGTGATGGTCCTCCGTCATCGTTACGCTCCTCGACAAGCCTTGCTTTTCCCTTCTCCAGAGTGTTGGCATATACATAGAAAGAACGAGCTGCGGGAATGATGGAAACTGTGCCATGCGCTGGGTCCCGAATCAAATAAGTGCCTGGACCTTGTTCAAACATTAATACAGCCATCGTATGTCTAGTGAATCACACATCATTTGGCCCTAACAATCGTGGACTAGCTCCCTCAGAAATGACTCCCATGTTAATAAACAACTCACTTAGCATACGACCATAGGGAATTTCCATATGTGTTTTTGAGAAAGTAGCCTCCCAGATGGTTTGCATCATTATATATGCGAGAGAGATGGCGGGTTTACCAGTGATCAATGCGTGAATGAGTATCACCTCTCGTGTTCTGACAGCGGTGTTGTGAGAAGATCGTGGTAGGATGTTGGAAACAATAATTTTCCACAACTCCTTTGCCCATGGCCGTAGATCACCTCGGTAGTGTGAAGACCTCCCCTTACAGGGCAGTCCTCAGAGTCTAGGTCCCACATCATGCAACACGATATCAATCATAACTAAGATAGAGTAATTTAAGTTGCGGAATTTCAGATTACAAGTACAAACATTAGGATAAGTTTAATACAATTTTAGTTCAGATTACAAGTTTTAAAATAAACTAATAAAGGGTACCAGACTAATCTAATACATTTCATCATACAATCAAATTACATCTACCCAGACCACCACAATTATCATCTGCCAATCAGTACCGAAGGGTTTGTTGAGTAGTGGTCTATAGAATACTTCTATCTTTCTCTTGTAAGACCTAAGAACTAGGTCCTGCAGGTGACTTTCCTTTATCTTTTCCTCTAAAAATATTAAACAACAACTGGTAAGCAAGGCTTAGTGAGAATATAGATTTTCAGGTTACATGCATTAATCAAGCGGATCATGGGTCAAAGCGTGATATGTCTGGACTGCCGCTACAGCCACTCAATGATTGAGATATAGAACTCAGGGAATCGGATGATGTTCAGCCCACGCTCACGCTTTTAGTGGAAGCTATCCACTCATGCTGGGCTAGCTACCAGCGGTCTTCATGGGGGAACATCGGAATATCAATACCAAGTTCAATAGAACTGGTGACATAGCTAGGTCTAGAAAAATAGACCGATAAAGCTAATTATTCTAAGCTGAATCAATATGTCAAATGATGCGATCAATAAAGAAAGCATAGTGATCAAAGTCATGATAGCAATAACATATGAAATGAACTATAAGTACAATGTCATGTGAAATGATAAGTCAAATTAGCTATCATGATCCACAGGGCATCACCGAACCATGGTGTGCACAGGTCACAATCCAGCTGAGCATTCATGAATGTCAAATAAACTGTCATCAACAATATATCTCAATCGGAAGTCTAGCATGAAAAACTGAATATCTATAACTCACAGTTTCTGTAGTCTTTATCAAGCAGATTTATAATCCACCACCTGAGTTATCCCAGGATTTATCTTTAATCTTGATCTATCTGTTCTCTGGCTTTTCTTTTCTAATCAGTGACCCACTTTCAATATCTTTCAATCTTTTGTTCAGATTTATCTGAACCTGTCCAGAATAATTATCGTATCATATCATTAGCTTTTAGATTATAAATCTTTATTTCATCTGATCTGATTACTGATAACTCATCAATAATTTGTTAGTTCCTTTTCTTTGTTTCTTTAAATCTTTAAAAGATATATATATATATATATATATATATATATATATATATATATATATATATATATATATGCTTATAAATCTTTAGTCATTAAAATCATAATTTCATGATTCTTGTATTTATATAATAGTATTTAATTGTGATGTTAAAATATCAAAATAAAAGGCTTGGATCCGGATCCTTTTAATTTCGGACCATCCGGATTGGTCATCCGGATTCGGGCCAACCCGGCTCAGATACCCGGATTCGGACCGGATTGTTCAATCCGAATTTTCATCCGAAATACACATCATCCGAAATAGATACCCGAATTAGGATGCATCCGAATTTCAAGGAGATCCGAATGGCATTTCATCCGAATTGGGATATCCGAAATTGGTTATCCGAAATCATGGGTCCGAAAATGAGCATCATATCCGAATCATAGGGTCCGAGACAAAGGGATCCGAATTGGTGCTTCTTATCCGAATTCGGACTCAGCCGAATTCGGATCCTACCTGTTCATATTTTCCCAGATTTTGTTCTTATTGTTCTTAACTTTATGCATACGGGTTTTTCATAAAATTTCTAAAAAGTTATTATTATTTTTATTAACATGCAACTTAATATAATGTTATATTATCATTATTAGGTTGATTTTATATCATTTTCCCTATCAAAAACATTATAATTTGTGCAAGATCGTTCAAAATACAAACTTTTTGTCAAGAACATATTTTTACACCAAAATTCCGATTTCATCATTATTTGAACAATCCAAACTAAAATCTTTATTTTTATTACATTTATACACTTAAATACATGCTTATCTATTAAAATTTCCAACATGCAACCAACAAATCTCAAATTATAATCATAGGTTTCGGTTTTTAACAAAACCGAACCAAAACTCATAGAATGCGAAATTTAAATGGGTTTTTACCTCGAAAATCTTGTTGTTTGGTGATGATTGATTATTGTTGTAACTCCTTCTTTGATTACTTCCTCAATTAATTGCAAATTAATGAAGTTCTTGGTGATTTTGAGAGAAGCCGTATGGTAGTGAGAGAAAGAAGAGAGAGAGAATTGATTTTTGCTTAATGTGTGATAATGAGGAATTAAAAGACTTTATGTCTTCTTATTTTCAACTTTATGAAATTGTCGCTTTTGATCCCTCAATATCTGATTCTTTTTAGTTAACTAATTTATCTTTACTTTTTATCATTTCTAATATAACTTATATTGATTAAATATTCTCATTACCTAATTAAAATTACAATATAAATAATGTAATAAAATTACATTATTGAATCAAAGACAGAATTAAAGTTAAGTAAAAAGCTAGGTTGTTACAGAATGGGCTCCACCACGCATAAACTTCGTCCTCGAAGTTAGCTATGTTCGAACAGACTTGGATAGGTAGCTTTCATGACATCTCTCGATTCCCAAGACTGATGCGAACCCTTGTGGTGTTTCCACTGGACGAGCACCATCTGTATCTCTTTATTACGAACCTTTTTGGTCTTCGAGTCCAGAATACATTCTGGCTCTTCAACCACTCGAAGCTTCTCATCAATTTTCATATTAACGTGTGGTATCTGTACCTCTCTTTCATCAGCTAGACTCTTTCGTAGATGACTAACATGGAATACAGGATGTATTCCAGCTAAGTCAGTTGGCAGTTCAAGACGATAAGATTGATTTCCTATCTTTTCAACAATCTTGAACGGGCCAATGAATCTCGGAGCTAGCTTGTTCCTCTTTATGAACCGAACCACATTTTTCATTGGGGATACCTTCAACATCACCCAATCGTTAACTGCAAAACTGATCGATCTGTGACGATTATCATAATACGACTTCTGCCTGCTTTGAGCTTCAAGGATGTTCCTTCTGACAAGCTGAATCTTATCATGAGTCAACTGTAGAAGGGCAGGACCTGCTAAAGGCGATTCACCTGTTTCGCGCCAACAGGTGGGAGTTCTGCACTTTCGTCCATATAAAGCTTCAAAAGGAGCCATCTTAATCGTGGAATGATAACTGTTATTGTATGAGAATTCGACCAAGGGTAAATGGTCATCCCAGTTACCACCCAGATCAAGAACGCAGGCACGGAGCATATCTTCCAGAGTTAGGATAGTGCGTTCACTTTGGCCATCTGCATTAGGGTGATAAACTGTACTCATTGAGATTCGAGTACCCAACCCGTCTTGCAGTGCTTTCCAAAATCTCGAAGAGAAACGACTATCACGATCAGAGACGATAGATTTTGGCACACCGTGACGTGAAATAACTTCGGTGATGTACATCTGTGCCAATCTATCAAGGGAGTATGTCTCATTCATCGGTATGAAATGTGCTGACTTCGTTAATCGATCCACGACTACCCAGATGGAGTCGTGTTGTCTCTTGGTCTTTGGCAATTTCGTGACAAAGTCCATGGTTATATGCTCCCACTTCCACTCAGGAATTGGCAGTGGTTGCATATCCCCGAAGGGCTTCTGGTGTTCTGCCTTAACCATTTGACATACTATGCAGCTTTCAACGAATTGACCGACGTCTTTCTTCATTCTTGGCCACCAATAATCAGCTTTCAGATCGAAATACATCTTCGAGCTGCCAGGATGAATGGATAACTTGGACTGATGGGTTTCAGATAGAAGAGTGTTGCGGATTGAACCATATTTACGAATCCAGATTCGGTTTCCCTTGAGACATTGAAGTCCCAAATGATTCATAGACAGAAATTGAAGTTGCCCTTTGAGATTTTCATAACAGATGTTCTCTTCTTTCAAGGCTTCGGCTTGAGCAGATTTAATATCTTCAATGACATCAGAAGAGAATACAATTGGGGTCAGGGCATAGCAACACTTTTCCGGATAGACTTTTCTACTCAATGCATCTGCGACCACATTGGCTTTGCCGGGATGATATAGGATCTCGCAATCATAGTCCTTGATAAGCTCCAACGACCGACGCTGTTTCATGTTTAGATCCTTTTGAGTAAAAAGATGTTTGAGGCTTTTATGGTCGGTGTAAAGCTGACACCGAGTCCCATAGAGATAATGCCGCCAGATTTTTAATGCAAAGGTAATGGCAGCCAACTCAAGATCATGAGTTGGTGCACTTTTCTCATAATCCTTCAATTGCCTTGAAGCGTAGGCAATGACTTTTCCCCTTTGCATGAGGACACATCCTAAGCCAGTACCAGATGCATCGCTATAGACAACGAAATCATCATTGCCTTCTGGTAAGGCTAGGATTGGCGCTTGAACGAGTTTCTGCTTCAGAATGTCGAATGCCTCTTGCTGTTTATCGGCCCATACGAAAGGTGTATTCTTTCGTGTTAGCATTGTAAGTGGCACAGCAATCTTCGAGAAGTCCTTAATGAATCGCCGATAGTAACCAGCCAATCCAAGGAAACTTCTGATTTCGGAGGCATTGCGAGGCGTTTGCCATTTTTGAACGGCCTCGACTTTGGATGGATCAACGGAGATGCCTTCGCCAGATACAACATGGCCAAGGAATTGAATCTATAAAGAAATCAGAACAGAATTCAAGTTTTGAAACAACAAACGCTTTAAGAAATAACTCGAGACAACGTAAGATTTTACCTGTCTGAGCCAAAACTCGCATTTTGAGAATTTTGCATAGAGTCTTTCATTTCTCAATAACTCTAGCAATTGACGTAGATGAACAATATGATCAGCCTCCGTTTTGGAGTAAATCAGAATATCGTCTATGAATACGATAACTGACTTATCCAGCATTGGTCTGCACACTCGATTCATGAGGTCCATGAACGCCGCTGGTGCATTCGTTAATCCGAAAGGCATTACGAGAAATTCGTAATGACCATATCTTGTTCGGAAGGCTGTCTTTGGAATATCCTCCTCTTTAACTTTTAGCTGATGATACCCAGAACGAAGATCGATTTTTTGAGAAATAGCTGGCTCCTTGTAGCTGATCAAATAGATCATCAATTCTGGGCAGAGGATATTTATTTTTAATTGTGACTTTGTTCAACTCACGATAGTCAATGCACATTCGGAGAGTTCCGTCTTTCTTCTTTACGAACAAGACAGGTGCACCCCACGGAGATGAACTCGGTCGGATAAATCCCTTCTCTAACAGATCTTGCAATTGCTTTGACATTTCCTGCATTTCTGCAGGCGCAAGTCTGTAGGGAGCTTTAGCGATGGGAGCCGCACCAGGAACTAAGTCGATCCCGAATTCAACTTGTCGTTCCGGTGGCACTCCAGAAATGTCATCAGGGAATACGTCTGGGAACTCACAGACGATCGGAATATCATACACTGATTTCTTGTTGGCTTCCGGGGTGGATTCAGACGAGACATAACAAAGATAAGATTCGTGACCCTTAGAAAGATATTTACGCGCTTTCTCAACCGATATAAAACAATGAGCACCTTTACGCTTGTCGCCTTTAATCTCTAACACTCGGCCGTCTGAAGTCTTGATTCGGATGATTCGGCGGTTGCAGACAATAGTAGCCTCGTTGTTCGTTAACCAATCCATGCCGATTATAACGTCGAACTCTTTTAGCGGTATCGGGATAAGATCGAGGTTAAATACAACGTGATTAACGAGTAATGTGCAATTTCGATAAACGGAATCAGCCACAACGTAATTGTTACTGGCTGTCTCTATGTCAAGTATAACAGGAAGCTTTGAAGGAAACATAGATAATCTTTGCGCAAAAGTAGTCGAGATGTATGAACGGCTTGCACCGGAGTCGAATAACACACGTGCAGGTATTGAGTTTAATAAAAACGTACCGGTAACCACATCCGGGGTTTCTTTCGCTTCCTCCGCCGTTATTTGGAAGGCGCGGGTCCTAACAGTTGGAGTTGCAGCTGAGCTTTTCATTGTAGAACCTCCAGCTGATGATTGTGATTGACCTCGTTGTCCACTGTGGCACTGATACATGAAGTGACCACGCTTTCCGCATTTAGCACAACCAAGACCTCGTTGGGGGCACTCTTCTCTACTATGGCCGATTCTGCTACACACATAACACGTGACATCGTCTGGATTACACAATCCCATATGCGATTTTCTGCATCTCTTGCAGAACCGTGGTTCATTTGTAAGCGAATAAGCTTGGACTTTCTGTGGCGAACTGTATTGTTGAGATTGTTGGGGTTGCTGAGACTGAGACTTGTTGGGCTTAAAGAATCTGCCGAATCTTTGCTTCTTTGGGGGAGATGGACAAGTCGGGTTCATTGATGGAGCATAGAGTTGATCACCGTACTCTAAATATCCTCTCTCAATCTGCCTTGCCGCTTCAACCATTTCGAGATACGAATTGTACTTTATTGCGCTCATTAGGTGTCGATATTTCGGGTTAAGTCCTCCACGAAATCGGTTCATCTTTCTTTCTTCAGTAGCTACCTGATATGAAGAATATCCACAGAGCCGTGAGAATTCGTGCTCGTACTCGTCTACAGTCTTAGTTCCTTGGGTTAACTGCAACAGTTGAACTTCCATCTTGTCTTGTTGATCCGCAGGACAATACTTCGCGTTGAACATTTCAAGAAATTGTTCCCATTCAAGAGTCTGGATGACCTCCTCGCCATAAATACTTCTCTGGGTCTTCCACCAGGCACGGGCAGCACCCACGAACAGAGCAGATGCATAACTCACTTTCTTTGACTCCAAGCAATCAGAGATTCTGAAGATCTCTTCAGTGTGACTTATCCAATCCATCGCTTGAATTGGATTGACTGTACCCTCGAAGTTAAGGGCACCGCTGGCTTTAAAATCCTTGAACTTACAGCCTTTCGGCTGCTCAATTTGTACATTCGGGGTAGAGTTATCAGAATCAGATTCATCATTCTGGATTTGTTTATCTTTTCTGTTGTTCTTTTTGTCAGCACGTCTTTTTGCTTCGGCCTCATCTCTAGCCTGAAGCTGTTCTTGCATATTCTTGTTTTGTTGTTCAGTATGTTGGGCTAGTAGTTGTTGCATCATTTCAAACATTTGTTGTGGGGTCATGTTGTTGGGAATGTCACCTGATCCTGACATCTTTACTGAAAATTAAAAATCATTTAACTATCAGTTTATAGACTTAGATCTACGTACCCTTTTTCCCCATCCTAA
>JAANYP010002210.1:0-14030 GCA_020465985.1 Centrapalus pauciflorus | reverse complement strand
TAAATAAAAAAACATAATATATATATATATATATATATATATATATATATATATATATATATATATATATATATCTTTTGAGATTTTAAATGAACAAAGAAAGTGTAAAATGATTGATGGAGTTTATCAGTTATCAGAATCAGATCAAATAAAGATTTAAAGCTAAAAACTAATGTTCTTGCTATGATATAATTCTGGACAGGTTCAGATAAATTCTGAACAAAGAATTAAAGTTTAAGTTATTGAAGTGGGTCAAAGAATTGTAAAGCAAAGCCAGAGTCCAGAAAGACAAAGATTAAAGATTTAAATCCTGAGATAACTCAGGTGGTGGAGAAATCTGCTTGATAAGACAACAGAACCAGTGAGTTATAGATATTCAGTTTTACATGCTAGATTCCGGTTGAGACATATTGTTGATGATAGTTTACTTTGACATTCATACATGCTCAGCTGGATTGTGACTTGTGCTCACCATGGTTCGGTGATGCCCTGTAGATCATGATGGCTATTTGACTTATCATTCTGCATAACATTGTACTTACAATTCAGTTCAGTTAATTGTTATCAGTTGAGATTGCTATCATGACCTTGATTATTTATGCTTTCATTATTGCTCGCATCTTTGATATATTGATTCAGCTTAGCATGATTAGCCTTGTCGGTCTATTGTTCTAGACCTTGCTTTGTCACCAGTTCTATTGAACTTGGTATTGATTACTCCGATCAGGTGATATTCCCAACAATATGACCCCCCAACAAATGTTTGAAATGGTACAACAACTATTTGCCCAACACTCTGAACAACAAAACAAGAATATGCAAGAACAGCTTCAGGCTAGAGATGAGGCCGAAGCAAAAAAGACGTGCTGATAAAAAGAATAAGAGAAAAGATAAACAAGTCCAGAATGATGAATCTGATTCTGGTAACTCCACCCCTAATGCTCAAAATGAACAGCCGAAAGGCTGTAAGTTTAAACATTTCAAAGCAAGCGGTGCCCTGAACTTTGAGGGTATAGTCAACCCAATCCAGGCTTTGGATTGGATAAGCCATACTGAAGAGATCTTCATAATCTCTGACTGCTTAGATTCAAAGAAAGCGAGTTACGCTTCTGCTTTGTTCGTCAATGCTGCTCGTGCTTGGTGGAAGACTCAGAGAAGTATTTATGGAGAAGGGGTTATTCAGACTTTAGAATGGGATCAATTCCTTGACATGTTTAACGCGAAGTATTTTCCTGTTGACCAACAAGACAAAATGGAGGTCCAACTAATGCAATTAACTCAAGGAACCATGACTGTAGACGAGTATGAGCATGAATTCTCGCGGCTCTATGGTTATTCCTCGTATCAAGTAGCCACTGAGGAAAGAAAGATGAACCGATTCCATGGAGGGCTTAACCCGAGATACAGACACCCGGTGAACGCAATGAAGTATAAAAGTCACTTGGAGATGATTGAAGCTGCAAGGCAGATAGAGAGGGGATATTTAGAGTATGGCGATCAAATCTACGCTCCACAGACAAACCCGACATGTCCTTCTTCCCCAAAGAAGCAAAGATTCGGCAAGTTCTTTAAGCCCAACAAATCCCAGTCTGTTAGTACATCCTGTGTGACGATAGCAGTCTAAGTATAGATAGCATTTTGTGTAAGTCAATTTACTTGATATTGAATATTAACAAGTGTCTGATATATGTTTGATATTAATTGTATGTATGTTTGAACTTGGTGTAATGTATTATCATAAGTTCAAACATTAGTTCAAAGATAAGTTCAAACATAACTTCAAACATAACTTCAAACATATGTTTGAAGGATATAATTCGAATTTGTCTAGGAGGACAAGTTCGAATAGGCCTTGGGCCAAGTTTGAATTTGTCCTAGACAAAGTCGAACCAGTCAGTATAATTAAGGGTTAATTCGATTAATTATCAGACTTTTGCAGATTTTCAGAGAGTTTAAGCAAAAGGGCGATCTCGAATTTGCTAGCAGTCAGAGAGTTTCGTGTGGAGAGAATCACCGTGTTGGGACGATCCGTTGTTCGTCTATCACCGTGCTAGTCTTCGTGTTTCGGTGTGCGTGGTCTTTCCGTCAAGCCACTAACGAGGATTCCACACTCGTTGGAAGGTGTCGCATCAAGATAAGATCCGTAGAGAGCAGAACTTACACAGTCCCAGCAATCTCAGCAGTATAGCTCGCCTCAGAAAGCTCAAGCCTATTCTCTCACGAATGAACCATGATTCTGCAAAAGATGCAGGAAATCACATATGGGACTGTGTAATCTGGACGACGTTACTTACTATGTGTGTAGCAAGATCGGCCACATCAGTGAGGAGTGTCCTCAGCGAGGTCTTGGATGTGCAAAGTGTGGGAAACGTGGACACTTCATGTATCAGTGTCAGAGTGGACGTCGAGGTCAATAACAGTCATCAGCTGGAGGTTCTACGATGAAAAGCCCAGCCGCAACTCCAACTGCAAGGACCCATGCGTTTTAGATAACAGCGGAGGAAGCAAAGGAAACCCCTGATGTGGTTACCGGTACGTTCTTACTTAATTCAATACCTGCGTGCGTACTATTTGACTCTGGTGCGAGTCGTTCATACATCTCGACTGCTTTTGCTTGATATAGAGACGGCCAGTAACAATTACGTTATGACTGATTCCGTGTACCGTAATTACACTCTGCTTGTCAATAACATAGTGGTCATGTCACACCCTGCTACCCTTGTTGGCAGCGAGGCGTGACGAGTGCGGAAGCGTAACCATAATCATAACGAACGACCACTACATGGACGTTTTCAGAAAAATATACTGATATAACTTCAAAATGTTTTACATAGCCCGAATAGTATGAAGAGTAGTTCGCAAGTTACAGATATTTAAATACATAATTAGATTATCAAAAATGGTGCAAATAAATCTCCGGTTTGAAAATGATGCGACTCCAAAATGAACAGAAGCCTTGGAATGCTTCCGATAAATGCGCATGTCTTAAATACCTGAAAATACATGCTAAAATATGTCAACAAATTGTTGGTGAGCTCATAGGTTTACGCGAAAAGACCAATTGTATGGACATTATCAGATGAGTTGAATTTATAAAGCATAAATTCCATGTATGTATTACAAAAACCATCATGCAACCGAAGCTTAATTAAATGAGTTTGCCCTGTGCAGTATTCCCGACTGTAATACCATGTGTTAAATATATATGCATTCCGCCGTTAGCCAGTAAGACTAACCCGAATGGGGGACATGACTCCCAATAGATCTATCCACAATATATTCGCGCTTACAAATAAATGTAATTAACGGTTCATGATATGAGGGCTGATGGAACCACATAAACACATGTGTAATACATATAGGAAATAAACATTTTTGATGTCCATATGAAAACAGTGCATGTATTTCCACCCCAATAGATAGTGAAAATAGGGGCTGTGAAGACTCACCGTAAGTTGATGGTAAAATCGACCGTAAAAATGACGGTTTGCGTTGTTGATGAGTGATGACACCGGACGCGTTTAACCGAGTCCTAAATGATATGAGGGACTTAATAACTCCCATATATATATATATATATATATATATATATATATATATATATATATATATATATATATATATATATATATATATATATATATATATATATATATATATATATTAATATGTATGAAAAACGGTTTTTATGTTCTAAATCACCCAACTTTACAAGTTTATAAATAAAAACCACTTAAAAACGTCAAGTTTATATATATACACACACACACACACATATATATATATATATATATATATATATATATATATATATATATATATATATATATATATATATATATATATATAATTTTCCAGCTTTTTAAAGAGTTTTCGGCCTACTTTGAGGCTATTTTCGACCAAGCTCCAAAACGATTTGGGCTTTGGTTTTCATAGACATAAAACTACTATATACAAATATGTTTTAAAGTTAAGAACGACCATTTTTCGAGGTGTTTAGATTGGGGAAAAAGCTCGTTAAAAACCCTATGTTGGCCATTTTTGAGATGTCAAACTTTCGGGTTCCAAAATAATATTTGGGGGTTCTAAACTCCATATTAAATTATGAAAACATCCAGATTTTTTGTTAATACATAGATCTAACTTTTGAGACAAGAATTAACTCATTTCGTTAAGTTATGAATTAGTTATAATTTTTCAAAGTCGACGTAATATTTCTGCCAAAAATCCGGATTTCATAACCTTGAAACAACTTGTGATTCTTGTTGGTTATTCGAAAACCACATGTATAAAAGGTTATGAAACATATTTATATAACTTGTTTTCATATTATTTATATTTACATTATGTGTTTATACATTTATGAACTCATTTGAAGAAACCAACTTTAAAATAAAACTAGTGATTTATAAACTTGAGTTTTTATGAAACTTGTTGTTGTTGGTGATTATATACATTATGCAATACTTATATAAACACAAATATAAGAGGTTATAAGTTAGTATTTACTTACTTTGGGGTATTAGAAGTATGCAAATGAGAAGAAGAATTTTTATTGAACTAGATGCACCAAAACTTCCTTTGAAAAACTTGAAGAATCAAAATGAAAGAACTTTGGTGTTCTTGGGAGGCGTTGGCTTATTTTTGGAAGAGAGAAAGGAGAAGGATTTTGCTCTTGCAATTGTGTGGAAATGAAGTGAAAGAGTTCTCTATATATAGGGGAGTTTGAGTCTTGCAAATGATAAAAGAAAAAAGTGATGTTTAATACTTTACCTACATGTTGGAAAAGTAGAAAAAGTGTTGAATTCTTTTCAATATTTATAATGAAAGTCAAAGGGGACACAAAAGTGTGTTCCCCTTTTGTGTTGGCTGATTTTTATGGTATAAAAGTGATGTATTTTGCTTTTATTTTTTTGTATAAAAGTATTTAGAATGTATTCTTGTATTTTCCTTTTTATGTAAATTCATAAATACCTTCGAATGCATTTGTTTAATGAATTGATTTAGTTTTGCATAATTAAGGTTAAGTAAATGTATTAATGTATGATTAGTGTTACTAATCTTAATTTAATTATGTACTTGGTTGAATTAATCCATCATATCGCAAATCGATTGGATTAATTAAGTTGCCGATTCATCGCACGGATGAATTTGTTTCTAGTTGAATTGAATTTCTTTATGAACTTTGTTAATCACTTTGATTAATTGCTAATGGCCACTGATTAGGTTGTAGTTTGCTAATAAATACTGATTCGGTCATAGTTGCTAATCTGGATTTGTGCCAGATGTTACAGTCTCCCCCTGTTAAGGGAATTTCGTCCCGAAATTTTATATTGTTTCCTCAGGGGTATTGTTATTTAAGAATATGTGAGGGTATCTTTGCTTAAAATGGCCTTTGCATGCCTAAGTGAATTCTGGTCCATGTCTAGAATTTTATCTGACCTTAAGGATGGGTATACGACTGTGCTTCAATCCTTTGACCTTACGGTCCATGATTTCTACCGGCTCTTTGATGAAGCGAAGTTTATCAGTTAGCTGAATCTCTTCCACGGGGGTAACAAGTGTTTCATCTAACAAACACTTCTTCAGATTCGGTACGTGGAAGGTATTGTGCACGCTGCTAAGTTCTGGTGGTAGTTCCAGACGATAAGCTACTAGTCCAATTCTCTTCAAGACTTTGAAAAATCCAATGTAACAAGGATTCAGTTTCCCTCGTTTCCCAAATCGTATCATGCCCTTCCATGGCGAGACTTTCATCAGTGCCCCTTTTTCCCAATTGGAACTCAAGGGATTTTCTCCTTACGTCTGCATAACTTTTTCCGATGATGGGGGGAAACTTTTAGTCAGTTCCGTATCTATACTATCTTTTTGGTGTTCTCAAGTATGCTTTCTGGGCCAATGACTTGACTGTCCCTGACTTTGGCCTAACAAAGGGGTGATCGACACTTTTGTCCGTACAGTGCCTCAAACGGAGCAGCTTTAATGCTCAAGTGATAGCAATTGTTGTACGATAATTCCACTAAGGCAATTGAGTATCCCAACACTTCCCATAATCCATTACACAGGCTCTTAACATACGTTCTAGGGTTTGAATCATTCTTTCATTCTGACCATCGGTCTGAGGGTGATATGTGGTACTCATGTCCAAGTTTGTACTCAAAGCTTGCTGTAATCGATTGCCAAAAATCTAGATGTAAATCTGCTATCCGTATCCGAAATGATTAAAATAGGCACTCCGTGTCTGGAGACAACTTCCTTGAGGTACGTTTGGACTAGCTTATTCATCATGTTGTTCTCCTTGATTGATAGGAATGCGTGGATTTTGTTAGGCGGTCGACTATTACCCAAATGGTTTATGATGTTTTATCTTAACTTTGGAGCATGTTAGGAATTTGCTGACATATGTGGCAATGTCAGCATTCATGTTAGGCCACCAGTATAGCTCCTTGAGGTCATGATACATTTTATCGGATCTGGGGTGGACGACATATCTTGGTTTCGTGTCCGTCATCTATAATTGGCTTTCTTACTCCACCAAAATAGGGTAACCAGACTCTATTCATGAAGTATCGATTTCCATTAGCCCTTATCCCAAACTATTTATCCATTCCGTGCAGGGCTTCATCTTTCATATTTTCCTCCTTAACAGCTTCTACTTGTGCATCATGAACTAAGGAAGGAAGGTTTGGTTGAATGGTCATAACTAGGGCTCGTACTCTTAACGGCTTAGCTCGTTCCTTTCGGCTCTGAGCATCTGCAACCACATTAGCTTTCCCCGGGTGATAACGAATTTCACAGTTGTAATCACTTAATTGCTTCATCCAACGACGATACCTCATATTCAACATTTTGTGATTCAAGATATGTTGGAGGCTCTTATGGTCTATGAATACAGTATACTTCGTACCGTACAACTAATGTCTCCAAGTCTTTAAGTATAAAGACTACTGCTCCTAGATCTAAATCATGCGTTGTGTAATTCACCTCGTGAAGATTAAGTTTTCATGAAGTATAAGTTATGACCTTATCTTTCTACATCAGCCCATTGTGTGAAGCGTCATAGTAACCTATAAATTTCTCGCTTCTCTCAGGTAAGGACAAAATAGGCGCGCTGCACAGTTTGTGGTTTAATAAATGAAATGATGTCTCCTGATCCTTGCCCCAATCATACTTAATGTCTTTTAGAGATCCAGTGATATTTGAGAAACTTTTGATAATTGCCTACAATAAGCGGCAAGTCTTAAGGACTGACGTATCTCTATGAGGGTTCTAGGAGTTGACGAAAACCTGATAGCCTCGATCTTTGCGGGGTTCACTTGGATTCCTTTACTATTGATCACGTGACCGAGGGATTTCACCTCTCTTAACCAAAAGTCAAACTTAGAAAGCTTGGCATATAGTTGTTCTTTCTCCAATAACTCCAGAATCAGTCTTAAATGTTGCTCGTGCTCCTCCTTGTTTCGTGAGTAGATTAAGATGTCATTAATGAAGACAATTACGAATTTGTCTAAATAAGGTTTGCACACCCGATTCATGAGGTCCATGAATACTATTCGGGAATTGGTTAATCCAAATGGCATTACTAGGAATTTATGATGACCGTAACGGGATTTGAAGGTTGTCTTCGAAATATCTTCCTTGCAGACTCTAACATGATGATAACCAGACCTCAGGTCGATCTTCGAATAGAAGTTTGATCCTTGGAGTTGGTCAAACAAGTCATCGATCCTTGGGAGTGGGTACCGGTTCTTTTAGCTTATTTGGCTCCTGGTAATCGATGCACATTCAGAAGGTTCCATCCTTCTTCTTTATGAACAATACTGGAGCTCCCCAAAGTGAGGAACTCGGGTTGATAAACCCTTTATCTAAGAGCTCCTGCAGCTGGTTGGACGATTCCTACATTACTGATCGGGCTAATCGATATGGTGCTCAAGCCACTGGTGCGGCACCTGACACTAGGCCGATTTTGAATTCGACTTTCCTCGATGGTGGGAGCCTAGGTATGTGTTCTGGAAAAACTTTGGGGTAATCACAAATAATAGGAATATCTTCGAGCCGCTTCTCCTTTGGCTCCTTCTCTGTCAACACTTCAGGGTCTTAATGCTGGAGATGATGCTTAATTTGGTATTTCTTGCTTTGCCTTGGACAGTAAGGACCTTCTTATCGGCTAAGGGTATGTGAACCGTCTTCTTGTTGCACACTATTTCCGCATGGTTTTTCGATAACCGATCCATGCCTATAACCACGTAAAAACTCCCCAGTTTAACGGGCAACAAGTCTATTTCAAAGAGTTGGCCTACTAATTCTAAGGAGCATCCTCGACTTATATTATTTGTCTTAAGCGTCTTACTGTCATCAACCTCAATAGCATAAGTGGCACTTAATGACGTAAGAATGACATTTATCTGTTCAGTAAACTATAAAGCTCCTATCAACACAGGTATCAAATAGTAGAAATACATAAGTGGTATCTAATGGGGTAAGAGGATAAGTCTATGGGTTTGAAATTTCTTAGAAGGGTACTAAGTATGAGATGCCTCCAGAGTTTCCTCGTACTCCAGAGCGTTAAGTCATTGGGTTAGTTCTGCATTGCGGGCTTTGCGCTCTGCTAGGCGCTGTCACAATTCGTCGATTCCATATTGTTGAATCGCCTGGGTATTCTGGTTGGCCCAAGGTATATTGGTGGTTTATATTTGTAACATCCGGCATTGAACCAGGTTAGCAACAACGACTTAATTAGTATTTAATGTCCAATTATAACCTAATAGGTGGTCATTAGAAATTAACCAAAGTGATTAACAAGGTTCATGAAGAAATTCAACTCAAATCGAATCAAATTCATCGGTGCGATGAATCGGGAAATCAATTAATCCGATCGAATTACGATATGAGGGATTAATTCAACTAAGTATATAATTAAATTATGATTAGTGACACTAATCATACACTAATACAATTACTTAACATTAATTATGCAAGACTAAAACAATTCATTAAAACAATGCATCCATAAGTATTTTTGAAATTACAAGAAAAGGGAAATACAAGAATACATTTCTAAATACTTTTATACAAAAAAAAAAAAAACAAAATACATCATTTTAATACTTAGAAATCAGCCAACCAACACAAGGGAACACACTTTTGTGTCCCTTTGACTTTTTATAAAAATATTGAAAAGAATTATTCACTTTTTCTACTTTTCCAACATGTTGGTAAAGTATTAGACACCACCTTTATCATCATCATTTGCAAGACTAAAACTCTTCTTTAAATAGAGGACCCATTTCCTCATTTCATTCACACCTTCAAAGCATAAACACCCTCTCATTCTCTCTAGAAAAATCGGCCAAAGGGCCTAGTGCAAGGCCAAGAACTTGCAACTTTGTTCTTCATATTTTCTTCAAGTGTTCTTGGTGTTCTTCAAGGGTTTTGGTGCATACCTTGCAAGAATTTCAATTTCTACTCAAAATCATAATCCAAATACTTCAAAGTAAGTAAATACTAACTTATTTCATCATACATTTATGTTTATATAAGTCTTGCATAATATATATAATCACCAACAACAACAAGTTACATAAAAAACTCAAGTTTATAAGTTTCTAGTTTTTATTTTTATGTTGTTTCTTTAAATGTGCATATGGATATATGAACACATTATAAACATGTTAATATTATGAAAACATGTGTTATATATGTGTTATATAACTTTTATAACTTTTATACAAGTAGTCTTTGAATAAACAACAAGAATCATAAGTTGTTTTAAGTTTATAAACTACGGATTTTCGGCAGAAAATTTATATCGACTTTGAAAAATCATAACTAATTCATAACTCAACGAAATGAGTTGATTCTTGTCTCAAAAGTTAGATCTATGTCTTAACTATAGATCTGTAATTTTTCATAATTTATTTTGAAGTTTAAGACCTCCAGAAATTATTTGGGAAACCGAAAGATTGACAGCTCAAAAATGGCCAACATAGCGTTTTTAACAAGCTTTTTCACCAACCTAAACAACTCGAAAAATGTCCGTTCTTGATTCTAAAAATCCTTTGTATATAGTAGTTTAATGTCCTAGAAAACCAAAGTCTAAAACATTTTGGAGCTTGGTCAAAAACAGCCTCAAAGTAGGCCGAAAAACCTCCGAAAAAGCTGGAAAATTATATATATATAAACTTGACATTTTAAGCAAATCTTATTTATAAACTTGTAATGTTGGGTGATTTAAGACATAAAAATCTATAAATATACCTATTATCATATATTAGTGATATTAAGTCCTTATTATCATTTAGGACTCGGTTAAACACCTCCGGTTTCATCACCCATCAAACAACGCACTTTGCATTTTTTGCGCATATTTTGCCATCGCAATTCCGGTGAGTCTTCATAGTCCCATTTTTCACATTATTATGTTTTGGGATGAAATACATGCTTCGTTTTTATATGGACACAAAAACTTCTCGATTCTATTATGTATTACATATGTGATTTCCGCCCTTATATCATGAAATCGTTAGTTGCATTTGTTTGCAAGCGCGAATATATTGTGGATAGATCTATTGGGAGTCATGTCCCCCACTCAGGTTAGTGGTTTAGCTAACTGCGGGTGCATATATATTCAACACACGGTATTACGTATGGGAATACTGCTCGGGGCAAACTCATTCTAATTAAGCTTCGGTGACATGATGGTTTATGTAATACATCTCATGGAATTTATGATTTTATAAATTCAACACATCTGATAATGTCCATACAACTGGTCTTTTCGCGTAAACCTATGAACTCACCAACAATTTTGTTGACGTATTTTAGTATGTATTTTCAGGTAATTAAGGCAAGTGTGCCTTCGGATACACCAACTTTCAAGCTTCCGCATTTCATGGAGTCGCATGCATATTTCGAAAACTAACGGAGATTTGACTGCATTATTTTTGGACGCATTAATTATGTATCAGAATCTCTGTATTACGCGAACTTCATTCCTTTCATTTTGTAAAACATTAATACATTTTTAAATTTTAATGTCGTAATATTTCGAAAACGTCCATATAGTGGTCGTTCGTTATAATTATGGTTACGCTTCCGCACTCGTCACGTCTCGCTGCCAACCAAGGTAGCAGGGTGTGACAGATTGGTATCAGAGCCATAGTTATAGTGAACTAGGTTGCATTAGTACCTAGACTATAACTGTTACAAAAACTAAACTTTCTTCAAGAACTGTGAACACATATATGGACCCTGATGACAATAACATATCGAAATTCACCCCTAGGGAAAGGGTGTGACTAGCACAACGGGAGTCTATCCCGGTACCTGCCCATCAGCCAAGCCCGCCGCAGTAGTAACGGGCAAGCATAGGACAGTGGGGATGGATGCCTCACACTCTCCAAGAGTGGAGAAACGAAGAGGGGATCCAAATCCAGTTTGAAGTCAGAACACCATCTTCCTCTCAAGCGCCGACACATACCCAGAAACCTACGTAACAAACGATGCCTCTGTTGGTGGCAAGGGCCGCCAGACACGACCCCCAATTTCGACAAAATCCACCGAGAGGTCGGTGAGATCCTTGCAAGGGTTAGGTAGGAGGCAATGCAAACCCCCAATAAACCTTAGGCCAACCAGAATACCCAGGCGATTCAACAAAGACGGAATAGACAAATTATGTCAACGCCTAGCAGAGCGCAAAGCCAGTAATTTAGAACTAACCCAACGACTTAACGCTCTGGAGTACGAGGAAACCCCGGAGGCATCTCTTTATAGTATTTCTCTAGGCTTTACTATCTGATATATCTTAGGTAAATAAGGCTTAAGAATTTAGAAAATTCTGACCATATCATATACAAAGATTAAGTATCAAGAACTTTTATGAGGAATTAAGTTTTAACTACAACTCTGCGTAGGAAAAGATAAAGCTGTGACTATCTTCCTAAGAAATTTCAAACCCGTAGACTTATCCTCTTACCCCATTAGATACCACTTATGCATTTCTACTATTTGATACTGGTGCTGATAGGAGCTTTATATCCACTAAGTTCACTAAGCAGATAAATTCCATTAAATGCTACTTATGCTATTGAGGTTGATGACAGTGAGACGCTTAAGACAAATAATATAAGTCGAGGATGCTCCTTAGAATTAGTAGGCCGACTCTTTGAAACAGACATGATACCCATCAAACTGGGAAGTGTTTTGACGTGGTCATAGGCATGGAATGACTATAGAAAAATTGTGCGGAAATAGTGTGCAACAAGAAGACGGTTCATATACCTTTAGCCAATAAGAAGGTCCTTACTGTCCAAGGTAAAACAAGAAATATCAAAGAAAGCATCACCCCTAGCATTAGGACCCTGAAGTGTTGACAGAGAGTGAGCCAAAGGAAAAACGGCTCGAAAATATTCTTATTATTTGTGATTACCCCAAAGTTTTTCCAAAACACTTACCAGATCTCCCAACATCGAGGCAAGTCAAATTCAAAAATCGGCCTAGTATCAGGTGCGGTACCAGTGGCTCGAGCACCATGCCGATTAGCCCCATCATAGTGTAATCGTCCAACCAACTGTAGGAGCTCTTAGTTAGATAAAGGGCCTATCAAACCGAGTTCCTCGCTTTGGAGGAGCTCCAGTTTTGTTCATAAAGGAAAAGGATGGAACTTTCGGGATGTGCATCAATTACCGAGATATTAAATAAGCTAAAAGAACCAATACCCACTTCCAAGGATCAATGACTTGTTTGACAAAACTTGAAGAATTAAGTTCCTATTCGAAGATCGACCTAAGGTCTGGTTATCATCAGGTTAGAGTTCACAAGAAAGATATTCCAAAGACAGCTATCAGATTCTGCTTCGGTCATCATAAATTCCGATTAATGCCGTTTGGATAAACCAGTGTCCCCAACGGTACTTATGGACCTCATCGGGTGTGCAAACCTTATTTAGACAAATTCGTGATTGTATTCATGAATGACTTTTAATCTACTCACGAAACGAGAAGGAGCACGAGCAACATTTAAGACTGATTCTGGAATTATCGGAGAAAGAACAACTGTATGCTAAGCTTTCTAAATTTGACTTTTGGTTAGGAGAGGTGAAATCCCTCGGTCACGTGAACAATAGTAAAGGAATCCAAGTCGGCCCCGCAAAGATCAAGGCTATCAGGAATTGGTCAACTCTTAGAACCCCCATAGAGATACGACAGTCCTTAAGACTTGCCACTTATTATATGCAATTTTCTCAAAGACCACCAGAACTCTAACAAAACTGACCCGAAAAGACATTAAGTATGATTGGAGCAAGGATCAGGAGACATCATTCCAGTTATTAAAGCACAAACTGTGCAGCGCGCCTATTTTGTCCATACTTAAGAGGAACGAGAAATTTATAGATTACTGTGACGCTTCACACAATGGGCTTATATAGAAAAATAGGGACATAGCTTATACTTTATGAAAACTTAAGGTTCACTAGGTGATTTACACAACACATGATCTGGATCTTGAAGCAGTAGTCTTAATCCTTGGAGACAATAGTTGTACGGTATGAAGTGTATTGTGTTCACAGACCATAAGAGCCTCCAACACATCTTGAACCAGAAAGAGTCGAATACGAAGTAGTACCGTTGGATGGAACTAATATGTAATGGCAACCGTGAAAATTCGTTATCACCTGAGGAAAACTAAGGAGCTAAGCCGTTAAGAGTACAAGTGGATAAATAGTTTAGAATAAGGGCTAATAAAAATCGATAATTCATGAATAGAATCTGATTACTCTGTTTGGTGGAATAAGAAAGCTGGCAATGGATGAAGGACACAAATTAAGATATGTCGTTCACCCCGGATCCAATAAAATGTATCATGACCTTAAGAAACTATACGGGTGGCCTATCATGAAGAATGACTTGCCAAATCGGTCAGAAAATTCCTAACACGCTCCAAAGTTAAGATAAACCATCAGAAACCATGTGGGTAATAGTCGACAACCTAACAAAATCCGCGCGTTCCTACCAATCAAGAAGAACATCAGG
>JAANYP010002209.1:15213-80747 GCA_020465985.1 Centrapalus pauciflorus | reverse complement strand
ATACAAGAATAAAGTTAATCTACCTTTTTTGGCTTTTTCAAATTAAAATGAAAACGAATACCGGTAAACACTATTTAAACTTAACTACGAACTCAAACAGCTAATGACAACTAAATAAAGTGAAACAAACTAACGAGAGCAGAATCAAATCAGATGCAACTTAAGTAAAGATGTATAATAAATTAAACTTCGCGAAACTCTTATATTACGAAAGCGTCACCCACTTGGTATTAGAAAACTATAATTAATTGGTGATGGATTTAATTGACTGACTAAAGACAAATTGGTTAATAACCAATCATAAATTCAATTAAGCTCGGATTTTGGTTTAATTTACCGATTATTTAATTACTTCAAGTTAAAATATTTAATCTTGATAACCACGTGATGAAAACAAAGCAACTCGTCAAAACTCCAATATTAACCAATAAATCTTATAATCGCAACACAATGCCTAAAGATAATCGATTAACACCAAAATCCAACAAATTAACTTTGTCACTTTAAAAATCAAACTTTATGATTTGTCAACCCTATTATTGCAACACAATGCATAAGAACCAACAAACGCACAAAATTCTAGATTAACAATCAACTATCAAATCATTATCGCAACACAATGCCTAGAAGAGATAATTGACTATTAATTTTTCATTTAAAGAATCTTTCTTTTTAAAACGCAGATTTAATTAACACTTCATTATCGCAAAACAATGCTAAAAGATTAATAAAAATCTGATTTTTAACAAGAAAACATGAATCATCAATAATCCGACAAATATAAACCAAAATCCATCAATCAATCCAATAATATACCAACTAATACATAGTATGAGACCCAAGATTTCTCAAAGGTCTCAAGTCAAGGCCCAGTAGCAACGCAATATCAATCAGGAAACTAAGATAAAATTAACAATTGCGGAATAAAAGTTAATTACAATCAGAGATAATTTTTAAGTAATAGGGGCAGACTTCTAGACTATTTCATCAAAGCACAAATGTAAACTAGCCCAAACCCCAAAGCTCAATCATCAGCTAAGTACCAAGGTGTTGAAACAGGTTCTAATGTACATCAAGCTCTTTCAAGTCCCGACCTAAGAACTAGGTCCAGCCAATCCTTTGCCTTTACCTGAAAAATAATGCAACAACGAGGCAAGCTTATTTGCTTAGTGAGAATGCAGAATTTCACATT
Organism: Centrapalus pauciflorus; assembly: GCA_020465985.1. Taxonomy (NCBI): domain Eukaryota; kingdom Viridiplantae; phylum Streptophyta; class Magnoliopsida; order Asterales; family Asteraceae; genus Centrapalus; species Centrapalus pauciflorus. The sequence goes on along the minus strand of JAANYP010002209.1, from coordinate 79,555 downwards.
TAACATGCAATTATGAACGCGGAAGCACATGCACTGCACTCGGCTCATGCACGGCTCAGCTCTATATGCACTGCACTAGGCTCATGCACAGCTCAATCTCGAAGGGTCATTGGCCAATTAATGCTCTTTTGATGCGCAACTTTGCTCAGCTCCCAGTTATAAAACTGTTGTTGCTCTTGAGACTTTTAGACAAATTCATAAGGAATGCTCGGATGATGATAAATCCATACACACGCATCATTAGTGGGGATCAGCCACGTACTGGGCTAGCTACCAGTAAAAGCTCTATATGGATATCATCGGAATGCTCAGCTCTAGCTACCCTCTGTGCTTTCATCACATAAATCAGCACATCATAAGCCTAACATTAACCCAACACTGAGCAATAGTGATGGTGTTAAGCTTAACAATCAAATGACTCATCAATGAAATAGATTATGGAAGAATAAATGCTCAGCTCAACAAATCATAGTAAATATACTATGATAATAAAATCAATAACCTCAAGATCAGAATGTCAATAAAATCAGGATCATGCAACAAAAGTCTCAATTCACATAATATGCAGTTAAAGTGAAATCTACAACTCACAGTTACTGGTTATTTGTGCTCTTTTACTTTCTGGCTCTTGCTCTGTTGCTCACAATCTGTAGTGGATTTGAACCACAATCTGACTTATGTCAGACTTTCAGATGCTCGTCATCTTGTTGCTCAATCTGTTATTAATATCAGTTCTGATATTTATTAGCTCTTATATCATCTGAATAATATATATATTCAGTGTTCATTCAATTATTAATGCTCAAGATTCATTCGTTGGTCTTTGATCTCACAATTACATATCTTGTTTATACAATCATCATTCTCAATAGAATCTTTCTTTTCATTTAATTGCTTTCTTTGTTCATTATATTTTCTAATGATCTTTGTATATATATATATATATATATATATATATATATATATATATATATATATATATATTATCATATATATATATTAATCCATAAATTAATTATTTTGTCACTTTATGTGTTGATCATGTGATTTATTCAAGATATTTAATTTTAAGGAATAGGATTTCAACTTTATATGTACTAAATTCGAAACTATTGCTCAAATGCGAATACCAAAGCTAAATTCGAAACCCAATTCTATTTTAACATCAAATTCGAAACATATCTCAATTTAAGGACTAAAGTCGAAGCATATGGGATTAAATTCGAAAGCTTATTCGAATTTATGGCCTAAAGTCGAAACATACTTGAGTTTTTGAATAAAGTCGATTGCCATGGTTTAAATTCGAACCTCTAGTTCGAATCTATCACCAAAGTCGAACATCATCTCGAGTTTAGGGGTTAATTTCGAACACAATCTCGAATTTAAGGTCAAAAACTGAATTCTTGGTTGGATTTTAGCTAAATTCGAGTTTGTTCTTGGCATCTCGAATTTGTTCATCATCTACAGCTTTAAAACATACATTTTCAGGTCTAAAGTCTCAAATATGTTAAGTATTACTCCTAGATTCACTTATATTATACTTATTCTAACAATTTCTAGCTAAAACTAGTTCTAATCTCATGAAAATTACTAAATTCGAATTTATATCTTAAAACCGAAAGCATAGAAGCTTAAATCGTAAATTCTTACCTCAAATTCGTGCGTAATCCTACATGCAACTGTGTATTCTTGTAGTACTCTTCGTAATTGTAATGAAGTATTCCCGTAAATATTCAGCACCTTAATGATATTCTCATCATATACATGAAGAAACAAGCTCAATAAATGTAATATGATAAAGAAGAAGACAATATGAATGTTGAGAGAGTTATGAACAGTGGCGGCTGAATAAGATATTCAAATGGTCAACCGTGTACATTGAAAAGTAACCCTAGGAGCCTTTTGTAGGCTCCTTTAATTAACTTACATACATTGGCAACTTTGGCCCCTACACTTTTCATAAACATAAATTACATAGAAATAAAATACAAGACAAATTACAAAGACAATAAATATTACAAAACAACTCCTAAGATCGAAATAAATAAATCTAACAATCTCCCCCTTTTCGATCACTTAGGAGGTCCTGGAACTCGGGCATGGTCAGTAGATTCTCGAAGACCAAGTATGACGTCGAAGCGTCTGGTTACTTGTCTCAGATTTAGCCTTTCGTTCAGGTATTCAATGCCGCTGAGTGTATCCTGTATTTCCTTTGGTGAGCATCTTTGTTCAGGATCTGGTTGAGCATCATAGTCTTGTACTTTCTTTGTAAGAGCAGCTCGAACCAATCTAAGTGTACCATCGGAATAGCAAGGAAGATCCTCAAAGCGCATATACCTTTTGTAGCCCTTGTAGTTTACAAAAATGACACCCGGATCCCCAGAAAGTACAACTCTGTAGGCCGGGTGGTGGGCTAGGAGAAAGCTGTCTTGTTCCGGTGCACGTAGCCCTACCTTAACCATAGCACTTTCGATCGCCATCTGAAAATCTCTTAGGCACATTATGATCGATCGGCGATTCATACTTCGAACTAAGGCACCCAAAGCAGTCATGCGAGACATACGTCCTTTAATGCGATTTTTCAATCTCTCGTGAAGGAATTCGACATCGTCCACATTTATAAAGTCTAGGTCATTCTCGAAGAACTCATCAGCAGTGCCATCTTCTCTTTCTACTTGAAAGGCGGGATAGTATACTTTTGCTCTTTTGCACATGGTGATAGAAACGAGTTTCTTTATCTTCGATTTGGACACTTTAGACCTTCTCTCCCTGAGCATCAGTTGATAATATTCGGCCTGTTCAGCTTTGGTAACGTTTGTGAGTTCCATGAGTAGGCGTCTGCTGAAGGCTCCAGGTTTCTTTCTGAACACCATCTTAAATCTTTCTTCTAGGTATGGGTTCTGAAACTGCTCAGGGGGAAACTTTTGTAGGAACTCTTTGAGGCCCTGAACGGGGGGTTCTTCAATTTCAGATCTTTTGGCTTCAAGAAGCTTTATAATTGTCCCCCGCCGTTCTTGTCGCATTTGGTCTTTTTCTTCCTGAGGCAATGTTTGAACCTTGCCTTTGGAATAGTGTTCTACCCAAAATAAATCGTCTTTTCTGTATATGCCAGGGCCCTCCGGAGTTTCGTCGAAGCAATCGACCCTTTTTTGTTGGGGAGGGACCTGAACGTTGGGTTTGTTGGACTGGTGGAGGGCTTGGGGATCTTGGTGGGCTGATAATGATGTGGGATTCTTTTAATGATAGGGGAGCTTGGATGGATGAAAGTATATCTTCCTGATGGGCTCGGGGTGGTGAATTCAAGAAATCAAAAGAAGAGGATGTGGATTTTTTTAGTTGGAGAATCAGGTTCAGGCTTAGGAGTTAATAATGGTTGGTTGTCCTCGGTATCGGAATCTGAGTCAGAAACTAATATGATTTCAACCTTTTCGTGCGGCTCCTCAAATTCGACCATAGCTGTCATCGGATCCAGTGGAGCTGGACCCTCGACCATGGGCTCGTCTTCTATTAGCATATACTCCTGAGCCTCCTGACTCTTTTCCCCTGAACCCTGGAATTCTGACCCCTCAGTGGTCTCTGCTCCCCCTATGCCCAGCATGGGCTCCTCAAATTGAACTTTTCTGCGCTTCTCCCCCTCATGACGATCAGGGTCGTCCTGGTCGTCATGTTTCCTTTTTGGGGCTTCGGCCTGAGTGCGGCACTGAAGGTCTATGACCGCAGACTCGAGGCGATCCATTCGTGAATTGAGCTGCTCTTGGACCTGAAGAATTAAACGATTAAGAGCATCGATCTTGTCTGAGAGCTCGGCTATCTGGAGATGGACTGAATGGGAACCTGGTGAGGGGCCAGCTTCGGAGGCGACACCCTTACCCTTGATAAGAGAAAGAAGGGCGGTGTGACGGTCCTCGGCGGCCTCCCTTTGGGCGTCCAGGTCAGCCCAGGTAATAACTCCGGCAGCACGTAATGCTGCCGTTAGCATCTCCAGATTGATGGGGAGATGGCCTGAAGTGGATGGCGTGGATGGAGCCACTTCAGGTCTTCCTTCCGTCATTTCTGGCTCCTCTAAGGGACGCGCAGATCCGGAAGTTTGTGGAGCTGCCACGGAGGCAGCTCTTGGGGATGCCACAAAAGCATCGTGCGAGGTGTGTATATGTGGGGATGGAATCGTGAATGAAGGAATGTCGGTCATGAGGGGAGGAGTGTGACCTCTTTCAACACCGCCGCTCTCCGAATGAGAGGGCGATGGAGTATGTGGAAGATCCCCGTGGAATGAAGTGGTTTCCCTTTGAGGGGAAACCAAGTGGATGATGGGGGTTGTTTCGACCGCTGGACTAACGGTCTTATGAAGGGGAGTCCGGCTAACAGGGCTTGGTTCACCCTCAGACTGAATTTCCCTCGCTCTTACGACAGAGACGGTTCTTTCGGAATCCGCCGTCTCTGCCGTCTCACCTACATCTCCCTCCCTCACAAACTCAACCTCCCGCTCACCGAAACCCATAGTCTGTTGAACATCCATCCCTTCTCCCTCATGCTCACTCTCTCGTTGCTCATCTTCGGACTGGTTAGTCTCAGTCGATTTCGACTGAGACTCATCCGGATAATTCTCTCTTATATATGCCATTACCCGCTCTGTACCCCTTGACCTCGTAAGAGTAGATAGAGGAATTTTCATCACCTGTACCGTCGGGGCCCCCTTTGGCAGAGTTAACTTTTGGATTGCCACTGTGGGGTAGACATCAGCCTCCGGTCGCTCATGTATGTCATCGTCTTGATCCATTGCACACTGGATGATGAGTTGAAGGAATCTTTGATAAGGAACATACTTGCGGCCTTTCTTTGTGCTTCTTTCGACGTAAACTCTTCTTAATTCTTCAAATATGAAAGCGGCATAGTCCACGTGTCGGTCGAAGGCAAAGCCGGTGAACATGGCTAATACCTGGGCCGACGCCGAGTCATGACCTGAGTGCTTGGCTGTGAGGCATTTGTTAAGCACATCGAAGAGAATCCGCGAGTGGGACTGAAGGTTTTTCGTGCGGAAGTCTGATGGTTTGGTAAGAGGGCCGTCATACCCTAGAGTTTGTATCTCAGTTAGGGCCTCTGATACGGATGGGTTTGGGTCGAATGAATCAAGGGTGGGAAGGTAGTCTTCTATGGGTAGATGAAGAATGTGGCGGATGGCTGCGGTGGTGATTTTGACCGGAACGCAGTCAATGGTGGAGGTGAAGTGAGGTTCGGGGTCGGTTATATATTGGAGCCTGTTCCAGAATTGTTGGAGGTAAATCTGGGGAACAGCTATGACAGTTGATAGTGCGTAATAGATGGGATGGCGGGTGAGGATGTCGAAGGCAAGGGTTTGGGTTTCTTTGGAAAGGATGGAGACGTCGAGTTGCCAGTTATGTGGGATAAACTCGACAAACTCGGCGCTGGGTAGGATGGATTCCTCGGGTAGCTGAGTATTATTATTTGGAATGGGAGGATGGGGTACGGTGAGAATGATTGCGGGATCCATTATCCTGCAAAGTGCAACAAAGTTAGAATCATAAGACTTGATATGATAATGCATTGATGTGAAGTCTAGATGAGTGTGAAATAGAAATTGTCTGATCAGTTTAGCATCGGGTCTTTATTAGCAGAATAAAATTCCACTAATAAAGTCCAAAGTCAATCGTTAAGAGACCGATGTTAGATAAGACCGTTTCACTCAAACACTGATCCTAACTCTAATCAATGGTGCACTTGGATGGAACTGTTTTTGTGAATTTTTAATTTATAGAAACATGCAGAAGTGGAAAAATGAAAATTTAAAAAAATCCTAAGTGTTGGATTTCGTATGGTCCGAATTTGGATGAACAGTGTCACCGAATTCGGATCAGTCCGAAATCTGATAATGCATGAATGATTTGTGGTGGTCCGAATTCGGAGGTGGTGAAATTGGGGACCGAATTCGGATGAAGGTCCGAAGTGTGAGTAGTGAAATGAATGAAGGTGGTCCGAATTCGGATGAGTCATGGAACATGATCCGAATTCGGTTGATGACTTGTGTAAATGCATGCAATGATATGGGAAGGTCCGGATTCGGATGGTACCTGAAATTCGGATGGGGACCGAATCCGGGTATCATCCGAATTCGGATGAACAGTGTGAACAGACTTAGACAATTTTTCAAGTTTTGAAAATTTTGACCCTGCTTTGATGGTCCGAATTCAGATCAACAGTGAACCGAATTCGGATCAATAGTGGTCCGAAATTGGTTTTGTACTTAGAAAATTTTTGAATCTAGTCTAAGTCGGACATCCGAATTCGGGTGGTGGTCCGAATTCGGACATCCGAAACTGCATGAGTGCAGTTAATGTTCATGCAGAAAATAAACGTGAACAGTTGAAATGTTAATAAAAATGCATGAAATTACAGATCCTAATCTAAAACAACCTAAGGAACATTTTATCTAACTACTACTAAGGAAAAATAACACATTTCAGTAACTAAAATGAGCAAAAACCGAAATGAAAAGTTAATAAAAATTTGAAAATCAAACAAGTAAACTAGGAAGATAAAGTCTAAAATAAAGTGAAAAGAATGTTACCTGATGGCGCCGAAGACAGAAAATGCAAGAAAAATGAAGAAGAATGATGGTCCAAAAGCTTCAAAACGGTAAAAATGGTGGAAGTGGGCGGTGGTGTCGTCGGTAGGGAAGAAGAAAGAAAGGAGAGGAGAAGTCTTGAGGATGAAGAAAAGTGAAGATGTTGACTGTTTGACCACCCCTATATAAGTCCGCGCGGGTCGTGGGTCGGGTCAGAGGGATCCGCGCGGTACATTTATATGGGCCGCCGGTTTTGGACTCAACAAACACACACAAAGTTAAAAAAAATAAGGGCCTTTCAAGAAATTAATCAAAAAAAATTTGGCCCAATTTGTTGCATCTTTTTGAGGTTTTCCATGAGACTTCAAAAATAACAAATAAAAATAACAAATAAAAAATAAAATATTTTTGGTATTTTCTTTAATTTTGAAATTAAAATAAAATGAAATGAAGTAACTTAAAATCTTTTTGGCTTTTTGATAAATTTGAAAGTTAAAATCTTTTTGTGATTTTCTGACCTATTAAATTAAAACTTAAAAGTAAATTATAAATTAAGACCAACCTAAAATTTAAAATTTAACTACAAAAGAAATAAAAAGAAACACAGAATTATAAAATTTAAAATCCTAACTCTACTCCCCCTCAAATGAATACCGATCCTTTTTCCTTTTCTTTTTCAGATTTTAAACGCGACAACCCTTTTTAAGCCTTACAAATACAGACAAACCTGGATATTGTTTGCATCCCACTCCGTGATGAACAATTCACACAGCAATTTATCAGGATCATTAATTATTAAAATTATACGCAGATAAGGAAATAATGAGTTTCAATCTTGTGACATAATCCTTAAATTTAAATAACAGATATTTTCTAAAATAAAGGAATCTCAATCATGATAGATTGAAATGGAATTATTTAAGACAATATCTGATATTTAATTGGAAGGTGGATTCAACATGCCGATATGAGATACTAAAAACTGAAAACGAGGTTCGTCTAAAGCTTTAGTAAATATATCCGCAAGTTGGTATTCCGTACCAACAAAATACAACTCAATGGTTCCCTTTTCCACGTGATCTTTAATAAAATGATACCTGATATCTATGTGTTTTGTTCGAGAGTGCTGCACGGGATTGCAAGAGATGACAATTGCACTTCGAGAATCACAGTAAATAGGGATATTGGTGAGTGAGAACCCATAATCACGTAATTGTGTTCTTATCCACAGCACTTGAGAGCAACAGCTTGCAGCTGCTACATACTCAGCCTCAGCTGTGGATGTGGATACACAATTCTGCTTTTTGGAAGACCAACTCACCGGTCTATCGCCTAAGAACTGTATTCCTCCCGATGTGCTTTTTCTGTCCACTCTACAACCTGCAAAATCAGCATCTGAAAACGCGGTAAGATCGAAATCGGTTCCCTTTGGATACCATAGACCAAGTTCGGGTGTACCCTTAAGATAACGAAAAATGCGTTTTACCGCAGTTAGGTGTGATTCTTTTGGGTCGGCCTGAAATCTAGCACAAAGACATGTTGAAAACACTATATCCGGCCTACTGGCAGTCAAGTATAGTAAAGATCCTATCATCCCTCTGTAAGTTGTATTATCGACACTTTTCCCGGAAGGATCGGTGTCTAACTTACAGTTGGAGGCCATGGGAGTTGCGATACTCGTGCAAGAGTCTAACTTATAATTCTTGAGAATGTCAAGAGTATATTTCGACTGGTTCACAAAAATCCCATCCTCAAGTTGTTTGACTTGTAATCCGAGGAAAAAGTTCATTTCCCCATCATACTCATCTCAAACCTGGACTCCATTAGGGCTGAAAAATCCTTACAAAAATTACTGTCAGTAGATCCAAATATAATATCGTCGACATAAATCTGTACTAGCATTATATGTGGGCCTTCCCTTTTAGTGAACAGAGTTGTGTCCACCACACCTTTATAGAAACCGGCAGAAATAAGGAAATTCGAAAGACTATCATACCATGCTCGAGGTGCTTGTTTTAAACCATAGAGGGCCTTATCTAGCACATAAACATGGTCAGGTTTATGTGCATCAACAAAGCCTTGTGGTTGTTCAACATACACTTCCTCGTTAAGTTCACCGTTTAGAAAGGCAGTCTTGACGTCCATTTGGTACACTTTGAAGTCTTTGTGTGCCGCGTACGCCAAGAAGATTCTGATTGCTTCGATCCGTGCAACTGGAGCGAAGGTCTCGTCATAATCTATCCCTTCTTGTTGTCGGTAGCCTTTGGCAACAAGTCTTGCTTTGTTCCTTATCACAATGCCGTTCTCATCTCGTTTGTTCTTAAAGATCCACTTCGTTCCGATGACTGTGCGGTCTTTTGGCTTGGGAACTAACCGCCATACTCTTAGCTGTTCAAACTGGTTGAGTTCCTCTTGCATTGCAACTATCCAATCCGGATCTGTCAGGGCTTCATCCACACGAGCGGGCTCTATCATACTCAAGAATGATGCGTAGAGACATTCATTAGCAGATGCCCTACGAGTTTGGACTCCTGTTGATACGTCACCAATGATTTGCTCTGTTGGGTGACTGCGGGTCCATTTGATCTCGTGTGGAAGGGGTGCTCGGGATGGAACCTCTGTGGTTAATATGGGAATGGATGAGGATTCATGGTCAATGGTTTCAAATGATGGTACCACAGGTTCTGGTTCAATTCCCGAGTGTTCAGGTGAAGGAAGAATCGTTGGTATTATATGTGAGGGTATTACAGGAGTAGATTCAACTGCGGATGTGTCAGTGGATGATGTGGATGGATGAGGATATGTTGATGAAGATGGAGCGGAGAAACTTTGCGGCGCAGTTGAACTGGAAGGATTACCTAACCCGTTTGTTTGGTGAGTTCGGCACATAACCTAGGAAGTATCCTTCGTCAGCCTTTTCGCCAAACTTAGGTTGATGTTTTGTTCGCAAGAAAGTACATGGTACCCTAAACGGTTCGAAGCCAGTTAAATTAGGTGGCCGTTTATTCAAAATTTCATAACAGGTTTTCTTCAAAGATTTGACAGTAAGGACCCGATTTAAAATATGACATGCGGTATTCACTGCCTCCATTATTAACAACATTAGAAACACTAGCGTTAGGACCGAAAAATTCAACATAAAAAGGATCAAATAAACTAACCAAATCAGAAGAAGAAAAAGAAATGGGGTTATTCGAAGAGTCTCCAGGCATTTGAGTAATGCGTGGTCCTGATTGATCAACTTCGGGTGCCAGTTCAGCCAACTCATCAAATGTGACGTGCACACTTTCATTGACTGTTCTGGTTCGGGTATTGAATGCGGGATACGCCTTCGAGTTGGATGAGTATCCAATGAAGATCGCTTCATCCGCCTTTTCGTTAAATTTCCCGAGGTTGTCTTTGTCATTCAGCACATAGCACCTGCAACCAAATACACGTAAGTACTTGATAAATGGTACTTTATTCAAAAAGAGTTGGTAAGGAGTTTTGTTAAAGCGCTTATGGATGATGGAGCGATTTTGTGTATAGCATGCTGTTGATACGGCTTCGGCCCACAAGAACGGAGGTAGCTTCGAGTATGTGAGCATTGTACGAGCGGCTTCCACAAGCGTACGGTTACGCCTTTCCATGACCCCATTTTGTTGAGGTGTTCGAGCAGCAGAGTATTGATGCTGAATACCTTTGGATCGAAGGAAGCCCTCAACTACGAGTTCTTGAACTCCGTGCCGTTATCTGATCTGATTGATTGCACTGACAGCTGCTGTTGGGTCTCGACACTCTTGATAAAATCTATGATTTCTTGAGCTGTCTCGTCCTTGGAATGCAAGAACCTGACCCAGGTATATCGTGAATAGTCGTCAACGATAACCAACACATATCGTTTCCCGTTTATGCTTTGAGTCCGCATTGGTCCGCATAAATCCATGTGTAGTAACTCCAATACTCTTTTTGATGATGGTTCGGGCTTTGGTTTGTGAGATGACCGTTTCATCTTTCCTTTCTCACAAGCTCCACACAAATGGTCCTTTTCATAGCGCAATTTAGGAAGACCTTTAACCAATTGTTTTGCAGCTAGCTTGTTGATATTATCAAAGTTCAAATGGGATAATCTTCGATGCCACAACCAAGAGTCTTTTGAAGAGGCTTTTGATAATAAGCAAATGTTATCCTTCACTATTAGCTTGGCTACATCAATGGTATAGAGGTTAGAGTTTCGGGAACCTGTTAGGATTTCTTTTCCATCCATACTCTTTACACTGCAGTTCTTAGCTCTAAAAGTTACCTCTAGTCCTTTGTCACAGAGTTGTCCTATGCTAAAAAGATTATGTGATAACCCCTCAACATAGTCAACGTCCTTGATGACCAGATTATTTAGAACTAAGTCCCCGTATCCTTTGATGTGAGCCTGATGGTTGTTCCCGAATTTTACCGTTCCGCAATACTGTTCAACTACGTTGGACAGCAATTCTCTTCTTCCCGTCATATGCTTGGAGCAACCCGAATCCATATACCAAATGGACTTAGCCTGAAAAGCAAATAAATTTATACAATGAAAATCTATATGCATTCAAACACATCCATTTTTAATTCACAATCAAACCGTGTTCTGAACCGAGATGTTCAAAAAACATGATGAGTTAAGACCGGGTCTTGGGCTGTGTGCACAGAAGCCAAACGTGTCGGTTTAAGCACAACCGACAAGCAAAAGAACGGGTCCTAGTCTATGGTAACTAGAAGCCATTTCTTTGAAAAACAGGTCTTGATCAGAAGTAACCAAGAACCATCTGCATAAAGATCACACAACTTTGGGTACCCACCTCAATATGGGTCCCTTTTTGTTAGGAGTTCCAGATTTATATGGCACGTGTACAGTTTTAGGAACCCATTTAGCATTTGTGTGTGGTCCGGATGCATAACCCTTTGGAATCCTTTGACGATTGGATTTATTGGGCTTTGGAACCTTAGGCACTGAAATTGCCTTTGGTTTTTGTCTTTTTGAGACCCTTTTGACCGTTGCTTTGGTTTTGGGCCTTGGCAACGGACAAGTCTCAATTTTATTTGAGGCCGATGATGCAACATTTTTTGTTTTCTTTTTCCGAATTCGTTTAACAGGATATGGCACGAAAGCATTCATTTCAGGAACCTGTCGTCTATAGCGAGTCGGACATAGATTAAATAAATCACTGAAAGAGTACTTTAAAGGAACAACAGAATTCGGTACATCATTACATGCATTGTCACACACATTGTTACACAAATTGTCTTTAGAGATTACAGTCATCCTGTCTCTAGTAACAAATTCATTTGGCATTTTAGCCTTCTTCACAAAAAAACTCGTAAAATCCAGCATGGTGGTTTTTGGAACTCTTCTTATATGATCTGTAGGAACAAAACGATTAGAGTCAGTAAGCATGAAAGGTTTAGACTTGACAGAATTTTCTTTTTGTTGGTGAGTGGGCTTCTTAAAAGACTTGGATTTGATCTGAGTCTTTTTAGAAACCTCATTTTTAAACGGTTTTGAACACTCACCTTTATAAATGACAGAAGAAGTTTCAGCTTTGGCCTTACCTTTATTTGATGACACATATGGAATTTTTGTGGAATGAGAAACTGTTTTTTCTTTTGAAAAATCTTTCAATTTTGTGAAACCATTTCAAAATTTTCTCTGTAGACAGTTACTTCCACATATTGTTGAAAAGTTTGATTTACCAATTCTTCTTCGCTCTTAAGAAGAGCATCTTGAAGATCAAGAGCTTTCTTTTGAGACGACTTCAATTCCTATTCTAAAACAGTGATTTGTTGTTGAAGAGCTTTTGTAGGAATATAAAGTTGAGGAGTTGATTTTACGGTTTCTGTTTTCAATTCAGCTTCTGAATAAGTTGACAAGAAGTCTTCCTCTAAAGTGGGTACTCTAGATGAATAACTCTCGTTAAGTTCTTCATATTGAAAAGAATTTTCTTTTTCTTTATGAGCAACACGTTTCTCATTTTCTTGGTTTAAAACTTCGTTTGATGACTAAAAAAAAAAAGATTTAAGACTAGCTCCCATATAATTCATGTCATAAAATAAAGGTAAAACATTTTGTGCTTTTTCCAAATATATAGGATTTTTAAAACCGATTCCTTGTTTAGAATGGTAAAACCTAGTTTCTTTGGGCTGATTTAAGTGGATAGTTTGTTCTGTTTGACCCCTTTTTAAAAATGTGTCGTCAAGGGTCTTTATTCGTGAGTACAAACTTATCCTTTCTTCTTCAGTCATTTTATAGTTTTCTAAACTGTCTATATTTTCCATACTTACCGCATCTAACTGTTTTGTAAGTACAAAAATTTCTTCTTTTATAGAGATTTTTCTTTTGACAGCGTGTCCATGCAAGATTCAAGATATATATTCCTGTCCTGAACATCTACTTTTTCTATTAACATCTGTTTTATAACATTGTGATTAGTTAACCACTTTGAATGATATAATTCTGATGACTCTTTTAAAGTTTGAGCTTGATGTTCAGCCTGTACACACTTTGCAGTTTCAGCATTTAATCTAGCTTGTAGATCAAGAATATGTGTGTGCATTGTACATTCATTATCTACAAATAAATTATTTACATATGCAGGAATGTAACAGGAATATACCTCATTTGTCTCAGAACCGGATGTAGAGCATTCGGGATTGTTGGTTGTGGTCATCAGACATGCTGGTGGATTTTTCAATGTCTCCCCCTCAGCAGCATGATCTGAAGTTTCAGCAGTGGAAACGGCACAATGCTCCAACCCAATACGATCAAGCATGTAATAGTTGTTGCCCTTGTCATCCTCCTCGTCCGTGTCTTCAGCATCCCAGTAGTCTTCCTGGGCAACGAGGGCCATCGCGTCGGTTCTTTTCTTTGCGGTGTCGAGCTTTCTCTCATAATAGGCGACGTCTCTGTCAAAATTGTTCTTACACTCCCGAGCAAAGTGGCCCGGTTTACCACACTTGTAACAGAGACGTTCGTCCGCGGCTTTCGGCTCGTCTGCTCTCGGCCGTTCATCTCTTCTCTCCGCCGGCCTCTTATCGGCTCGGCGATGCTCTCTGCTGTCATCTTTCCTTCTGTCCCTTCTTTCAGGCTCTTTCCTCTCATCTCGGCGGTCATCCCTACGATCATCTCGTCGATCGTCCCGCCTATCATCCCTTCGATCCTCGCGCCTATCGTCTCGCCTTTCATAACGGCGATCATCTCGATAATCGCGCCTATCGTCATACCTCCTCTCATCGTGATCATCCCTTCGGTAATCGTCCCTGCGATAATCATCGCGTCGTTCATCCCTTCTATCATCAGAGTACCTCCGCGGACCGGTGTCATAACGGAGTTGATTGTTAGTCGTGTTGGAAAACCGTCGTTGTTGGAGACGGTTGGTCCACAAGGCTATCTGTTCCTGTATTGTGGCCTCTTCCTCATCAAATACCTGACGTGGAGGAGAAGCATACCTGCACTGCGATGACGATGAACCTGGAGCAAAGGATGGTGTCAGAATATTCGTGTTGGTGATCAAGGCGAGTGAATCATTGGGTTTCAATCCGGTGTTGGCTGATAGCAGTAGAGAGGCCAATTGATTTGCCATCAGTTTTTGTTGATCTACATCCCCTTGATACTTCTTTAGCTCCTTAAAGACGACGTTGATGGATACCTCAGGAATGTTCAGTACTCGTTTTGTGGCCCGACAAGCAAGCTGCCAGTCGGGGTCTAGGGCTGCAAAGAACTGGATGTTGATGTCATCCCTGTCCTTCTTGATGTGCAGTTTGTTCAACTCATTCAGGACCGCACAAAACCTCGTAAACGTAGCTTCTAGATATTCCCCATCTTTGGCTCGGAATTCTGTGAACTTAGCCTTCGCCTCCTCAATCTTGGCATGATCATCTAGATCTGCCCCCAGCATCTGGACTTCTAATTCGTCCCACATTTCCTTGGCAGACATTTTGCTGTCTACGCCAACCAGAATATCAGTGGGGAGGGCCTGATAGATTAAGTATTCTGCCCTCTTATCAGCATGTTGTCTGTCTCACTCGGCGTCATTGGTCGGTTATCGTTCAACTTTAGAGGCTAAGACAGGGGGGTCAGCCTCAGGTCGTGCTGCGATTTCCCGATAATAGATGACGGAACCTTCTGAGATGGACTGAAGCATTAAATTCCCAAGCGGTTGCATCCCAACGAATTTGAGGAACCGGGATTTCCATTGTTCATACTCATTGGGATAGAGAACAGGTGGTCTATTCTCAGATCCGAGTACGAGAGCTTCTCGATACATGATATTTGGTGCTGATGAAATAGATAAGATCTTAAAGGTGGAAACGGGACACGGATGGGCTGGACTTAGAAAGAATAGCACTGTGGATGGTGCTAATTTGGATAAGACACTAATTTCGGATGAACAGTGTTTCGGATGGTCAGAATCGTATTCGAATGAAGTGCGTTTCGGATGGAACGCCTAATCCGGATGAACAGTGAGGTCGGATGGAGGATGTAATTCGGATGAGGACCTACTTCGGGTGGACAACCAAATTCGAATGGTATTTCGGATGTGGGCGAATACGGATGCCTAGAAGTCTGATGGACCGAATTCGGGTGAACTGGATTCGGATGCACAGTATGACGTCGGATAAGGGACTTCGGATGAACAGATGTGGTTCAAATGAAGAGTGGGAACCGAATTCAGGTGAACAGTGGACAGGGTCTTGGGAAAGTGTCCAGGTAGGGGACCGAATTCGGATGATCCGACTTCGGGTGGTCCGAAATGGATATGGTCCGAATTTGAAATTTAATAATTTAAACACAAGTCAAAAATGGGAAAATGGGAATGCCTGATCGGAACTTCGGATGGTCCGAAGTTCGGATGGGACCGAAGTAGGGTCCGAAATAGGCCGTGGGAGGTCGGAAATTCACCTATGGTTGGTCCGAATTGGACCGAAGTGAGGTCCGAACTAGGATGCTATTTGGTCCGAATTGGGATCATAAATGGTCCGAATTGCTACAGTAACAGGTCCGAATTACAGCAGGTTTTAGCAATTTTCTAAGTCAGAACAGAGCAGAAGTCGATTTTAGCAGTTGTAGAGCCTAAAAAAAATTCTAAGTGATTGATAAACTATTTTAAACACTTTTGGTGACTTTAAATAACTCAAAACACTTAAAATCGGTGAAGAACAAGCTAAAAAACCCACTAAAAACCAATATTTTTAAAATTTTCAAAACTCCGATTCTTGATAAGTTTGATGGAAATATGGAACTAAATGAGCTGGAAATCAGTATATGAAGATATTGTGAGGATTATAAGACTATAAGAACACAAGAAACACGTAAAAACAGAGAAAAAGATGTAAGGTCTACCACTACGAGATCTATCTAGACGCGGAGCCGTCAACGAGTGCGGAATCCTCGTTAACGGGTAGACGGAAACAACTCTCACACACGAAACACGGAGACTATCAGAGGCTGAACGAACGACACACGAACGATCCTACGAACTGATTCTCTCCGAAACGGCACTAACACTTATGATAAACTCGAGATCGCTTAATGCTTAATCCCTCACGAATTCTGCAAAAAGTCTAATAATATCTCGAGTCTATCCCTAATTATAGAGCCTGATTCGAGTCTGTTATGGGCCAAACTCGAATCTGGCCCAAGGCCCATTCGAGTTTGTCCACAATGACACTCTCGAATCTGCCCTCATTCGAATCTAGAGCTACATTCGAATCTATCACAGATTCGAATGCCAAGCTTTAAATAATTCGAATCTAATATTTCACATACTTAACTTAGTATTGAAACTTATGTTTTTACCTTATGATTGATTTTATCTTTGTACTTTATGTTTGAACTTCTTGTAATACGTTACATCAAGTTCAAACATACAAACACTAATAAATATCAACCATATATAAACATATATAACAAACACTTGCTAAAATCACAATGTAGGATCACTTAGACTGCTATCGTCACACAGGATGTACCAACAGACTCCCCCTTGACGATAGCTTCTAATAATTCACACATTTGACTTAAGAACCTTGTTTATTTATTGATTCAAACTACTTCCAGCATACAAACTTTTTTCAACACATACTTTGGCTACATTTTCATATTTCCTAGCTTCACTATCCATATGTGCATCACTAGAAATCTTACAGGCATGCAAAATATGAAGGTCATCTCTAGAGAGGTTTACCAGGTGAAGAGGATCGTAAACTCTAAGAATAATGTTTTCTTCAAAGTCTTCCATAACCGCTTCTCCAGTCTCAGTGTCAGCATACCACCAATGCAGATTTTTCAAGACATTCTGTGGCATAGGCTTGAGAGGCACCTTCCTAAGACATCTTGCTGGTTTGTAGTGGATCCTCATCCAAGGTCGTCCAGTTAGAGGATCAATGCGTGAAGGATCTTCTACTCTTCTTCCAACCCTTGGACTCAGTCGCTCAAACTTCCTTGATCTCCCCTCTTTTCTTATGATTCTTGCAATTACGTCTGCGTAGGGATCATTGCCAATGTTAATTAGATCTTTCCATGCTAGCGTTGTGATTTCGATCTTTGGCAGTGAATTGAAAGCTTTTAAGGTTCGCCTCAGGTACTGGAGCCCGTCTTTCCTCTTAATTATGAATAGCTGCAGTTCTCTATCAAAGAACCAGCTTAATATGCGTTCAGACAACTTCCCAGTACCCGGCACCCTCATTTTCTTTTTAAGCTGTAACTCCTTCTTTTCAGCTCTGAACCACAATTTTCTCTTCTCTTCGTTAGTTAGTTCCCTGGCTGGTTCCTCTATTGATGGCCCAACGTTTAACGCAGCATTCACAACCTCTACGTTAACAATATCATTCCCATCTATCATGTATGTATCAGTGATAGGGTTCTGCTGCACGACGATCTCATCAGCTTCATCATCGTCATCAGCACATACCTCGTCATCTGATTGCCAGTCAACTATCTCTATAGGTACAAACTCACCCTCCTCTAGCTCTTCATCGTCACAATCAAAACCTAAATCCATCGGATCATCATCAAGATCCATGAGAGCATCTATCATCTCACTGATCTCAAAATCTGTAGGCTTAGATGAGCTTGCTTCTCCTACTTCTCCTTCTGCTAGACTAGGCTCCCCCTGAGATTGAGCAGTCTGAGCAGTAGAAAAATCTACTGGCTCATCCTGACTTTTAGGGCTGGGATCATTGCCTTGGTTGTCTTCATCATCACCATCTCTCGGCCTCTGTACATTCGGATCACGACACGACGTCTCCCCCTGAGCCTGTATATTTTTCATTAACTGCTCGATTAGGGAGCGCTTCGCCCTTATCTATGCGGCCTAATCTGCTACAAATGACTTTATCTCTGTGTTCTCTTCTTGGACTTTCTCCAGAATCTTTTTCAACTCGGCATTCTCCTTATCGAGATTTGCATTATGCGCTTGAATTTCACCAATTGCCCTTGTTAGACCAAAAATTTGGAGTTCCTGGAAGTCGACTCTGTCTTTTAAGCGCAAAAACCTTTGATTATCGGTATATGTGGTCGAGGTTGATGGAATGGACTGTATAGGCGTAGGAATGATTGGTGATGGAATATATGGTTCAGGTTGAGGTGGTGGTGGTGGTGGAGTGGTTTGAGGTTCTTGAGGCTGAGTATTTTGAGTTTGTTGAATTTCTGGTTGATCTGTTGATGTAGAAGATGATCCATGCATGAATCGATGACGCCTGGCTCGTTGCCTCGTCACTAAAGGAGCAATATCTTCTTCTTCAAAATCTGATTCATCAGCCTCTCTTGATGCGCGCTTCCCCGAAGTCTCTTCATTAATAACTACTATTCTCGAACCATAAGTCTCTATTCGTACTGCTGGTTCAGTTGATACTGAGTCAGGAGCTTCAACCTCTAACTCCTCCATCTCTTCCGAGTCGGTTGCAGATGATGACAAAACATTATCAGCCTGTTCTGGCACATATTCGTCCACATCTCTCAACACATCTTCCTCTCCCTCAGGAGGCTCAAGTAATTCCCCTACTAACGCTGCAGCTATATCTTCATTTGCATGTGGACCTGATGCCCATATTTCTTCTAGCGTTTGGGCTATTTCTTCTGACTCTGGAACGGCACTAGAAGGCCCTGCTTCCTGTACTTCCTGCTGATGACTGGTAGAAGGCCTAGACGCCTGAGTTTGACTCGCAGAGGTTCTTTGTCTTCGCCTTTGTGCACGAGGTGGCTGTGGTTGTTGTTGTTGTTGTGGTTGTGGTTGTCTTGGTTGAAATTCAACTTCCCCTGCCCAGTTGGCAACATTTGGGGCTTCAAAATTCCTATCCAGGATGGCTCCAAACAACGGACGCTCAACTGGAACAGCCAATCTTCCTCTGTGTGAGGAACAATCAGCGAAGATCCTCTTATCCATTATAGCTACGCTCTGAATCTCTTTCGACGGAGGCAGATTTGGCAAGAAATGCCTGATCAGCATCATGATGAACCGTGGATACAGCACGAATTGTTGATTTTCTGGAGCGGTGATCTAGTGAACAAATTCGGAGAAAATCATTTCCGAGAAACTGTATGGTCTATTATACACTATCGCGACTATCCCAGACTGGATTTTCGAAACTATATAATCAAACCCGGCTTTCTTTGGTGCAAAGCATACCATAAAGACATGAGCAAGAAATCTCCATTGTTCGATTAACCCGCTCTTCATATAGGAAACTTTCGTCACGTCTAGACTATATCCCATTCTCTGAAAGGCCGCTTGCCTAATATTCAGAGGAAACTCGATCGGTCCAGATTCTTCTTCTTGAGAGCCCAGCTGCAACACCTGACGTAGCAGATCCGCCGAAAATACTAGCGGTTGTCCATCTATGCAAGTTCGTAGCACTGTCGGGGTGACCGAGCAGTCTACCTGAAGATGATCATAAAATTGACGAATATAAGGTAAAACGAGCTGAACATTATGAGACAACGCAAAACCAATCCTAGATTCTACTAGAAAATCTAGCATTTGTCTGAATCCCTGCGCCTCAGGGAGATGATGATCAGGATGAAGGACCATATTGTGCTTCGGCACAAAAGCTCGTACAGCCATTTCTGCACAATAAACAAACTATTAGATTCATTAAAAAAACCAATAAACTTGTTTAAATTCAAATCTGTTTTATTTTGAACTTGTTTAAGTACAAAATCCAGCACATTTAAATTTCTACAAGTTTAATAAAATTTTAAATTAAATAATGCAAATAAAAGACAGATTCGAATGTAACAGATTCGAATAAGTCCCCATTTCGAGTTTGATGACAGATTCGAATGTCATGGTCTTCTCGAGTCTGTCAGTAGACTCGAGAAAGTCCATGAACAGATTCGAAGCCCCGTCGGCCAAGATTTCAACAAAAACCCAAGATTTTAACCATTTTGAACTTAGCAAATCACATACATTAGTTCAACTAGGTTCTAATCATTGATTTATGTCTTTAATTTAACTTTTTATTGTTCCTAACTTGGTAATTTTGTAAAAACCCGATTTAGACCCTTAAACCTTCAAAAAATCGATGATTTTGCCTAAAATGGTGTATAAAACTACATGAATCTTGTACAATCAAGTTGATAATACCTAGATACAGGAGTAGAATCGAACACTTTAGCAATAATCTCGACAAATTGTCGTTTATGAGAGAAACGGTAGATTCGAGCACAGATTCGAAATCGCCTGATTAGATTCGAGAAGATAGATTCGAAAACAGAAAGTATTTAATGACTTCTGTAAGGTCTACGACTGCAAGATCTATCTAGACGCGGATCCGTGAACGAGTGCGGAATCCTCGTTGACGGTTAGACGGACAACTCTCAACCAACGGAAACACGGAGACTATTAGACGCTGAACGAACGACACACGAACGATCCTACGTACTAATTCTCTCCGAAACGGCACTCACCTAGCTGATAAACTCGAGATCGCCTCTTGCTTAATTCCTCACGAATTCTGCAAAAAGTCTTCTAATCATTCGAGTCTATCCCTAATTATAGACCCTGATTCGAGTCTGTTGTGGGCCAACCTCGAATCTGGCCCAAGGCCCATTCGAATCTGTCCATCTGACAGTCTCGAATCTAGCCTATTTTCGAATCTATGGTTACATTCGAATCTATCACAGATTCGAATGTCAACCCATATATAATTCGAATCTAGCCTTTTACATAAAAAACTAAGTGTTTGAAACTTATGATATTACCTTATGACTGATTTTATCTTTGAACTTTATGTTTGAACTTCTTGTAATACGTTACATCAAGTTCAAACATACAAACACTGATAATCATCAATCATACATAATATATATATAACAAACATATGCTAAATCACAATGTAAGACAACTTAGACTGCTATCGTCACACGGGATGTACCAACAGACTCCCCCTTGACGATAGCTTCTAATAATTCACACATTTGATTTAAGAACATGGTTTATTATTGACTCAAAACACTACCAGCATACAGACCTTTCTCGACGCAAACCTTGACCACATTTTCATACTTACTAGCCTCAGTATCCATATGTGCGTCACTGGAAATCTTACAGTTATACAAAATCTGCAGGTCTTCTTTAGATAGGTTTACCAGGTGAAGCGGGTCATAGACTCTAAGAATAACTTTTTCTTCTAAGTCTTCCATAACCGCTTCCCCAGTTTCCGTGTCAGCATACCACCACTTCAGATTTCGCAAAACATTCTGTGGCATTTTCTTCAGAGGTATCTTCCTCAGGCATTTCACTGGTTTGTACTGAATCCTCATCCAAGGTCGGCCTGTAAGAGGATCTATACGTGACTTATCCTCGACTCTTCTTCCGACCCTTGGACTCAACCGTTCAAACTTCCTAGATCTCCCCTCCTTTCTTATTATTCTTTCAATCACATTCGCATAAGGATCATCACCAATATTTATCAGATCTTTCCATGCAAGCGCTGTGATTTCAATCTTTGGAAGGGTGTTGAATGCTTTCAATGTTCGCCTAATGTACTGAAGCCCGTCTTTTCTTTTAATTATAAAAAGTTGAAGATCTCTGTCAAAGAACCAACTTAAGATTCGCTCAGATAGCTCCCCTGTACCAGGCACTTTCATTGATCTCCTAATTGCTAACTCCTTCTCTTCGGCTCTGAACCATAGCTTCCTTTTTTCTTCGTTACTTAGCTCTCTTGCTGGTTCTTCAGTTGATGACTTAGGATTCAAGGCAGCATTCACTATGTCAACATCAACAATTCTATTTCCATCTATCATATAAGTGTCAGTGATAGGATTCTGTTGTACAACTATTTCGTCAGCTTCATCATCCTCATCAGCTACTACTTCATCTTCAGGTCGCCAATCTACTATCTCTTCCGGAATAAACTCTCCTTCTTCAAGCTCTTCATCTTCATAATCAAAACCTCCATCCAGTGCATCATCATCGAGATCCATGAGTGCTTCAATCATCTCACTGATCTCAAAGTCTGAAGGCTGTTTAGATGAACTAGCTTCACCCCTTTCTCCTTCGCCTTGACTAGGCTCCCCCTCAACTTGTGTAACTTGAGCTGCAGGAAAATCTACAGACTCAAACTCTTTATTTGCACCGGGATCATCGCCTTCAGTATCATCTCTTCTCTGCACTTCCTGATCTCGGCACGATGTCTCCCCCTGAGCCTGTAAATTTTTCATTAGCTGCTCAATTAGGGAGCGCATCGACCTTATCTCTGCAGACTGATCACAAACAAAGGTTTTTAGCTCTAAGTTCTCTTCCTGAACTTTTTCCACAATCTTCTTTAGATCGGCATTCTCCTTATCAAGATTTGCATTATGAGTCTGAATCTCACCGATTGCCTTTGTTAGGCCTAAGATCTGGATATTTTGGAAGTCAACTCGAGCTTTTAGCTGCTGAAACCTTTGATTGTCGGCGTATGAGAATGAGGTTGATGGGATGGATTGAATTGGAGTTGGAATGATCGGCGATGGGATGTATGGTTCATCATGAGGTGGTGATGGTGGAATGGTGGTTTGAGGGTCCTGAGGTTGAGGAATTTCAGGTTGTTCTGCTGAAGCTGAAGAGGATCCTTGCATGAACCTGTGACGTTTGGCTCGTTGCCTTGTCACTAGTTGAGAAACTTCTTCTTCTTCAAAATCAGACTCCTCCAATTCCCTGTCCACTCGTCTCCTAGAACCACCTTCATTTATAATCAATCGCGAACCATAAGTTCCAATTTGAACAGGTGGTTCAGTTGATACTGACTCAGGAGCTTCAACCTCGAACTCCTCCATCTCTTCTGATTCGGTTGCAGATGATGACAAAACGTTATCAGCCTGCTCTGGCTCATATTCCTCAACATCACGAAATATATCATCGTCATCTCCAGGCGGACTAAGCAGCTCATCCACTAATGCTGCTGCCACATCTTCATTTGCATTAGGCCCTGCCTCCCAAATTTCATTAAGCGTCTGGCTTAGCTGTTCAGCTTCTCTCTCAACATTTGAGGGCCCAGCTTCTTGAATATTTGAGGGCCCAGCTTCTGTAACGTCTGGTTGCTGGCTTGTCGACGGCCTGGTTGCCGGAATTTGACTCGATGCTTGTCTCTGACGGCGTCGTGGATCACGTGGCCGAGCACGAGGCTGTTGTTGCTGTTGACGTTGCTGTTGTTGTTGCCGTTGACGTTGTTGCTGTTGTTGTTGTTGCGGAAACTCAACAACGCCTGCCCAGTTGGCAGCGGAAGCGTGGTGGGCCCATAACCCACAGGTCCCAGGATCGAACCTGGCTTTGATACCACTTGTAAGGTCTACGACTGCAAGATCTATCTAGACGCGGATCCGTGAACGAGTGCGGAATCCTCGTTGACGGTTAGACGGACAACTCTCAACCAACGGAAACACGGAGACTATTAGACGCTGAACGAACGACACACGAACGATCCTACGTACTAATTCTCTCCGAAACGGCACTCACCTAGCTGATAAACTCGAGATCGCCTCTTGCTTAATTCCTCACGAATTCTGCAAAAAGTCTTCTAATCATTCGAGTCTATCCCTAATTATAGACCCTGATTCGAGTCTGTTGTGGGCCAACCTCGAATCTGGCCCAAGGCCCATTCGAATCTGTCCATCTGACAGTCTGGAATCTAGCCTATTTTCGAATCTATGGTTACATTCGAATCTATCACAGATTCGAATGTCAACCCATATATAATTCGAATCTAGCCTTTTACATAAACAACTAAGTGTTTGAAACTTATGATATTACCTTATGACTGATTTTATCTTTGAACTTTATGTTTGAACTTCTTGTAATACGTTACATCAAGTTCAAACATACAAACACTGATAATCATCAATCATACATAATATTTATATAACAAACATATGCTAAATCACAATGTAAGACAACTTAGACTGCTATCGTCACACGGGATGTACCAACAACTTCACTGTTGACCTATATATACTACCAACCTTCGAATCTGAAGCTAGACTCGAATCTACTGACAGATTCGAAGCTTTCCAAATTCGAGTCTGTCCTAAACTCGAAAACACCAAACACTTAGAAAAATTTCGAAAATTTTTGAAATAACTTCAACTTTTTCAACCTTTTTCTACGGTATTGTGTAACAAGATAAACTATGCCAAATCTTTTACCCTAAGCACAAGATATTTCACGCAATGTGTATTTTATCCGACTTTGAATGCACCCGCAGTAATTTTTGACCTTTTACCAAAGTAAAAATTAAACTAAACTAAAATAAAATAAAATAAAATAAAATAAACAAAGGTAAATAAAATAAAATAAAAATAAAATTTTGACCAAAAATTTAATCTAGGCTTAAGCTATACTTATAAAATTTACAACCTAAGCTAAATACTAAACAAAATCTTTTTGATGAGTATAGTCTAAGAAAGGTTCAATCAGATAGCGATGTCTGATACTTACTTTCAGTACTTAAACTTTCACACTTAGGAATTTTTTATTCCTTTGATTGTTTGTCGTGACATACCTATTTAGCCGATTGTTGGTATTTTACCCCTTTAAACATGCTACATTTCGGAATATCCCTTGTCATTTTTATTTATCATGAAATTATCTTACGTGACTCAGACATAGACATACTTTTATGATCAAGGCACACAAGCAAAGATTCTAACTTGTTGGTATTTGCAAACTTTCTTTAAAAGACAAACATCGGACACAGGTCTGTATTTTCATACAACAAAGTGTCTTAGATTGACTTAAGGTTTATTTTTAAAGTTAGCAAGACAGCGGTGACAGGTCTGTACTGACGTACAACAAAGCAACATATCTGCTAACCCGAATCTAAACAGAGGCAACAGGTCTGTACTTACGTACAACAGAGTTACATGTTTTCGACTCTTAATTTTGTATGATTTGTCTATTCTTTCCATTTTCAGATGTATTTGATGTTGCCATACATCCCCAGAAAGTTTGCATACCTCATTTAGACTCAAAGTTTGTATGTCTTGTACATAAAAAATTAAGACCGATTGGTCGTACATCTAAGTTAGTGACACGTTTGACTTTTTCTTGAATATTTTATTTGCCTTGAGACTCCCTATATGTATTATGCCTACCAACACATCAAACTAAATAAAGTATAACACTTAGAATTTAGTTGCATTATGTGTGAAAGCCTAAACACTTAGAGTTTGTAACGACTGTGCTAATTTTCGTCACTTTGAACCTGTGTATCTAAGACTTAACTCTTTTTCTGATATTCTCTTTTTTTGTATTTTTATGATTTTCACTCTTTTTTCTTTTGTTTTTATAAGAATTAGCTATAAAATAAGATAACCTACTAACTTACTAAAAATAGAAACTTACTAAAAATAGAAACTTACCTAAATTAGCAGACTACTATAAAGAAAGAAATACTACGACTATAAAAGAAAATAAACTACTACTACTAAGGTCAAATTATTCTGGGTTGCGCATTCCATTCAATTGAATTAAATACTCAAACCGTGACTTATCAAATGCTTTGGTAAATAAATCTGCATTATTATCTTCTGTTGCCACTTTTACCAATTTAATTAGGTTCTTTTCAGCACAATCACGAATAAAATGATGCCTAATGTCTATGTGCTTTGTTTTGTTGTGTTTAACTGGATTCTTCGTTATAGCAATTGTAGATTGATTGTCTATCCTAATTGGAGTTTGAGTGTAAGCCAAACCGTAATCCCGCAATTGTTGTTGTATCCACAGAACCTGTGAGCAGCAACTACCAGCAGCAACATACTCGGCCTCGCACGTTGACACGGCTACCGACGTCTGTTTCTTGCATTGCCAGGATACCAATCTCCCTCCTAGGAACTGACAACCTCCAGTTGTTGATTTGTGTGTCAAGCTGCATCCTCCGTAGTCAGAATCCGTGAATGCCTCCAACTCTAGATCTCCCTCCGCGTGATACCAAAGGCCCAGCTTCGGTTTCGACTTGAAGTATCGTAGAATCAGCTTCACAGCTTTCATATGCATCTCCTTCGGATTCGCTTGAAACCTAGCACAAATACACACTGCAAACGTAATGTCAGGTCTTGAAGCATTAAATACATAAGTGATCCAATCATGGCCCGATATAAAGTCGGATCCACATCGGTATCACTTTCAGTACCCGGTCCGAGATTATGATTCACTTGAATCGGCGTGCTGAAATGGGCAGTCAACTTTGTTCCTTCCATCCCGAAACGCTCCAATATGTCATAGACATACTTAGTCTGATGGATAAACATCCCTTCCTTCTTCTGATCAACTTGTAACCCCAAAAAGAAATTTAATTCTCCCATAGCACTCATTTCGAACTTAGACTTCATCACCTTCTCGAAATCTTTGCACATCTGTTCGTCGGATGATCCAAAGATGATATCATCGACGTACACTTGTACCAAGATAAAATGTTCTCCCTTCCTCTTAACAAACAGAGTACTATCTATCCTACCCCTTCCAAAATCGTTCTCTAACAGATGGTTGGATAGAGTCTCATACCACGCCCTTGGTGCCTGATGTAATCCATATAGAGCCTTATCTAAACGATATACTCTATCAGGATATTTTGGATCTGTAAATCCGGGCGGTTGTTCTACATACACCAACTCCTTCACTTTCCCATATAGGAAAGCACTCTTAACATCTAATTGATATACCTTAAAGCCCTTGAAGGAGGCAAAAGCTAGAAACAACCTAATGGCTTCCAGCATTGCTACTGGTGCAAATACCTCGTTGTAATCGATTCCCTCCTCTTGGTTGAAACCCTTTACAACTAACCTAGACTTGTTGCACGTGACTATACCCCGATCGGCTCTTTTGCACTTAAAAACCCATTTGGTTCCTATGGCAATTTCCCCTCGAGGTAATGGAACTAACTCCCACACTTCTAGTTTCCTAAATTGCGAAAATTCTTCCTGCATCGCTTCAACCCAGGAGTTATCCTTAAGTGCCATTTGCACATTCTTAGGCTCTACTTGCGATATGAAACAAGAATAGAGACATGTGTGATATGCCTCGGAGTCGTTTATCATCGACAACAACACTGTGTTGTTATTTACACTACTCCTAGTCCGCACACCCTCGTTAGGATTTCCTATGATGCTTTCTATAGGATGGTTCTTATTGATCCTAGAGGTCTCTATCTCATCAACCCTTAGATTATCTCCTAAGTTAGATCCTATTTCACCTAATGGGGGAACAGGCTCAGCTTCTACATTTTCCTCCTCATGGACGTTTTCCTCAGAGTTGGAACATGATGCTTGAGACTAATTCTCAGTGGTAGGTGCTTCTGGATCGGCAACTTCTGGAGGTCCATCTACAGTCGCAGTAGGCTCGGTTGTGGATTCAAACGTGGTCCTGGGAAAGATATGGCCATCGTCATTCAGGTGCAACGTCGCCATGTCCTTTTCGATTGTACCTGCATTATCATCCAAAGGAATGTTAAATGACTCAAATAACTTATCATAGTCAAATATCCATTCCGGACCAGTTTGGGGTTCATGTGTATAACTTGTGACTTCAATATTATACACAATCTCCACAGTACCATTTGTTTTGTTAAAAACCCATTTGTTTGGTGAGTTCGGCACATAACCTAGGAAGTATCCTTCGTCAGCCTTTTCACCAAACTTCGGTTGATGTTTTGTTCGTAAAAGAGTGCATGGTACCACAAACGGTTCGAATCCAGTTAAATTAGGTGGCCGTTTATTCAAAATTTCATAACATGTTTTGTTCAAAGATTTGACTGTAAGGACTCGGTTTAAAATATGGCACGCAGTATTCACTGCCTCCCCCCAAAACATGGTAGGAAGCTTTGAATCCGAAAGCATAGTCCTTGCAGCCTCAATAAATGTCCTATTTTTACGTTCGGCCACCCCATTTTGTTGAGGTTCATATGGTGCACTGAATTGATGCACTATGCCCTTTGATAGGCAATATAGACCAATTACAGTGTTTTTGAATTCAGTCCCATTATCACTACGTATTCTTTTAACCCTTGTTCCGTAGGAATTCTCCACTTGGTCTAAGAACCCGATGAGCTTGGAAGCCGTCTCGTCCTTTGTACATAAAAAGAAAACCCAAGAAAAACGTGAGTAATCGTCAGTGATAACTAAGCAGTACCAACTACCTCCGATACTCCTTTTGTTAATTGGGCCGAAAAGGTCGATATGCAGCAAATCGAATGTTGAGGTTATGGAGTTATGCTTCTTGGACTTGTGTGTCTTCTTATGTTGCTTGCCCTTCATGCACGGTAGACACTTGTCCTCGAACTGAAAGCTCTTCATAGGCACACCCTGCACCAGTCCATTCTTCGTTATGTAGTTCATCTTTCTTAGGTGCAGGTGAGCCATGCGTCTGTGCCACAGTACCGATTCCGTCTCCGAAGCTTTGGATAATAAACAAATTGGCCCCATCGAAGTCTCCGGCTTGTTCATATCCAGCATGTACAAGTCATTCTTCCTTGGTGCCCACATCAATACCCATTCTTCAGGAATCTTGAATCCCGGCTTTAGCACTAACGCCTCAGTGTCAGTGAACAACACTGAGTTCTGCTTATCACAGATTTGAGATACACTAATGAGATTGTGAACTAGTTTATCAACGTGATAAACTTGGTCCAACTTTATCGTCCCATTAGTGACCACTCCGATACCCGTGATATTTCCACCCTTGTTGCCCGCGAATGATACGAATCCCCGATTCCCACCCTTGAAGTCTGTAAGTAGACCTCGTTCCCCTGTCATGTGCCTGGAGCATCCACTGTCGACGAACCACTTGTTGTTTGGACCTGTGGTAATCTCCTGCACATGAAAGAAAATAGGTTAGTTATCACGGGGAACCCAAGCCATAACTGA
Organism: Centrapalus pauciflorus; assembly: GCA_020465985.1. Classification (NCBI taxonomy): domain Eukaryota; kingdom Viridiplantae; phylum Streptophyta; class Magnoliopsida; order Asterales; family Asteraceae; genus Centrapalus; species Centrapalus pauciflorus. Next base: position 50,624 of record JAANYP010002209.1, on the reverse strand, counting down.
CTTGGTTATACCATTCTCGTCCACATATTTGAACTCTTTCAAATACCCATCTCGCCTTTCAGGTGACTTGGGCTTTTGAACTGGAGTCTGTTGTGGTGCCGAGTGATTTAAGTTCACTCTTTGCCGTGGATTAGGCATTTGTTGTGGAGCTCTAGAATAATTCCTATTATATGGCATTTCGGACTGTGATCCCTGAGCTCTTACCGGTGCGTAATGTCTAACTGGAGTATGAGACCTAACTGGAGTGTGTGACCTGCTAGGTGTTGTGCTCCTATAGACTTGTTGAGGTGCTGACCTAGGTTGATTAATGACACGATTCGGTGAATTTGTCCTAACCACTTCCTTTGGTCCAACCTTTACCGGTGTGTTTTTCACAACTTGTTTGGGTGCGGCCTGCACAGTTTTCTCGGTACTCTGAGAACTACTGGTGCTTGCCACACTGGTTGAGGGCTTAACAGGTGTTGGGTTCACTGTCTTAGGTGTAACATCGGCTTTCCTAAGCGGACAGTGAGAAGCAACGTGCCCCTTCTCGTGACATCTGAAGCAAGACATCTTATCTATGGACTTTTTGTGTGATCCCTTAGACTTAGGTGTCTCACTAGTGTCTATTTCCTTTTGTACATCTATGGCGACTGGCTCATCGTCCTGATCAGCCCAAGCAATTTTCTGTTTTCCTGTAGGTGTTTCACTGGAGGAAGACACAAATTTGACTTTCTTAACCTTGACGGTTGTGTCAGTCACCTTAGGTGCATTATCTTTTGTAGGCTCTGGAGTCGGTGTAGGTAGGTCCTCTAAGTCTACTGATTTATCAGTGTTCCCCTGAGGCTGAGGCACATAGTTTGCATTGAAAGGTGGAGGAATTTCGTGAAATCCTAGACCTACGGGCTTTTTAGACTGTCTTTGGGCATCTAAAACTTTCCCTAGGTTTAGGCTTGAATTCCTAAACTTTTCCAACTTGCTATTTGCCTCGGCTACCTTTACCTTTGTTTCAGCTAGCTCGATGTCTTTGTCCTTAAGACTTTTGGTCAAGGCTTCTACGTGCTCATACATTAGCTCTATCCTAACACACTGCTCACTGAGTTTGTCTTTTAGAACTATTACGTCTTGAGCATCAGCCTTAAGCTTTTCTTTAAGATCTTGCTTGATATCGTTTAGGCTAGCGTTTTCAATTTTTAAATTCTCATTTTGAGCAGTTATGGTTTTATGTGATTCTAAGATTAGATTTAACCTATCGTTAGAATTAACACACAACGCACATAATTCACGAGAAAGAGAGTAAGTCAGACTAACCTTTGAGTTATCAGATTCCACGTTGGCCATCTGAGCAGCAAACTCCAGAACTGTCTAATCATTCGCCTTCTCTACCCACATCGGACTGCTGTCCCTTGTGGTCTGCTCTTCCCTATCACACCCAGTTTCCGTGACTTCTGCCATAAAAGCCCGAGCATTCGACTCTGGATGTGAGCTCCAATCATACGTACCATCTAGCTGTCTGTCTGAAGTGACATTGGATAGTAGACCCGCTAGGTTGGCTTGACCAGATGATGAACTTGGTAGGTATCGTTGTTGGGACTGATTTTGGAACTGTCCCTGATGCTGACTCTGCCCTTGGTATGTCTCCACCTTCGGTCTCTGACACTCCCTGGCGAAGTGTCCCAGTCCTTGACAGTTGTAGCACTTTACTTTGGACTTGTCAAATCCAATCCCCTTGTTGTTCATTGTCAGATTCCTCCCAGTTCTTTTAATGAATCTCTTAACCCTTTGGGTTACCATGGCCAGTTGCCATTTAAGATCCATTTCCTCAAGATCATCAGGGTCGACCTGATCGTAGTCTTCATCCCATAGAGCAGGATCATTAATCTTCCCTTGAACACAATTCCCGTACGCGGCCACAAAAGAAGCAAGTAGATTCAAATGTTCTTCCGCTGATTTTGCGCTCATGGGCATCTTCGAATAGCTCTGAGATGTCGATGCCTGTTGTACTTAAGGCTGCGGTTCTTCCGATCTTCCTAATCCTAAGAACGCGCGATTCAATGTGTCATCAGTCTCTGCTGGTGACGACGTTTCTCTGGTGAAAAACGCTGTAGCAGTCTTCGGTTCGGCTGTCGCTGAAGGTTTTGTTGTCTTTCCAAAATACATTGCTGGATTCTGGACTTGTTCGTAATCAGTTTCGGCCTTCAGTAGCTCGAAGTGGTATGCCCGCAACGTTCCCACAATATCATCCAGAGATTGAGTATAATACTTGTCCTCGTTCAGCTTGATCATTGCCACATACATAGCCATTTGGCTGGTAAGGCATCAAGAAGCTTGTTGTTCTTGTCGGTGTCAGTAAACTCAATCCCGTGACTTTCAAGTTCCGTCAACAGGTGATAGAACCGGGTGATAATATCATCCAGCTGTTCATCCTTTAACACCTTGAAAATTGCAAACTGTTGTTTCAACAGCTCTGTACGCTTTCTACGAACCCTAGGATTACCCTCACACCTCTTCTCTAGAGACTCCCAAAGTTATTTTGACGTCTTTTGAGTCCTAAATGTGTGCAGTATATCCTGAGGCAAAGCCATTCGGATTAGCGAGAAAGCTTTGTTTTCGGCTTCATACAATTTCTTATCATCCTCCTTCATCATTTGGTATGATAAGACTTTCTGACGGCCTTCAACTTCTGAAACTGGTGGAATATATCCTTCATCGATACAAACCCACATGCGCATGTCATTAAAACGCACGAAATCGGTAAACCGATCTTTCCACTAGTAATAATCTTCGACTTTCATCAGCTTAGGCGGAGCGTTTGCCTTCCCGACCTCGTGGTCCATTTCTAGGAATTTTTGAAGATTTGACATCTTTTCGAAAGTAATTGAATTGACCTTAATTAATTTAATTCGAAACTAATGTGAATTAATTCTTTCGAATCTAGGTAGATTCGAATGTAATCAGATTCCAATTTATTTGGGATTAAATTCGATTAAGTGTTATAATTCAATTAAACTCGAAATTATGTCAGATTCGAAAAGTCCTCAGATTCGAAGGTCAGACAAACTCGAAATAACAGCAGATTCGAAACCCTATTCGAAACTAGACTAAACTCGAATTAAAATCGAAACTAAGTAGACTCGAGATCCTATTCGAATGTAGCACAAACTCGAAATAGATTCGAAACCCTCTGTATCAGACTCGAAAGGAGCGGATTTTGGTTAGACTCGAGACTAAGTGTAACCCTAATTACCCCTATTAGATTCGAGCACCGCAAACTCGAAAAACGGCTAATACTTTGATTTCTTTACGTTTTGCAGATTAAACCAGTATTTTTCTAACGAAAAATAATAATTTCGATCAAAAACGTGAAAAACCACAAAGTATTTTCCGAATAAGAATTTGCTAAGCTTGAAAACACGATTTTGAGAGAAAAACCGTCCAACTAGCGTCAAGAAACCTAGAATGTGTCTAGATGAACACGAAGAACACCAAGAACACAACCTGGCTCTGATACCACTTGTAAGGTCTACCACTACGAGATCTATCTAGACGCGGAGCCGTCAACGAGTGCGGAATCCTCGTTAACGGGTAGACGGAAACAACTCTCACACACGAAACACGGAGACTATCAGAGGCTGAACGAACGACACACGAACGATCCTACGAACTGATTCTCTCCGAAACGGCACTAACACTTATGATAAACTCGAGATCGCTTAATGCTTAATCCCTCACGAATTCTGCAAAAAGTCTAATAATATCTCGAGTCTATCCCTAATTATAGAGCCTGATTCGAGTCTGTTATGGGCCAAACTCGAATCTGGCCCAAGGCCCATTCGAGTTTGTCCACAATGACACTCTCGAATCTGCCCTCATTCGAATCTAGAGCTACATTCGAATCTATCACAGATTCGAATGCCAAGCTTTAAATAATTCGAATCTAATATTTCACATACTTAACTTAGTATTGAAACTTATGTTTTTACCTTATGATTGATTTTATCTTTGTACTTTATGTTTGAACTTCTTGTAATACGTTACATCAAGTTCAAACATACAAACACTAATAAATATCAACCATATATAAACATATATAACAAACACTTGCTAAAATCACAATGTATGATCACTTAGACTGCTATCGTCACACAGGATGTACCAACAAAAGAATATCTAACCGAATGGAGAATGAAGAACACGAAGAACACACGAAAAAACCCAGCAAAATCCGTAATATTCAGTTGAAATCCACCTTTTGGGCTCTGATGCCAATTGTAAATGCTATTCCCGTAAATGATTCAGCACCTTTGATGATTCTTTCACAATACCCAAGAAGAAACAAGCTCAATAATGGGGTAATAATGAAGAAGACAAAGAGAATATTGAGAGAAAAAGTGGCGGCTGCAAAATAGTGTATTCAATATGTTTTTCAACCGTGTAATACAAAGAAACCCTAGGAGCTATAAGTAGCTTCAATTAATTAACTTTGAAGCAATGACAACATTGGCCCCTAGACTTTTACAATGAAATAAATTACAAGGAAATAAATACAAGACTAAATACTAAGAAAATAATTATTACAAAACAACTCCCTATGATCGAAATTAAATGTCTACCCAAGTTCATAAACCTAGGTTACATACAGATAAACAATTCATTTCCATTAATCCATGAAATTACATGAATAATAAATTAAAACTTAGGTTCAAATTAATCAAGTAATTTCATGAACCTAAGTTTATAAAACCCTTAACAGCTTGAGAAAATGCACTAACAGCTTGAGAAATTGAACTAACAGCACGAAACTTGCAAAAACATAATTTTTTAATTTAACTCAATTAAATAATAAAACATAGGTTAAAATTAATCAGGTAATTTCATGAACCTAGGTTATATACAGATATTCAATTCAATTCAATTGCATTCAATTCCATGAGTAATAAAACTTAGATTAAAATTAATCAGGTAATTTCATGAACCTAGGTTATATACAGATATTCAATTCCATTTGAATTGCATTCCATTCCATGAATTATAAAACTTAGGTTGAAATTAATCAAGTAATTTCATCAACCTAGGTTACATACAGATAAGCAATTCATTTCCATTTATCCATGAAATTAAATGATTAATAAAATAAAACTTAGGTTCAAATTAATCAAGTAATTTCATTAACCTAGGTTTATAAAACACTTAAAAGTTTGAGAAAATGCACTAACAACTTGAGAATTTGAACTAACAGCTCGAAACTTGCAAAAACAAAATTTTTCAATTTAACTCAATTAAATAATAAACTTCGGTTAAAATTAATCAGGTAATTCCATGAACCTAATTTATATACAGATATTCAATTCAATTCAACTTCATTCCATTCCGTGAGTAATAAAACTTAGGTTAAAACTAATCAGGTAATTTCATGAACCTAGATTATACACAGATATCAATTACATTCAATTGCATTTCATGAATAATAAAACTTATGTTGAAATTAATCAAGTATTTTCATAAACCTATGTTACATACATATAAACAATTCATTTCCATTAATCCATGAAATTACATGAATAATAAATTAAAACTTAGGTTGAAATTAATCAAGTAATTTCATGAACCTAGGTATACAAAACACTTAACAGGTTGAGAAAATGCACAAACAGCTTGAGAAATTGAAATAACACAACGAAACTTGCAAAAACATGATCGGCTTATTTTATACCGACTTTAATGTGTTTAAATGATATAATTTTATATATAAAGTATTGGTATAATGCTACATTTAATTGTTTTTATCAATTGAAGGGTTAAATCTTAAAAGGAGTTAAAATGAGTAAATTATGCCTTGGAATGTTCTACTATTGATAAAACTCATTACGCATGTAGGTAATCCTCTCAAGTAAAAGTCTGGCAGATTTGAGCGCAATCGGAGAAGATTTATAGAAAGCCAAGCGCAGACTGGGGCGCAGCCCTGCTCCCCAACCGAGTGCTCAACAGAATGATTTATTCTGCCAGAATACGCGATTTTAGACCCAAGCGCAGGGCGGGGCGCAGGCCTGCGCCCACGGCTGCGCCCAACCCATAAAATATTAATTTCGTGATTTTTAGGGTTTTTCAGAGCTGCCTATATATATGACAAGCTTCCAGACGAAAAAACACACATATTTTGAGGAGAAATTGAAGAGAAAAGAGGAAGAAAAGTCCAGATTCATCCATCGCGATGTAGTCTGCGCGAAACCAACGGCGAAGGGTTTGGGGTTTGGTTCCTTCTACGCTCCATCTTTCCCCCATCAATCCAACAACTACGAAGGTTGTTCCTGACAAGTTCAATGTTTCGTACGCGTTGGTTGATGATTATCACGCTATTATCGTTCAAGGGTTTGATTATTATTTAAGTATTTATGTTTTTCGTTGAGTTATTATTGTAACGAACGATATGTTTTATTAGTTTTCTGTGTGATTATTATTTAAAGATATTGTTCCGTTCGCTTCTATTTATATCTTTATCGTAAGACGCGTCGTAGCCGTGTTACATGCCGTGCCGAGCTCATTAGATTAGGAGTTAAGACGGACTGTGAACATGACACGATTCGTGCCCAAAATACGGATTGCGATAGATGTGACTGTCATAACTATGTCTATGTGGTTAGGTTACAAAGATAACTAAACGGAATAATATATAATTAAGTTATTTGCAACCCTAAGTCGATAATCCATAATTCCACCCAAACCTTAAATCCGAAGTCGTTGGTGTTCTTACTGCATTCTTTATGTTTTCCTAAAGCTATAATTAATTTTCCAAATGTTTCGCTCAACTATTTCCATTCATCAATTAGTTTGATTACTATTTTTTATTACTAGTTAATTACTATCGTAAAATAATATTGATAACCACATGCTCCCTGAGGAGACGATCCCACTTACCCTAGCTATAAGTTAAGGTGATTGGTGTTTTTATAAATTATTTTTGAACGCTTTACGACGAGCGGATATCAAAATGGCGCCGTTGCCGGGGAGCTAGTGCGCTTATTAGTTTTGTTTTACGATAGTTGTTTAGGTTTACTTTGGTTTATTTTATTTTATTTTATTTTACTTTACTTTCTTTAATTTTTATTTAGTTTTTAAATATTTTTTTTTGTTTAATTATTTGGAATGGAATCTTCATATAATTATGATTATTATCCATCCAAACATAATTACTCGGATTATAATGATCAATATTATTCAAGTTATGATAATCATGATTCTTACTACTCGAGTCGTGATTCGTACAATCCATGGGAACGACATCCGGATTCCGATGAGTATTATTATAATGACTATTATCCATCTCAGCAGCAATTATATGATGAAAATCGGTGCTATCAAGAGAATGTCATGACATCCATGAGGGAATGCATGACATTTATGGAGGCAAACACCAAACATCTCCAATATCTCGTGAACACATGGGGGCAAATCACCGATCTTTTTTTAAAACAAGAAGCGGAGAGGGAGATGTACATGGAGCCGGATGATGACTTTTATGATGAGCGAGGATTCGAGCATCAAGATATCCATCAAGAGACGTCCTTAGAATTACTAAACTTTAACGAGGAAGAGAGAGTCGAAAGTGAAGTTGTTATAAAAGATCTGCTCCAACCATCAACGGAGACAACTCCATATTTCGAACTCCCTTATTTCAATTATTATTTAAAAAGTTTAATGCCTGAAACTAGCTCTAGTTCAATGCTAATTATTTTTCATGATATTTCAGGTACCTATGGAGTACGAATCGTACGAAGGGAAAAACTGATCAAATATCCGGGTAATGTATGTGGACAAGGTGACAAACCACCTTGAAGAGGTATCGTCTGGCTGAAGACGTAAAACTTAGCGCTTCTTGGGAGGCAACCCAATGAACTTTGTGGGTGTGTTTAATAGAAACCCTCACGAGACTATAACTCGTCCACCCGGGCTACCGGGGGGTTTAAAGGCTTGTTGCACATGCTAAGTGCAATCGTGATCCCTACGAAAGTGAGGTTTAGTGTATATTTATGTTTATTTAGTTTAAGGTTCCGATTATTGTAATTTAAGTGCATTATAGTTTATAGTTCTCAAATGCATATCATGTGTGATTTAAAAGAAAATATAGGTGCAGTAGGGAATTAAGTTGGGGATGTTTGCTCTCACCCCAATTACCAATGCTTAAAATGATTTAACTCACCTTTTAATTAAATTATGATATGAATCGCTCATATGCATTTTAGTTTATTGCATTTAATTAGCTTGCATCATTATAATTTGTCAATTTAATTAATAGTATTCTCATGACTTTTAAGTATTATAACGAGAATTGGTAGATAATTAAGTTGGGGATGTTATTCCACCCCAACTGCGGCTTCAAACGACTATCTCGCTATTTATTTAACTATGTCATGAAAATAAATACATTCATTTTTTAGGCATGATTTTACATTATTCGTACACTCATCCACTTGAATCTCAGTCTAATCTATATTGGTATTGAGACAATGATGTCCAAAGTTGAAGAGGAGGATTGACTTGCAAGGAGATATAATGTATATGAGTGGATGATTACATTGCGAAAGATAGAAGGCGACCGACCCAGGATTTTGCATTTAATGATCAGGTCCCTTCGTTCCTTTTGTTATGTTTTAAATAGTAGTGTGCGAGTGTGCTTCAATTTAAATTAGTTTAGTTTTTCATGATTTTTAATTTTTAGTTTTTATTTTACATTTGTGTGTTCACCCTTGAACAATAGTGTTTTGATTAATCAACTAAAAGTAATAATGCACTGATCTTATCTCCCTAACTTATTTTGGTTTGAGCAAGTAACTTAAAATGATGATTCTAGTTAGGAAATAGATTAATACCAAGTGATATCAGTGATGATCAAGTTAATTTAAAAATTATTAAAAAGAGTCATAACAAATGTGCATGCATGAGATTAATAAAAGAATTTGAGTATGTTACACTCGTGTGTGGTTTTAAAGAATAAAACACTTTATCAAAACCAACATTTCAAAAGACATCGATACACCTAAGCAATAAGGGGGAGTGTTGCAAGTAAATCCGTGAGGCGTAGGTGCTTAAACTGTAAGGGGTGGCCTAACGAGTTTGGAAAAGAAGTCTGAGGGGTATTCTATACCTAATCCCCTAAAGCCAACTGGTTTGGGAGCGGTTGACCAATTTTCCGTTACATGGACTCGTTAGAAAAGTCATGTTCAAACCCTTAATAAAATAACTCGTAAGTGTGCTAAATGAAATTATCAAATGATAAGTGAGTTCATTATAAACGTCAAAACAGGTAAAATTGCATGCATGTAACCTTGAGCAAAAATAGGTGGTTTATGGTGAGGAATGTTTGGGAGGTAAAGTGTTGATAGCGGTTTTAACACAGTGTAACGGAAACGAATTTTTAGTTATGATCATGCATGGACGTTTAGTATGAAGGCTGTTACTAATTTGATAAATTAATTAGAGAGTCACTGATTTATCATACGCCTGGTAAAAGAAATCTTGAACATTAAAGTCTGATTTAGTTTTCTTGCTCGGGACGATCAAGGTTTAAGTTGGGGATGTTTGATCGGCTTATTTTATACCGACTTTAATGTGTTTAAATGATATAATTTTATATATAAAGTATTGGTATAATGCTACATTTAATTGTTTTTATCAATTGAAGGGTTAAATCTTAAAAGGAGTTAAAATGAGTAAATTATGCCTTGGAATGTTCTACTATTGATAAAACTCATTACGCATGTAGGTAATCCTCTCAAGTAAAAGTCTGGCAGATTTGAGCGCAATCGGAGAAGATTTATAGAAAGCCAAGCGCAGACTGGGGCGCAGCCCTGCTCCCCAACCGAGTGCTCAACAGAATGATTTATTCTGCCAGAATACGCGATTTTAGACCCAAGCGCAGGGCGGGGCGCAGGCCTGCGCCCACGGCTGCGCCCAACCCATAAAATATTAATTTCGTGATTTTTAGGGTTTTTCAGAGCTGCCTATATATATGACAAGCTTCCAGACGAAAAAACACACATATTTTGAGGAGAAATTGAAGAGAAAAGAGGAAGAAAAGTCCAGATTCATCCATCGCGATGTAGTCTGCGCGAAACCAACGGCGAAGGGTTTGGGGTTTGGTTACTTCTACGCTCCATCTTTCCCCCATCAATCCAACAACTACGAAGGTTGTTCCTGACAAGTTCAATGTTTCGTACGCGTTGGTTGATGATTATCACGCTATTATCGTTCAAGGGTTTGATTATTATTTAAGTATTTATGTTTTTCGTTGAGTTATTATTGTAACGAACGATATGTTTTATTAGTTTTCTGTGTGATTATTATTTAAAGATATTGTTCCGTTCGCTTCTATTTATATCTTTATCGTAAGACGCGTCGTAGCCGTGTTACATGCCGTGCCGAGCTCATTAGATTAGGAGTTAAGACGGACTGTGAACATGACACGATTCGTGCCCAAAATACGGATTGCGATAGATGTGACTGTCATAACTATGTCTATGTGGTTAGGTTACAAAGATAACTAAACGGAATAATATATAATTAAGTTATTTGCAACCCTAAGTCGATAATCCATAATTCCACCCAAACCTTAAATCCGAAGTCGTTGGTGTTCTTACTCCATTCTTTATGTTTTCCTAAAGCTATAATTAATTTTCCAAATGTTTCGCTCAACTATTTCCATTCATCAATTAGTTTGATTACTATTTTTTATTACTAGTTAATTACTATCGTAAAATAATATTGATAACCACATGCTCCCTGAGGAGACGATCCCACTTACCCTAGCTATAAGTTAAGGCGATTGGTGTTTTTATAAATTATTTTTGAACGCTTTACGACGAGCGGATATCAAAACATAATTTTTCAGTTTATCTCAATTAAATAATAACACTTAGGTTAAATATAATTAGGTAATTTCATGACCTAGGTTATATACAGATATTCAATTCAATTCAATTACATTCCATTCCATGAGTAATAAAACTTAGGTTAAAATTAATCAGGTAATTTCATGGACCTAGGTTATATACAGATATTCAATTCAATTTAATTGCATTCCATTTAATGAATAATAAAACTTAGGTTGAAATTAATCAATAGTTTCATAAACGTAGGTTACATACAGATAAGCAATTCATTTCCATTAATCAAGTAATTTCATGAACCTAGGTTTATAAAACACTTAACAGCTTGAGAAAATGCACTAACAGCTTGACAAATTGAGCTAACAGCACGAAACTTGCAAAAACATAATTTTTCAATTTAACTCAATTAAATAATAAAACATAGGTTAAAATTAATCAGGAAATTTCATGAACCTAGGTTATATACAGATATTCAGTTCAATTCAATTGCATTCCATTCCATGAGTAATAAAACTTAGGTTAAAATTAATCAGGTAATTTCATGAACCTAGGTTATATACAGATATTCAATTCAATTGAATTGCATTCCATTCCATGAATAATAAAAGTTAGGTTGAAATTAATCAAGTGATTTTATAAACCTAGGTTACATACAGATAAACAATTCATTTCCATTTATCCATGAAATTACACGATTAATATAATAAAGCTTAGGTTGAAATTAATCAAGTAATTTCATGAACCTAGGTTTATAAAACACTTAACAGCTTGAGAAAATGCACTAACAACTTAAGAATTTGAACTAACAGCTCGAAACTTGCAAAAACATAATTTTTCAATTTAACTCAATTAAATAATAAACTTCGGTTAAAATTAATCAGGTAATTCCATGAACCTAAGTTATATACAGATATTCAATTCAATTCAATTTCATTCCATTCCATAAGAAATAAAAATTAGGTTAAAATTAATCAGGTAATTTCATTAACCTAGGTTATACACAAATATTCAATTCAATTCAATTGCATTCCATGAATAGTAAAACTTAGGTTGAAATTAATCAAGTAATTTCATAAACCTAGGTTACATACAGATAAACAATTCATTTCCATTAATCCATGAAATTACATGAATAATAAATTAAAACATAGGTTGAAATTAATCAAGTAATTTCATGAACCTAGGTTTACAAAACACTTAACAGGTGGAGAAAATGCACTAACAGCTTGAGAAATTGAAATAACACAACGAAACTTGCAAAAACATAATTTTTCAGTTTAACTCAATTAAATAATAACACTTAGGTTAAAATTAATTAGGTAATTTCATGACCTAGGTTATAATACAGATATTCAATTCAATTCAATTACATTCCATTCCATGAGTAATAAAACTTAGGTTAAAATTAATCAGGTAATTTCATGGACCTAGGTTATATACAGATATTCAATACAATTTAATTGCATTCCATTTAATGAATAATAAAACTTAGGTTGAAATTAATCAATAGTGTTATAAACGTAGGTTACATACAGATAAGCAATTCATTTCCATTTATCCATGAAATTACATGATTAATAAAATAAAACTTAGGTTGAAATTAATCAAGTAATTTCATGAACCTAGGTTTATAAAACATTTAACAGCTCTAGAAAATGCACTAACAACTTGACAAATTGAGCTAACAGCACGAAACTTGCAAAAACATAATTTTTCAATTTAACTCAATTAAATAATAAAACTTAGGTTAAAATTAATCAGGTAATTTCATGAACCTAGGTTATATCGAGATATTCAATTCAATTCAATTGCATTCCATTCCATGAGTAATAAAACTTAGGTTAAAATTAATCAGGTAATTTCATGAACCTAGGTTATATACAGATATTCAATTCAATTGAATTGCATTCCATTCCATGAATAATAAAAGTTAGGTTGAAATTAATCAAGTGATTTTATAAACCTAGGTTACATACAGATAAACAATTCATTTCCATTTATCCATGAATTTACATGATTAATATAATAAAGCTTAGGTTGAAATTAATCAAGTAATTTCATGAACCTAGGTTTATAAAACACTTAACAGCTTGAGAAAATGCACTAACAACTTAAGAATTTGAACTAACAGCTCGAAACTTGCAAAAACATAATTTTTCAATTTAACTCAATTAAATAATAAACTTTGGTTAAAATTAATCAGGTAATTCCATGAACCTAAGTTATATACAGATATTCAATTCAATTCAATTTCATTCCATTCCATGAGAAATAAAACTTAGGTTAAAATTAATCAGGTAATTTCATGAACCTAGGTTATACAAAGATATTCAATTCAATTCAATTGCATTCCATGAATAAGAAAACTTAGGTTGAAATTAATCAAATAATTTCATAAACCTAGGTTACATACAGAAAAACATTTCATTTCCATTAATCCATGAAATTACATGAATAATAAACTAAAACTTAGGTTGAAATTAATCAAGTAATTTCATGAACCTAGGTTTATAAAACACTTAACAGCTTGAGAAAATGCATTAACAGCTTGAGAAATTGAACTAACAGCACGAAACTTGCAAAAACATAATTTTTCAGTTTAACTCAATCAAATAGTAACACTTAGGTTAAAATTAATCAGGTAATTTCATGAACCTAGGTTGTACAGATATTCAATTCAAATCAATTACATTCCATTCCATGAGTAATAAAACTTAGGTTAAAATTAATCAGGTAATTTCATGAACCTAGGTTATATACAGATATTCAAGTCAATTTAATTGCATTCCATTCCATGAATAATAAAAGTTAGGTTGAATTTAATCAAGTAGTTTTATAAACCTAGGTTACATACAGATAAGCAATTCATTTCCATTTATCCATGAAATTACATGATTAATAAAATAAAACTTAGGTTGAAATTAATCAAGTAATTTCATGAACCTAGGTTTATAAAACATTTAACAGCTCTAGAAAATGCACTAACAACTTGACAAATTGAGCTAACAGCACGAAACTTGCAAAAACATAATTTTTCAATTTAACTCAATTAAATAATAAAACTTAGGTTAAAATTAATCAGGTAATTTCATGAACCTAGGTTATATCGAGATATTCAATTCAATTCAATTGCATTCCATTCCATGAGTAATAAAACTTAGGTTGAAATTAATCAAGTAATTTCATAAACCTAGGTTACATACACATAAACATTTCATTTCCATTAATCCATGAAATTACATGAATAATAAACTAAAACTTAGGTTGAAATTAATCAAGTAATTTCATGAACCTAGGTTTATAAAACACTTAACAGCTTGAGAAAATGCACTAACAGCTTGAGAAATTGAACTAACAGCACGAAACTTGCAAAAACATAATTTTTCAGTTTAACTCAATCAAATAATAACACTTAGGTTAAAATTAATCAGGAAATTTCATGAACCTAGGTTATATACAGATATTCAGTTCAATTCAATTGCATTCCATTCCATGAGTAATAAAACTTAGGTTAAAAATAATCAGCTAATTTCATTAACCTAGGTTATACACAGATATTCAATTCAATTGAATTGCATTCCATTCCATGAATAATAAAAGTTAGGTTGAAATTAATCAAGTAGTTTTATAAACTAGGTTACATACAGATAAGCAATTCATTTCCATTTATCCATGAAATTACATGATTAATAAAATAAAACTTAGGTTGAAATTAATCAAGTAATTTCATGAACCTAGGTTTATAAAACACTTAACCGCTTGAGAAAATGAACTAACAGCTTAAGAATTTGAACTAACAGCTCGAAACTTGGCAAAACATAATTTTTCAATTTAACTCAATTAAATAATAACTTCGGTTAAAATTAATCAGCTAATTCCATGAACCTAGGTTATATACAGATATTCAATTTGATTCAATTTCATTCCATTCATGAATAATAAAACTAATGTTGAAATTAATCAAGTAATTTCATAAAGCTAGGTTACATACGGATAAACAATTCATTTCCATTAATCCATGAAATTACATGAATAATAAATTAAAACTTAGGTTGAAATTAATCAAGTAATTTCATGAACATAGGTTTATAAAACACTTAACAGCTTGAGAAAATGCACTAACAACTTGACAAATTGAGCTAACAGCATGAAACTTGCAAAATCATAATTTTTCAATTTAACTCGATTAAATAATAAAACATAGGTTAAAATTAATCAGGAAATTTCATGAACATAGGTTATATACAGATATTCAGTTCAATTCAATTGCATTCCATTCCATGATTAATAAAACTTAGGTTAAAAATAATCAGGTAATTTCATGAACCTAGGTTATATGCAGATATTCAATTCTATTGAATTGCATTCCATTCCATGAATAATAAAAGTTAGGTTGAAATTAATCAAGTAGTTTTATAAACCTAGGTTACATACAGATAAGCAATTCATTTCCATTTATCCATGGAATTACATGATTAATAAAATAAAACTTTGGTTGAAATTAATCAAGTATTTTCATGAACCTAGGTTTATAAAACACTTAACAGCTGGAGAAAATGCACTAACAGCTTAAGAATTTGAACTAACAGCTCGAAACTTGGCAAAACATAATTTTTCAATTTAACTCAATTAAATGATAAACTTCGGTTAAAATTAATCAGCTAATTCTATGAACCTAGGTTATATATACAGATATTCTATTTGATTCAATTTCATTCCATTCATTAATAATAAAACTTAGGTTGAAATTAATCAAGTAATTTCATAAAGCTAGGTTACATACGGATAAACAATTCATTTCCATTAATCCATGAAATTACATGAATAATAAATTAAAACATAGGTTGAAATTAATCAAGTAATTTCATGAACCTAGGTTTATAAAACACTTAGCAGCTTGAGAAAATGCACTAACAGCTTGACAAATTGAGCTAACAGCACGAAACTTGCAATAACATAATTTTTCAATTTAACTCAATTAAATAATAAAACTTAGGTTAAAATTAATCAGGTAATTTCATGAACCTAGGTTATATAAAGATATTCAATTCAATTCAATTGCATTCCATTCCATGAGTAATAAAACTTAGGTTGAAATTATTCAGGTAATATCATAAACCTAGGTTACATACAGATAAGCAATTCATTTCCATTTATCCATGAAATTACATGATTAATAAAATATAACTTAGGTTGAAATTAATCAAGTAATTTCATGAAGCTAGGTTTATAAAACCCTTAACAGATTGAGAAAATGCACTAATAACTTAAGAATTTGAACTAACAGCTCGAAACTTGCAAAAACATAATTTTTCAGTTTAACTCAATTAAATAATAAACTTCGGTTAAAATTAATCAGGTAATTCCATGAACCTAAGTTATGTACAGATATTCAATTCAATTTAATTGCATTGCATTCCTTGAATAATAAAACTTATGTTGAAATTAATCAAGTAATTTCATAAAACTAGGTTACATACAGATAAACAATTCATTTCCATTAATCCATGAAATTGCATGGATAATAAATTAAAACTTAGGTTGAAATTAATCAAGTAATTTCATGAACCTAGGTTTATAAAACACTTAACAACTTGAGAAAATGCACTAACAGCTTGACAAATTGAGCTAACAGCACGAAACTTGCAAAAACATAATTTTTCAATTTAAATCAATTAAATAATAAAACATAGGTTAAAATTAATCAGGAAATTTCATGAACCTAGGTTATATACAGATATTCGGTTCAATTCAATTGCATTCCATTCGATGAGTAATAAAACTTAGGTTAAAATTAATCAGGTAATTTCATGAACCTAGGTTATATACAGATATTCAATTCAATTGAATTGCATTCCATTCACTGAATAATAAAAGTTAGGTTGAAATTAATCAAGTGATTTTATAAACCTAGGTTACATACAGATAAACAATTCATTTCCATTTATCCATGAAATTACTTGATTAATATAATAAAGCTTAGGTTGAAATTAATCAAGTAATTCATGAACCTAGGTTTATAAAACACTTAACAGCTTGAGAAAATACACTAACAACTTAAGAATTTGAACTAACAGCTCGAAACTTGCAAAAACATAATTTTTCAATTTAACTCAATTAAATAATAAACTTTGGTTAAAATTAATCAGGTAATTCCATGAACCTAAGTTATATACAGATATTCAATTCAATTCAATTTCATTCCATTCCATGAGAAATAAAACTTAGGTTAAAATTAATCAGGTAATTTCATGAACCTAGGTTATACACAAATATTCAATTCAATTCAATTGCATTCCATGAATAGTAAAACTTAGGTTGAAATTAATCAAGTAATTTCATAAACCTAAGTTACATACAGATAAACAATTCATTTCCAGTAATCCATGAAATTACATGAATAATAAATTAAAACATAGGTTGAAATTAATCAAGTAATTTCATGAACCTAGGTTTACAAAACACTTAACAGGTGGAGAAAATGCACTAACAGCTTAAGAAATTGAAATAACACAACGAAACTTGCAAAAACATAATTTTTTAGTTTAACTCAATTAAATAATAAAAGTTAGGTTAAAATTAATTAGTTAATTTCATGACCTAGGTTATATACAGATATTCAATTCAATTCAATTACATTCCATTCCATGAGTAATAAAACTTAGGTTAAAATTAATCAGGTAATTTCATGGACCTAGGTTATATACAGATATTCAATACAAGTTAATTGCATTCCATTTAATGAATAATAAAACTTAGGTTGAAATTAATCAATAGTGTTATAAACGTAGGTTACATACAGATAAGCAATTCATTTCCATTTATCCATGAAATTACATGATTAATAAAATAAAACTTAGGTTGAAATTAATCAAGTAATTTCATGAACCTAGGTTTATAAAACATTTAACAGCTCTAGAAAATGCACTAACAACTTGACAAATTGAGCTAACAGCACGAAACCTGCAAAAACATAATTTTTCAATTTAACTCAATTAAATAATAAACTTCGGTTAAAATTAATCAGGTAATTCCATGAACCTAAGTTATGTACAGATATTCAATTCAATTTAATTGCATTGCATTCCTTGAATAATAAAACTTATGTTGAAATTAATCAAGTAATTTCATAAAGCTAGGTTACATACAGATAAACAATTCATTTCCATTAATCCATGAAATTGCATGGATAATAAATTAAAACTTAGGTTGAAATTAATCAAGTAATTTCATGAACCTAGGTTTATAAAACACTTAACAACTTGAGAAAATGCACTAACAGCTTGACAAATTGAGCTAACAGCACGAAACTTGCAAAAACATAATTTTTCAATTTAAATCAATTAAATAATAAAACATAGGTTAAAATTAATCAGGAAATTTCATGAACCTAGGTTATATACAGATATTCGTTTCAATTCAATTGCATTCCATTCGATGAGTAATAAAACTTAGGTTAAAATTAATCAGGTAATTTCATGAACCTAGGTTATATACAGATATTCAATTCAATTGAATTGCATTCCATTCACTGAATAATAAAAGTTAGGTTGAAATTAATCAAGTGATTTTATAAACCTAGGTTACATACAGATAAACAATTCATTTCCATTTATCCATGAAATTACTTGATTAATATAATAAAGCTTAGGTTGAAATTAATCAAGTAATTCATGAACCTAGGTTTATAAAACACTTAACAGCTTGAGAAAATACACTAACAACTTAAGAATTTGAACTAACAGCTCGAAACTTGCAAAAACATAATTTTTCAATTTAACTCAATTAAATAATAAACTTTGGTTAAAATTAATCAGGTAATTCCATGAACCTAAGTTATATACAGATATTCAATTCAATTCAATTTCATTCCATTCCATGAGAAATAAAACTTAGGTTAAAATTAATCAGCTAATTTCATGAACCTAGGTTATACACAAATATTCAATTCAATTCAATTGCATTCCATGAATAGTAAAACTTAGGTTGAAATTAATCAAGTAATTTCATAAACCTAAGTTACATACAGATAAACAATTCATTTCCAGTAATCCATGAAATTACATGAATAATAAATTAAAACATAGGTTGAAATTAATCAAGTAATTTCATGAACCTAGGTTTACAAAACACTTAATAGGTGGAGAAAATGCACTAACAGCTTAAGAAATTGAAATAACACAACGAACCTTGCAAAAACATAATTTTTCAGTTTAACTCAATTAAATAATAAAAGTTAGGTTAAAATTAATTAGTTAATTTCATGACCTAGGTTATATACAGATATTCAATTCAATTCAATTACATTCCATTCCATGAGTAATAAAACTTAGGTTAAAATTAATCAGGTAATTTCATGGACCTAGGTTATATACAGATATTCAATACAAGTTAATTGCATTCCATTTAATGAATAATAAAACTTAGGTTGAAATTAATCAATAGTGTTATAAACGTAGGTTACATACAGATAAGCAATTCATTTCCATTTATCCATGAAATTACATGATTAATAAAATAAAACTTAGGTTGAAATTAATCAAGTAATTTCATGAACCTAGGTTTATAAAACATTTAACAGCTCTAGAAAATGCACTAACAACTTGACAAATTGAGCTAACAGCACGAAACCTGCAAAAACATAATTTTTCAATTTAACTCAATTAAATAATAAAACTTAGGTTAAAATTAATCAGGTAATTTCATGAACCTAGGTTATATCGAGATATTCAATTCAAATTAATTGCATTCCATTCCATGAGTAATAAAACTTAGGTTAAAATTAATCAGGTAATTTCATGAACCTAGGTTATATACAGATATTCAATTCAATTGAATTGCATTCCATTCCATGAATAACAAAAGTTAGGTTGAAATTAATCAAGTGATTTTATAAACCTAGGTTACATACAGATAAACAATTCATTTCCATTTATCCATGAAATTACATGATTAATATAATAAAGCTTAGGTTGAGATTAATCAAGTAATTTCATGAACCTAGATTTATAAAACACTTAACAGCTTGAGAAAATGCACTAACAACTTAAGAATTTGAACTAACAGCTCGAAACTTGCAAAAACATAATTTTTCAATTTAACTCAATTAAATAATAAACTTTGGTTAAAATTAATCAGGTAATTCCATGAACCTAAGTTATATACAGATATTCAATTCAATTCAATTTCATTCCATTCCATGAGAAATAAAACTTAGGTTAAAATTAATCAGGTAATTTCATGAACCTAGGTTATACAAAGATATTCAATTCAATTCAATTGCATTCCATGAATAAGAAAACTTAGGTTGAAATTAATCAAGTAATTTCATAAACCTAGGTTACATACAGATAAACATTTCATTTCCATTAATCCATGAAATTACATGAATAATAAACTAAAACATAGGTTGAAATTAATCAAGTAATTTCATGAACCTAGGTTTACAAAACACTTAACAGGTGGAGAAAATGCACTAACAGCTTAAGAAATTGAAATAACACAACGAAACTTGCAAAAACATAATTTTTTAGTTTAACTCAATTAAATAATAAAAGTTAGGTTAAAATTAATTAGTTAATTTCATGACCTAGGTTATATACAGATATTCAATTCAATTCAATTACATTCCATTCCATGAGTAATAAAACTTAGGTTAAAATTAATCAGGTAATTTCATGGACCTAGGTTATATACAGATATTCAATACAAGTTAATTGCATTCCATTTAATGAATAATAAAACTTAGGTTGAAATTAATCAATAGTGTTATAAACGTAGGTTACATACAGATAAGCAATTCATTTCCATTTATCCATGAAATTACATGATTAATAAAATAAAACTTAGGTTGAAATTAATCAAGTAATTTCATGAACCTAGGTTTATAAAACATTTAACAGCTCTAGAAAATGCACTAACAACTTGACAAATTGAGCTAACAGCACGAAACCTGCAAAAACATAATTTTTCAATTTAACTCAATTAAATAATAAACTTCGGTTAAAATTAATCAGGTAATTCCATGAACCTAAGTTATGTACAGATATTCAATTCAATTTAATTGCATTGCATTCCTTGAATAATAAAACTTATGTTGAAATTAATCAAGTAATTTCATAAAGCTAGGTTACATACAGATAAACAATTCATTTCCATTAATCCATGAAATTGCATGGATAATAAATTAAAACTTAGGTTGAAATTAATCAAGTAATTTCATGAACCTAGGTTTATAAAACACTTAACAACTTGAGAAAATGCACTAACAGCTTGACAAATTGAGCTAACAGCACGAAACTTGCAAAAACATAATTTTTCAATTTAAATCAATTAAATAATAAAACATAGGTTAAAATTAATCAGGAAATTTCATGAACCTAGGTTATATACAGATATTCGTTTCAATTCAATTGCATTCCATTCGATGAGTAATAAAACTTAGGTTAAAATTAATCAGGTAATTTCATGAACCTAGGTTATATACAGATATTCAATTCAATTGAATTGCATTCCATTCACTGAATAATAAAAGTTAGGTTGAAATTAATCAAGTGATTTTATAAACCTAGGTTACATACAGATAAACAATTCATTTCCATTTATCCATGAAATTACTTGATTAATATAATAAAGCTTAGGTTGAAATTAATCAAGTAATTCATGAACCTAGGTTTATAAAACACTTAACAGCTTGAGAAAATACACTAACAACTTAAGAATTTGAACTAACAGCTCGAAACTTGCAAAAACATAATTTTTCAATTTAACTCAATTAAATAATAAACTTTGGTTAAAATTAATCAGGTAATTCCATGAACCTAAGTTGTATACAGATATTCAATTCAATTCAATTTCATTCCATTCCATGAGAAATAAAACTTAGGTTAAAATTAATCAGCTAATTTCATGAACCTAGGTTATACACAAATATTCAATTCAATTCAATTGCATTCCATGAATAGTAAAACTTAGGTTGAAATTAATCAAGTAATTTCATAAACCTAAGTTACATACAGATAAACAATTCATTTCCAGTAATCCATGAAATTACATGAATAATAAATTAAAACATAGGTTGAAATTAATCAAGTAATTTCATGAACCTAGGTTTACAAAACACTTAACAGGTGGAGAAAATGCACTAACAGCTTAAGAAATTGAAATAACACAACGAAACTTGCAAAAACATAATTTTTCAGTTTAACTCAATTAAATAATAAAAGTTAGGTTAAAATTAATTAGTTAATTTCATGACCTAGGTTATATACAGATATTCAATTCAATTCAATTACATTCCATTCCATGAGTAATAAAACTTAGGTTAAAATTAATCAGGTAATTTCATGGACCTAGGTTATATACAGATATTCAATACAAGTTAATTGCATTCCATTTAATGAATAATAAAACTTAGGTTGAAATTAATCAATAGTGTTATAAACGTAGGTTACATACAGATAAGCAATTCATTTCCATTTATCCATGAAATTACATGATTAATAAAATAAAACTTAGGTTGAAATTAATCAAGTAATTTCATGAACCTAGGTTTATAAAACATTTAACAGCTCTAGAAAATGCACTAACAACTTGACAAATTGAGCTAACAGCACGAAACCTGCAAAAACATAATTTTTCAATTTAACTCAATTAAATAATAAAACTTAGGTTAAAATTAATCAGGTAATTTCATGAACCTAGGTTATATCGAGATATTCAATTCAATTCAATTGCATTCCATTCCATGAGTAATAAAACTTAGGTTAAAATTAATCAGGTAATTTCATGAACCTAGGTTATATACAGATATTCAATTCAATTGAATTGCATTCCATTCCATGAATAACAAAAGTTAGGTTGAAATTAATCAAGTGATTTTATAAACCTAGGTTACATACAGATAAACAATTCATTTCCATTTATCCATGAAATTACATGATTAATATAATAAAGCTTAGGTTGAGATTAATCAAGTAATTTCATGAACCTAGGTTTATAAAACACTTAACAGCTTGAGAAAATGCACTAACAACTTAAGAATTTGAACTAACAGCTCGAAACTTGCAAAAACATAATTTTTCAATTTAACTCAATTAAATAATAAACTTTGGTTAAAATTAATCAGGTAATTCCATGAACCTAAGTTATATACAGATATTCAATTCAATTCAATTTCATTCCATTCCATGAGAAATAAAACTTAGGTTAAAATTAATCAGGTAATTTCATGAACCTAGGTTATACAAAGATATTCAATTCAATTCAATTGCATTCCATGAATAAGAAAACTTAGGTTGAAATTAATCAAGTAATTTCATAAACCTAGGTTACATACAGATAAACATTTCATTTCCATTAATCCATGAAATTACATGAATAATAAACTAAAACATAGGTTGAAATTAATCAAGTAATTTCATGAACCTAGGTTTACAAAACACTTAACAGGTGGAGAAAATGCACTAACAGCTTAAGAAATTGAAATAACACAACGAAACTTGCAAAAACATAATTTTTTAGTTTAACTCAATTAAATAATAAAAGTTAGGTTAAAATTAATTAGTTAATTTCATGACCTAGGTTATATACAGATATTCAATTCAATTCAATTACATTCCATTCCATGAGTAATAAAACTTAGGTTAAAATTAATCAGGTAATTTCATGGACCTAGGTTATATACAGATATTCAATACAAGTTAATTGCATTCCATTTAATGAATAATAAAACTTAGGTTGAAATTAATCAATAGTGTTATAAACGTAGGTTACATACAGATAAGCAATTCATTTCCATTTATCCATGAAATTACATGATTAATAAAATAAAACTTAGGTTGAAATTAATCAAGTAATTTCATGAACCTAGGTTTATAAAACATTTAACAGCTCTAGAAAATGCACTAACAACTTGACAAATTGAGCTAACAGCACGAAACCTGCAAAAACATAATTTTTCAATTTAACTCAATTAAATAATAAACTTCGGTTAAAATTAATCAGGTAATTCCATGAACCTAAGTTATGTACAGATATTCAATTCAATTTAATTGCATTGCATTCCTTGAATAATAAAACTTATGTTGAAATTAATCAAGTAATTTCATAAAGCTAGGTTACATACAGATAAACAATTCATTTCCATTAATCCATGAAATTGCATGGATAATAAATTAAAACTTAGGTTGAAATTAATCAAGTAATTTCATGAACCTAGGTTTATAAAACACTTAACAACTTGAGAAAATGCACTAACAGCTTGACAAATTGAGCTAACAGCACGAAACTTGCAAAAACATAATTTTTCAATTTAAATCAATTAAATAATAAAACATAGGTTAAAATTAATCAGGAAATTTCATGAACCTAGGTTATATACAGATATTCGTTTCAATTCAATTGCATTCCATTCGATGAGTAATAAAACTTAGGTTAAAATTAATCAGGTAATTTCATGAACCTAGGTTATATACAGATATTCAATTCAATTGAATTGCATTCCATTCACTGAATAATAAAAGTTAGGTTGAAATTAATCAAGTGATTTTATAAACCTAGGTTACATACAGATAAACAATTCATTTCCATTTATCCATGAAATTACTTGATTAATATAATAAAGCTTAGGTTGAAATTAATCAAGTAATTCATGAACCTAGGTTTATAAAACACTTAACAGCTTGAGAAAATACACTAACAACTTAAGAATTTGAACTAACAGCTCGAAACTTGCAAAAACATAATTTTTCAATTTAACTCAATTAAATAATAAACTTTGGTTAAAATTAATCAGGTAATTCCATGAACCTAAGTTATATACAGATATTCAATTCAATTCAATTTCATTCCATTCCATGAGAAATAAAACTTAGGTTAAAATTAATCAGCTAATTTCATGAACCTAGGTTATACACAAATATTCAATTCAATTCAATTGCATTCCATGAATAGTAAAACTTAGGTTGAAATTAATCAAGTAATTTCATAAACCTAAGTTACATACAGATAAACAATTCATTTCCAGTAATCCATGAAATTACATGAATAATAAATTAAAACATAGGTTGAAATTAATCAAGTAATTTCATGAACCTAGGTTTACAAAACACTTAACAGGTGGAGAAAATGCACTAACAGCTTAAGAAATTGAAATAACACAACGAAACTTGCAAAAACATAATTTTTCAGTTTAACTCAATTAAATAATAAAAGTTAGGTTAAAATTAATTAGTTAATTTCATGACCTAGGTTATATACAGATATTCAATTCAATTCAATTACATTCCATTCCATGAGTAATAAAACTTAGGTTAAAATTAATCAGGTAATTTCATGGACCTAGGTTATATACAGATATTCAATACAAGTTAATTGCATTCCATTTAATGAATAATAAAACTTAGGTTGAAATTAATCAATAGTGTTATAAACGTAGGTTACATACAGATAAGCAATTCATTTCCATTTATCCATGAAATTACATGATTAATAAAATAAAACTTAGGTTGAAATTAATCAAGTAATTTCATGAACCTAGGTTTATAAAACATTTAACAGCTCTAGAAAATGCACTAACAACTTGACAAATTGAGCTAACAGCACGAAACCTGCAAAAACATAATTTTTCAATTTAACTCAATTAAATAATAAAACTTAGGTTAAAATTAATCAGGTAATTTCATGAACCTAGGTTATATCGAGATATTCAATTCAAATTAATTGCATTCCATTCCATGAGTAATAAAACTTAGGTTAAAATTAATCAGGTAATTTCATGAACCTAGGTTATATACAGATATTCAATTCAATTGAATTGCATTCCATTCCATGAATAACAAAAGTTAGGTTGAAATTAATCAAGTGATTTTATAAACCTAGGTTACATACAGATAAACAATTCATTTCCATTTATCCATGAAATTACATGATTAATATAATAAAGCTTAGGTTGAGATTAATCAAGTAATTTCATGAACCTAGATTTATAAAACACTTAACAGCTTGAGAAAATGCACTAACAACTTAAGAATTTGAACTAACAGCTCGAAACTTGCAAAAACATAATTTTTCAATTTAACTCAATTAAATAATAAACTTTGGTTAAAATTAATCAGGTAATTCCATGAACCTAAGTTATATACAGATATTCAATTCAATTCAATTTCATTCCATTCCATGAGAAATAAAACTTAGGTTAAAATTAATCAGGTAATTTCATGAACCTAGGTTATACAAAGATATTCAATTCAATTCAATTGCATTCCATGAATAAGAAAACTTAGGTTGAAATTAATCAAGTAATTTCATAAACCTAGGTTACATACAGATAAACATTTCATTTCCATTAATCCATGAAATTACATGAATAATAAACTAAAACTTAGGTTGAAATTAATCAAGTAATTTCATGAACCTAGGTTTATAAAACACTTAACAGCTTGAGAAAATGCACTAACAGCTTGAGAAATTGAACTAACAGCACGAAACTTGCAAAAACATAATTTTTTAGTTTAACTCAATCAAATAATAACACTTAGGTTAAAATTAATCAGGTAATTTCGTGAACCTAGGTTGTATACAGATATTCAATTCAAATCAATTACATTCTGTCAGGATCTAAAAATTATGAAAATTATGAATAACCAAGATTAACTGATTTGAATTTATCAGAGTATAAATCAATAATCTTGCTTTGAATCAAAGTTTAATTAAGAAGTTTGCGGAATAACACTTAATTATTTTAACAAAAACTTTCAGAATCAATAAAGCATAAAACATAAGAAGTAATCAAGACTGTTTGTATTGCTGAATTCACTGATTACAATCACCTCTAATCTGTTTTGATTAGACGAAGAACACAGACTGTTCTTAGGGTTTTACAACCTTAGAGGCTTAAGAAAACTTAAACAATAAAGCAATTACAGACTCAAAATATGCAGAAAACTTCTTTCTCTATGTGTATATCTTCTATACAATACTCTGTCTATTTATATTGCTTTATGGACGTGTTTCCTTGAAGGACTATGACTTCTCTGATAGTAGATATGCTGGAATCTTCGTGTAGATATCTTCCCTGAAAATCAGCACATTCTGTTTATGAAACTGTTGAGCAGCTTGAATGACTTGACAGCATGAACTGAGCAGCTTGAGTTGTTTTGCTCTGGCAGCTTGAACTTTTACACTGGCAGCTCGAGTTTCTTCAACTAGCAGCATGAACTTTGTATTTACATAGAAAATCTACTAACAGTCTGAGAAGTCTAAACTAACAGCTTGAGTATACTTAAACTATTTCCCAACAATCTCCCCCTAACTTAAATTCTTTATACAAGACTTTAAGTTCTATACAAATAAGGAAATGAAAAAGTAAACTGTTATATACAAACCAAGGCTTTCAAAAACTTACAACTGTGCAAGCTTCTGATCTACAGCCTTCAAAAATTCTCTCTTCATCTCTTCTTTATCACAAGATATCCTAACTGATTTTATTTGGAGCAGCATATCTTTTGAAAAATTATAAAACTCGAGATTGAAGAAAATACCAAACCCATCTTTGAATGTGATTCTGTAAGTTCTGGATTTGACAAAAATATGAACTTCCTTGATCTGTTTCCCTTTCTTCTCAGCATCTTCTACTTCTTTTCTTGCAAATTCAGGATCAGCAACTGAACTTAGATCTCTGATAAGTTGTTTTACTTGTGGAAGATCAGATCTTACTTGTGAAACAGATCCTATGTGGTACATCTTTATCAGCTCATCCCTGGTCAGCTTATGAACCATCTGCCAGAATGTATCAAACTCCTCTTCTGGTCCAGATTCTCTCCTTATCACAAACTTGACCCTTAAATTCCTTTCATCCAATGACTTAGCAAACCAGTAGTTGATTTCTGGCTTTGTGAAATCATGTTGATCAATCAACTTTTCTATCTCCATAGCCTTTTGCAAATGGTGCTGAAAGATCACCTTCTTAACGGTTGATGGAATAGAAACAGTGGGTTGATCAGTGGGAGCAGATCATTGGCAGCTTCAGGGTGAACTGGTTTCGTTGATGGTTGGACTGATTGGGACGGTTGAAATTTTGGTAATGGCTGAACTTCTGAAGAGACTCTTGTTTTCTTTCTTTTCTCCATTTCTTTGTCATGTATTTCCTGCAGCCTTTCAGTAGTCATAGACTGAGCAATTTTCTTTGGAATATCTGCTGCAACGGCAAAATTGATTAAGAATCTTCTCTTCTCAGCCTTGGTATGCCCAGTTGGCATCTTCCTCTTCCTTTCACCTTGCTTTACCACAAACCCTCTTAGGTAATCTCCTAAGGTTTCATCATCTTGCATTGGGGCATGGGTTTGCTGGTCTAAAGCCTGATCTTGTTCTTCTGCTAACTTTCTGGCAATCTCAGCATCAAAGGCAATCTGGGCTTCTCTGGTAGAAAATTTATGCTTTGGAGACTCAATCAGAATACCCTTGCCCTTATCTTTTGTAGCAGAAGATGTAGCTTGGACTGAACTGGATGGAGCTTGAATACCTTCTCTTATAACAACTCCAGTTGCTCTTGTAGAAGCAGCTTGAGTTTCTAGGCTAACAGCTTGAGAAGCTGTTGGGACTGCTAGCCTAGAAGATGGAGCTGTTGATGCTGCTTGGACTGTTGGAGTTGGAGCTGCTTGGACTGATTCAGGGACTCCCTGATTCTCCCCCTTTTTGGAAGCATTGGTTTGGTTAGAAGGACCTACAACCTTTGCCACATGGGTTTGAATCAACTGCTCTAGTTTGATGAGCTTATTTCCACAAAGAGTAAACCCTTTGTGTAGATTAGCCAGTTTCTGATTGTGAGCAGCTTCTGCTTGTTTGAGTGCATAAATTTGTGCCCCCTGTGCAGCAATGATGGACATTTGGTATTCCAACATTGTTACAACATATTTCAGCTTTGGATCCGTTAAGAGCATCAGTTGCAGGCTAGTCTCAAGATCAGATAACACCAGGGGTGTTTGTGGTCTATCACTGACATTAACACCAGAAGTAGAAACCTCTGGGCCCCTCTTTTCTTGGTACTGGGGACTTCCAGCTCGTGTTTGCACACTTGCTGTTGCCATGGGTGTGGTCTTAGAGATGTTGGCCCTGTCCTGTGCCTCTTGTGCAGAGACATCAGTAGTGCCAGCCACAAAACCCATATGAACAGTCTCAGAAGAGATGTTCACCTCCTGATTGAGGTTGGGAGTGTCCTCAATTGGTTCCCTTTGGATATTCTGTGCAGAAGGATCCTCCTGCACAGGGATATATGGCTCTTGTCTAGGGGAGGAGGAGGAAGGAGCTCCTGGTCCCCTTTTCCTTTTATATAAGTATCTGAGTGGGCGTTTGGGCTGTACAAAAGGATCAGAGGGAATATGTGTATCATGAGGAGTGGGTTGGGGTCCTGGGGTTGAAGCAGTAATGTTAGGCTGTGTCTGCTCAGGCCCCTCTCCTCTGTTTCTTGTGATGATGTTCATCATTGCAGAGGGCAATGGAGCATCAATGCTGACAAAATTGGCACTTGGCTTTATCAACCTTTTGATTGAAGATAGTGAGTGCCTAAGGGAAACATGTATCCTCTTATGTAAATTAGAAGTAGTGCAGGTGTGTGCAATTATTTTTGCCAAAAATCGAGGATACATCAAAAATTTCCCATGCTTCAGGGAATGATGCCTTAACATTCCTTGAAAGATCATATTTGAAAAATTGAACTGTTGGCCAGTAGAAAAACACACTAAGGCAGTGGCAATATTTGAAGAAAATTCTGACCAACCAGTTCTTTTGGGGCTTAAACATTGCTGAATAATATGCACAAGGTATTTCCATTTAGGAGAAAAATGTGCTTTCAAGAAAGTAAAAGAATCAGCAGGACCCCTATATCCAATATTTTGAAGACCAAAGTGTAAAGCAGTAAGAGATAGGTCTTTTATACCTGTGGCATCTTGAAGATGCAGATGACTTCTGATGGACTCCTCAGTGATATTGACGGTAGTACCATCGATTGTGGAAGTCAGGGTAGGCACTCCATTGATAGTTTGAACATAGGCACGATTCCAGAATTGCTCAATATGAGATATGTATATAGTGGGGTTAATATTGAGGGCATAGTGGATATGGGAGTGCCTGAGGAAGTCCATCATCTCATGGAACGGTTGAAGGTCAGTGTGTTTCAGGGTGTATGGGAGGCAGTTGTGTTCATTTACGAACTCCATTGATCAAGAAACGACGGTTTGGGGTTTAGGGTTTGAAAGGAGTGTGTGTATCGTTCAGAGAGAAAACAGAAGGCCGTGGAAGAAGAATATGTAACTGGTAGTTACAACTGAACGAAACTGGGACCTTTAAAGGTTTCGAAAAGGTTAGGTCCCGCGCACACACTTGAAAAATTACCTAAATACCCTGCACACTTTGACAGATCAAGTGAAAATAACTAGCAGTCCGAGAAAATGAACTAGCAGCATGAGAAAAGACTCATGCTGTTAGTGTAAAATTGTGCAACTTTTCAATAGAACAGTGTCTCCCCCTTAAATTAGCATATTGAGTTGATAATAATAGAAACCAATTAATCCATGTTTACCATACCAATGTTTGATATTAGGAAAGTGAACCTTCCTACATCAAAAGGTTTTGTAAATAGATCAGCTAGCTGATCATCTGTATGTATTTTGGTAACTTGGATTAACTTCTTTTCATTACTATCTCTGATGAAGTGAAATCTGATTTCTATATGCTTGGTTTTTGGGAATTTCACTTGGTTTTGCACAATGCTAATGGCACTTGAATTGTCAATATAAATAGGAGTGGATAAGAAATTCATACCATAGTCTCTTAGCTGATTTTGAATCCACATTACCTGGGAGCAGCAGCTTGCAGCTGCTACGTATTCTGCTTCAGTGGATGATGTGGAGACAGTTGTTTGTTTCTTGCATTGCCAAGAGACCAGTCTTGCTCCTAAGTATTGACATCCACCAGTTGTGGATTTTCTGTCAATGTTGCAACCACCATAGTCACTGTCAGAATAGGCGGTTAGTTCAAAAGGAGAGTCTTTGGGATACCATAGGCCTAAATGTGGTTGGCCTATAAGGTATCTGAAGATTCTCTTAACAGCAACCAAGTGAGAATCCTTTGGTGAACATTGAAACCTGGCACACACACAGACAGCAAACATTATATCAGGTCTAGAAGATGTTAGATACATGAGAGATCCTATAAGGGATCTGTATAGATGAATGTCCACATCTATGCCATTTTTGTCTGTATGGAGCTGTTTATGAGGATCCATTGGAGTGCTTGCAACCTTTGTGTCTTGATAGCCAAACTTTTCCAGTATGTCTTTGACATACTTTGATTGACTTATGAATAGACCAGTAGGCTTCTGTTTGACCTGCAGCCCTAGAAAGAATGTGAGTTCCCCCATTGAACTCATTTGAAACTTTTTGTGCATTAGAGCCTCAAAATCTTTGCACAACCTATCATTAGTTGAGCCAAAGATGATGTCATCAACATAGATCTGGACAAGAAGAATCTCAGTCTTGATGGATTTAGTGAAAAGTGTTTTGTCCAGAGTGCCTCTCTTGAAGTCATTCTGTAGAAGATATGATGACAGTGTGTCATACCATGCTCTGGGGGCTTGGTGAAGACCATAGAGAGCTTTGTCTAGCTTGTACACCTTGTCTGGATACTTGTAGTCTTCAAAACCAGGAGGTTGACACACATATACTTCTTCTTCAATTTTCCCATACAAGAAAGCAGACTTAACATCCATTTGATACACTTTAAAGCCTTTGAAACTTGCATATGCAAGAAATAGTCTGATGGCTTCAATTCTTGCTACTGGAGCAAAGACATCATCATAATCTATTCCTTCTTCTTGAGTGTACCCTTGTGCTACTAATCTTGCTTTATTTTTGATGACTATCCCTCTCTCATCCTTCTTGTTTCTGAACACCCATCTTGTACCTATTGCTCTCATACCTTTAGGAAGATCCACCAGAGTCCATACATTCTGAATTTTGAACTGTAAAAGCTCTTCTTGCATAGCTTCAATCCAGGATGAATCTTTTAGTGCTTCTGATGCCTTTTTGGGTTCTAGTTGAGACATGAAGCAGGCATGTTCAAAAGCAGCTAGGCTGAATTCTGGAACTGCTTGTTCAGCAGCAGCAGTCTCATTGTGAACCATCTTCCTTGTTTGAACAGGAGTTCTTGGATCACCCAGTATTTGATTGAGAGGGTGATACTTATGAACTCTTAGTGTGGGCTCTCTCTCTGTTTGGAAGGATGTTCCAAGGTTTGTGTCATCTCCATCAGAACCAGTGAATGGTTCAGTTTCTGGAACAGTTTGAGTTTCTAGGCTAACAGCTTGAGAAGCTGTTGGGACTGCTAGCCTAGAAACTGGAGCTGTTTCCTTTTGTGTTTGAGCTGTGCTGTCAGGACTTGGGAATGGCACTTCAGTGTCTGGATTTGCATCATGTTGAGTGCTCAGGATCCCTGGAGGATCACATGACAGAAGTGGTAGAGTGGTAAAATCATCCCAACTTGTTGAATCTGCAGCAGTCTGAAACTTTGTGCCAACAGCATGAGAAATTGTATTGGCAGCATGAGAATTTGTGTTAGCAGCTTCAACCCTGTATGCATCAGCTTCTGCAGTAAACTCAGCAAAGCTCAGAGAATTTGTTAGTGAATCTAAATCAAATAACCAATCAGGACCAGTGCCTTTGATGTTAGCAGTATTTTCATTAAATTCAACATTGGCACTTTCTTCAATTGTTTTAGACACTCTGTTGTATACTCTATAGGCTTTGCTTTGAGTTGAGTATCCTACAAAAAATCCTTCTTCAGCCTTACTCTCAAACTTCCCTAAGTGAGTCTTAGTGGTAAGAATAGTACATGGGCATCCAAAAGGCTTGAAGAAAGCTATTAGGGGACTTCTGTTGTGGAATAGCTCATAGGGAGTTTTCCCTTGTGATTGAACTACTTGAACCCTATTTAGAACATAACAGGCTGTATTAACAGCTTCTGCCTAGAAAGTCATAGGCAGATTGGAATCAGCTAACATTGTTCTAGCAGCCTCAATTAATGTTCTATTCTTTCTTTCAGCTACACCATTTTGCTGTGGTGTTCTTGGTGCACTGTATTGTCTAGCAATACCTTTGGACTCACAGAAACTGTTTAGAATTTGATTTTTTAAATTCAGTTCCATTGTCTGATCTGATCACCTTAACTTTGGAATTGGATTGGTTTTCTATCTTAAGAATAAAAGACTTAACAAGCTCAGCAGTTTCATCTTTGGACCTAAGAAAGTAAACCCAAGTAAATCTGGTGAAATCATCAACAATGACTAAACAGTATGCCCTTTTATTCAAACTCAAAACAGATGTTGGACCAAATAGATCCATATGTAACAGCTGAAGAACAGATGAGATTGAATTTACTTCTTTGGCCTTATGAGAAGTTTTGTGTTGCTTACCTTTAAGACATGCTACACAATGATCATCACAAAAGAACTCCTTTTGTGGTAATCCTCTTACCAGATTCCTTTTAACTAAATCATTCATGGACTTGAAGTTCATGTGACACATCCTTCTATGCCAAAGAGCAGACTCATTTGATGATGCTTTGGATATTAAACAGCTTAAAGTATTTGATTTAGTCAAAAGAGCTGTGTCTAGGCAGTAAACATTGTCCTTTCTTGGTGTTCTAAGTAAAACAAGATTTTCAGGAATTTTGAAATCCTTTGAAAGAACAATGCACTCAGAATCTGTGAACAGAACAATGTTTTGTTTGTCACAGATTTGAGAGACACTCAATAAATTGTACTTAAGCTGTTCAACATACAAAACATCATGGAATGTCATGTTGCCTGCATTTACAGTACCTTTACCTGTAACCTTACCTCCTTTTGAATTGCCTCCAAATGCGACAAAACCTCCATCAAAGCCTTTGAAATTTGACAAGCATTCAGAATTGCCTGTCATGTGCCTAGAGCATCCACTGTCCAGATGCCATCTTGTCCTATGAGGAGACCTGTGGTTGCCCTGCACAAATTACAGCTTAGTTAGTAGTGGAGTAAACCCAAACCAAATTGGTTTTGGGTTGGCCTTGTACATTGACATAACTAAAAACTGTTTTTGACTTCTTGTATTTAGTGAGATCTACTGATGGAGTCTTTGGAGAGTATTTAGTAATAATATGAGGTATCCAATTATTTTGATCATCTTTTCTTCTGACAGTCTCAGATGATTCACTAGCAGCTCCAGTTTGATGCCCAGCAGCTTGAGCTGTGTTTGTAGTGCTAACAGTTTCAGTTTTTGCACTAACAGCATCAGATTTTGACTTAGCAGTCTGATCTTTTGTATTAGCAGTTTGAGCAACAGATTTGTCCTTGACACACCATATTTGTTTAAAACTTGATTTAGGCTTTGCCAAAACTTGTTTTTGATGTGTGGACTGTTTTTTATTAACTTTTGAGAATCTGTGATCAACTGTTCTCTTTGGAGCTGCTGTGGAAGTTTTCACTTTTGAGTGCTTTGCCTGTTTAGGATTTGATTTTGTGTGATGCACAGTCTGTTTTGCAACAGCTGGTTTGTAAAAACAATCCTTGGCTAAGTGATTTTTCCTTCCACAGTGAAAGCATCTTTTGACAGTTTGAATTGGAACACCAGACTTTTCTGTCAATTTCTGGTTCTTGTTTCTCTGGTTTCCTCTTACCTGCTGTTGTTTAGGAAACTTTTGAACACCATGCTTTTGGCATGTGCAGATAGAAACAGTTTTACCTCCTTTAGTTCCTTTTGATGAAGATGCAGTGTTACAGTTAGAATGTACAGGAACTTGTGGAGTAGCATTGCATACACTCATCTTCTCTTTTCCTTTCTTACTGGGAACTTGGACTTCTATGGGTGCACACTTTGTGTCACAGTCTCTATTTTGACTCTTATCTTCTTTTAATTCAGGACTGTTATCAAGGATAGGATCTACAATAGTCATAGACTCATCTAGTGGTTCATTGACAAGTCTATCAGCAACTTCACTCATTGGATGAATGTACTTGTTATTATATGGAGGTGGAGTAGCTCTGTATCCTATTCCTTCTATGGGATTGACCTGAGATTTGACTCTATCTGTGAATTGAACTTCCATTAGGTGTTCTAGCTTTTGATTTGCTAACTTGAAGTTACCTAGATCTATGTTAACAGATTCCAGTTTCTCATTAGCCTCTAACACCTTCTGTTCAGTTTCTTCTACCTTTTTATTCAGAGATTCTATTTTCTTATTGAGTTTCTTTTTCTCCCATTCATGATAGTTTCTATCATACCCCATTTGAATCTCATTATCCTTATAATCATTGATCTGTTTTTCCAGATCTTCTATGGCTTGCATATATTCATATCTCCTTTCTTC
The DNA here is from genome assembly GCA_020465985.1 of Centrapalus pauciflorus. NCBI lineage: Eukaryota > Viridiplantae > Streptophyta > Magnoliopsida > Asterales > Asteraceae > Centrapalus > Centrapalus pauciflorus. The sequence goes on along the minus strand of JAANYP010002209.1, from coordinate 15,366 downwards.
CATCTTAGCTAGAGTTTTGCACATGCTCTCATTATGATATCTGTACTTTTTAACCATATTTTTGCATGATTGAGAGCAGAGTTTAGAATTTACCTCAGATGGTAGTTCAGTGGAGGAGACATTTGATGTTTCTGCCATAAGTGCTTGATTTTG
>JAANYP010002209.1:0-14242 GCA_020465985.1 Centrapalus pauciflorus | reverse complement strand
GTTTTGACTGGTTTTCCCTCAGCATCAAGTTCTGGATCAACTGCAGGAGGGAATTCAACAGCTTCCCATATGGCATAATCAATGAATTGAATATGCTATTGAATCCTGAGTTTCCACATCTCAAACTCAGTGGGCTTGAGCATAGGCACTTTGAGTCCTTGCCCAGATCCACTGCTGCTATTTTCAAATTCCATAGAAAAAGATTAAAAATTTGAAAGAAAGTTTTTGACTTTGAAAAACAAAGAACAACTTGGTTTGAAAAACCTGATTTGAATAACCTGGTTTGACAAACCTGGCTCTGATACCACTTGTCAGGATCTGAAAATTATGAAAATTATGAATAACCAAGATTAACTGATTTGAATTTATCAGAGTATAAATCAATAATCTTGCTTTGAATCAAAGTTTAATTAAGAAGTTTGCGGAATAACACTTAATTATTTTTAACAAAAACTTTCAGAAACAATTAAGCTTAAAACATAAGAAGTAATCAAGACTGTTTGTATTGCTGAATTCAATGATTACAATCACCTCTAATCTGTTTTGATTAGACGAAGAACACAGACTGTTCTTAGGGTTTTACAACCTTAGAGGCTTAAGAAAACTTAACAATAAAGCAATTACAGACTCAAAATATGCAGAAAACTTCTCTCCTTCTATATGTGACTTCTATACAATATTCTGTCTATTTATATTGCTTTATGGACTTGTTTCCTTGAAGGACTATGACTTCTCTGATAGTAGATATGCTTGAATCTTCGTGTAGATATCTTTCCTGAAAATCAGCACATTCTGTTTATGAAACTGTTGAGCAGCTTGAATGACTTGACAGCATGAACTGAGCAGCTTGAGTTGTTTTGCTCTGGCAGCTTGAACTTTTACACTGGCAGCTCGAGTTTCTTCAACTAGCAGCATGAACTTTGTATTTACATGAAAAATCTACTAACATCTGAGAAGGTTCTAAAACTAACAGCTTGAGTATACTTAAAACTATTTCCCACAAAAAGCATAAGGTCGGACTTCCAACAAGTTCCAAATTCTTTATACTGACTAAGCTCCTCAGTGAAGTACAGCGAGCATTAATGCCAATGTTCGACATAGGGAAAACGCTTGAGTTAAAGGAAAGTTGTGGTAAGATCGAAGAGAGATTTAATAAAAAAAATTAAATATAAACTTAAAATAAAAATTTTAAATTAAATAATATATAATTTAAATATAAAAAATTAATAAATAAATATAGGCTCCAATCCCACTCGTGATGTCGCAACGCCGGCTCGTACCAGCCTACCAAGATCCGGAACGATATTCGCATGTCACCGCGCTTTGCACCCGACGAGTACTCTGGGAGGCGCAGTGGGGACTTGATCCGCATAAACCCGTAACTGTCCGGACGCATTAGGCCTAGGGAGTCGCGTCGTACCGCGTGCCTGTCTCTTTTTTGGTCCGCCACGCCGAGGGCCATAATCTGTCTACGATCGCTTATGCTGCAGTAAATCTCCTCCGACCCACTCAAGTAATGCGCGCGACGATATGATCGCTCCGATAGCGTTTCGGAAGCGATAACGTTGGTTACCGCTCAGCCCCCCAGGTGATCACCTTATAGCACGAATACGGCAGTGCTTAAAACGTTTGTTGCCAATCAAGCTGCCGAGATTCGATCAATGCGTTCCCTAATTGAGATGATGAAGGCGATGATCCCGGTGCACCAAAAGATAATAAGCCAGTAGATTTTCCTGCTGCTCTGTATGCTGAAGTTCAGGGGGAGCCTGATCAAGGTAGAACAGAAGGAGGAGAAGCAAGTTCCTCAAAAGTCACCGGAACTGCAGCTATTCATTATCAAACGAAAGGATGGCCTCCAGTATCTCTGAAGAAGATTGAAAGCATTCAACTCCTTACCAAAAGTTGAAATAAAGGCATTAGCATGGAAAGAGCTCATTAATATCGGCGACGACCCTTATGCTGAAGTTATAGCTAAGATCATCAGAAAAGAAGGGAGTTCGAGGAAATTTGAGAGGCTCAATCCAAGAGTTGGTAAACGAGTAATGGACAATACTCGAATTGATCCTCTAACTGGTAGACCGTGGATGAAAATTCAATATAAACCAGTTAGATGTTTGAAGAAGGTACCTCTCAAACCTATGCCACAGAACGTCATGAAAAATCTCAATTGGTGGTACGTGGAAAGTGAGACAGGAGAAGCAGTGATGGAGGACTTCGAAGAAAAAGTAATTCTTAAAGTGTACGATCCGCTACACCTAGTGAACCTTTCCAAGGATGACCTGCAAGTGCTTTACGCTCATCAAATCTCAAGCGATGCACATATGGAACGTGAGGCTAGAAAATATCAAAATGTAGTTAAAGTATGTATTGAGCAATGTTTGTTTGCTGGAAGTACTTTGAATAAATCGAGCTCTTAATCAAAATGTAAATAGTTAGAAGCTATCGTCAAGGGGGAGTCTGTTGGTACACCCTGTGTGACGATAACAGTCTAAGTGTATTAGCATTTTGGTTCAAGTGATATTGAGAAGTATTGAATATTAACGAGTGTTTGATATATGTATTTATATATGTTTATTAGTTATTGATTGTATGTTTGAACTTGATGTAATGTATTACAAGAAGTTCAAACATAAAGTTCAAAGATAAATTCAAACATAAGTTAAAACATAAGTTCAAATATAAGTTTAATATGTGAAATTCAAATTTAGAATAAATTCGAATTCATCATTAAATGACATTCGAATTTATAGTAAATTCGAATGTGCACTATAAGGCAGATTGGAGATTGTCAAGGGGACAAACTCGAATGGGCCTTGGGCCTGATTCGAGTTTGGCCCATGACAAACTCGAATGAGCCTTTATAATTAGGGATTAACTCGAATCATTAAGAGACTTTTGCAGAATTTGTGTGAGATTAAGCAAAAGGGCGATCTCGAATTTATCAGTATTGTTAGTGTTCGTTCGGAGAGAATCATAGCGTAGGTTCGTTCGTGGTCGTTCGTACAACGTTGTGGTAGTCTCCGTGTTCCGTGTGAGTGTTATATCCGTCAAGCCGTTAACGAGGATTCCGCACTCGTTGACGGTGTCGCGTCAGGATAGATCTGCGTAGTGGCAAGACCTTACAGAACAGAGTTTAAAAACACAGTAATTGGTGTATATTGCCTATCAAAGGGCATAGTGCATCAATTTAGTGCACCTTATGAGCCACAACAAAATGGGGTGGCCGAACGGAAAAGCAGGACATTGATTGAGGCAGCAAGGACCATGCTATCGGATTCAAAGCTTCCTACCATGTTTTGGGGGGAGGCAGTTAATACCGCGTGCTATGTTTTAAACCGGGTCCTTACTGTCAAATCTTTGAACAAAACCTGTTATGAAGTTTTGAATAAAAGACCACCTAATTTAACTGGCTTCGAACCTTTTGGGGTACCATGTACTTTAATGAAAACAAAACATCAACCTAAGTTTGGTGAAAAGGCTGACGAAGGATACTTCCTAGGTTATGTGCCGAACTCACCAAACAAACGGGTTTCTAACAAATCTAATGGTATAGTAGAGATTGTGTATAACATAGATGTCACAAGTTATACACATGAACCCCAAACTGGTCCGGAATGGATATTTGATTATGACAAATTGTTTGAGCCATTTAACATTCCTTTGGATGGAAATGCAGGTACAATCGAACAGGACTTGTCGTCATTAAACTTGAATGACGAGGGTCAAAGTTTTCCGAGGACCCCCATTCCATCAACATCCGAGCCTACGTAAACGGAAGATAGATCTCCAGAAGTTACTGTTGGGAAATAGTCTAAGTAGTTCAAGCTGTTAGTTAGACTTCTCAAACTGTTAGTAGAATTTCTATGTAAATACAAAGTTCTTGCTGTTAGTTGAAGAATCTCGAGCTGTTAGTTCAAGCTGCCAGAGTAAATCAACTCAAGCTGCTCTGTTCAAGCTGTCAAGTGATTCAAGCTGCTCAATAGATTTACAAACAGAAAGTGCTGATATTCAGGAAAAGATATCTACACAAAGATTCCAGCATATCTACTATCAGAGAAGTCATAGTCCTTCAAGGAAACAAATCAAGAAGCAATATAAATACATAGAATAGGTATTTCTATTGTATAGGAGTTTTCTGCGTATTCAAGATTGTAATTGCTTTTTGTTTAAGTTTTCATAAGCCTCTAAGGTTGTAAAACCCTAAGAACAGTTTGTGTTCTTCGTCTAATCAAACATATTAGAGGTGATTGTAATCATTGAAGTCAGCAATACAAGCAATTTTGATTATTTCTTTTGTTTATTTGCTATTGATTCTAAAAGCTTTTGTTAAAATAATTAAGTGCTATTCCGCAAACTTCTTAATTAAACTTTGATTCAAAGCAAGATTATTGATTTATACTCTGATAAATTCAAATCAGTTAGTCTTGGTTAATTAAGTTCAGATCCTGACAAGTGGTATCAGAGCCAGGTTGTTCTTTGTTTTTCAAAGTAGAAAGCTTTCTTTTAAATTTTTAATCTTTTGCAATGGAATTTGATAATAGCAGCAGTGGATCTGGGCAAGGACTCAAAGTGCCTATGCTCAATCCCACTGAGTTTGAGATGTGGAAACTCAGGATTCAACAGCATATTCAATTCATTGATTATGCCATATGGAAAGCTGTTGAATTTCCTCCTGTAGTTGATCCAGAACTTGATGATGAGGGAAAACCAGTCAAAACTCCTCCAAAAACTGAACTTGAAAGAAAGGCTAGAATGAATGAAGTGAAAGCTCTTACACTTTTACAAATAGCCATTCCTAATGCTTATCAATATCAGTTCAAAAAGTTTTATACTGCTCATTCTCTTTGGAATGCTTTAGAGAAAAGATTTGTTGGTAATGCCAGTACCAAGAGAAATCAAAAGGATCTTTTGAAACAGCAGTATGAGAACTTTTCTGGTGGCAAGAATGAAAACCTTACTCAAATCTTTGACATGTTCAACAAACTGATAAGTGAACTGGAAAGTGCAAAAGTCAGCCTGGATCAAGATGAGGTCAACAGAAAGTTTCTCAGATCTCTTGGAGAATAATGGACAGTTTATGCTGCTCAATGGAGAACAAAAGACACTCTTGATGAAATAGAACTGGATGATCTATACAACAGTCTGAGAGTGTTTGAGACTAAGATTGATACTAAAAAGAAATCTCTTTCTTATAATCACAATACTGCTCTTCTGTCTTCTGAAAAATCTAATGGCAGTGATTCCTTTTCAGGTGGTGATGGCAACTCTACTGAAGCTCACTATGTGGCTTTTGTTGCAAATGATGGACTGTTTGCTTTAAATGTTGAAGATCTAGAACAGATTCATCCAGATGATCTTGAAGAGATGGATTTGAAGTGGCAACATGCAATGCTGACCATGAGAGCCAAAAGGTTTCTTAAAAGAACTGGCAGGACCAACTTTCAAGCTAGAACAGAAGGCAAACCAGCTTTTGATAAGTCAAAAGTTGAGTGTTACAAATGTCATAAACTTGGTCACTTTGCCAGAGAATGCAGATCTCAAAGTCAACAATCATCAAGGGCTCAACAGGCTAATCAGGCTTCATCATCACAAGCACTTGTCTCTCAAGAAGACAATGTGTTTGACTGGAGTGATCAGACAGAGGAAGAGTTTCAAAACCAAGCTCTAATGGCAGAAACATCAAATGTCTCCTCCACTGAACTACCATCTGAGGGCAACCACAGGTCACCTCATAAAACAAGATGACATTTGGACAGTGGATGCTCTAGGCACATGACAGGCAATTCTGAGTACTTGTCAAATTTCAAAGGCTTTGATGGAGGATTTGTTGCATTTGGAGGCAACTCAAAAGGAGGTAAGGTTACAGGTTAGGTACTGTTAATGCAGGCAACATGCTTTTCAATGATGTTCTGTATGTTGAACAGCTTAAGTATAATTTATTAAGTGTCTCTCAAATCTGTGACAAACAAAACATTGTTTTGTTTACAGATTCTGAGTGCATTGTTCTTTCAAAAGCTTTCAAAATTCCTGAAAATCTTGTTTTACTAAGAACACCAAGAAAGGACAATGTCTACTGTTTGGACACAGATCTTTTATCCAAATCAAATACTTTAAGTTGTTTGATATCCAAAGCATCATCCAATGAGTCTGCTCTTTGGCATAGAAGGATGTGTCACATGAACTTCAAGTCCATGAACGCTTTAGTCAAAAAGAATCTGGTAAGAGGTTTACCACAAAAGGAGTTCATATGTGATGATCATTGTGTAGCATGTCTTAAAGGCAAGCAACACAAATCTTCTCATAAGGCCAAAGAAGTAAATTCAATCTCATCTGCTCTTCAGCTGATTCATATGGATCTATTTGGTCCAACATCTGTTTTGAGTTTGAATAAAAGGGCTTACTATTTAGTTATTGTTGATGATTTCACCAGATTTACTTGGGTTTACTTTCTTAGGTCTAAAGATGAAACTGCTGAGCTAGTTAAGTCATTTATTCTTAAGATAGAAAACCAATCCAACTCAAAAGTTAAGGTGATAAGATCAGACAATGGAACTGAATTTAAAAATCACATTCTAAATAGTTTTTGTGAGTCCAAAGGTATTGCTAGACAATATAGTGCACCAAGAACACCATAGCAAAATGGTGTAGCTGAAAGAAAGAACAGAACATTAATTGAGGCTGCTAGAACAATGTTAGCTGATTCAAAACTGCCAATGACTTTCTGGGCAGAAGCTGTTAATACAGCCTGTTATGTTCTGAATAGGGTTCAGGTTGTTCAATCACAAGGGAAAACTCCTTATGAGTTATTCCATAATAGAATACCCTTAATAGCCTTTTTCAAGTCATTTTGTTGTCCATGCACCATTCTTCACACTAAAACTCACTTAGGGAAGTTTGAGAGTAAGGCTGAAGAAGGATTCTTTGTAGGATACTTAAATCAAAGCAAAGCCTATAGAGTATATAACAGTGTGTCTAAAACCATTGAAGAAAGTGCCAATGTTGAATTTAATGAAAATACTGCAAATGTCAAAGGCACTGGTCCTGATTGGTTGTTTGATTTAGATTCACTAACAAATTCTCTGAGCTTTGTTGAGTATACAGCAGACGCTGATGCAAACAGAATTGAAGCTGTCAACACAAATTCTCATGCTGTCAATACAATTTCTCAAGCTGTTGGCACAAAGTTTCAAACTGCTGCAGATTCAACCAATTGGGATGAATACACCACTATACCACTTCTATCTTGTGACCCTCCAGGGGTTCTGAATGCTCAACATGATACAAATCCAGACACTGAAGTGCCACTCCCAAGTCCTGAGAGAACAGCTCCAACACAAATGGAAACAGTCCCAGATTGAAGTCAAGCTGCTCCAGAAGCTGAACCATCCACTGGTCCTGATGGAGATGGTACAAATCTTGGATCCTCTTTTCAGACAGAAAGAGAGCCTACACTCAGAGTTCATAAGTATCATCCTCTCAATCAAATACTGGGTGATCCAAGTACACCTGTACAAACAAGGAAAATGGTTCACAATGAAACTGTTGCTACTGAACAAACAGTTTCTGAATTCAGTCTAGCTGCTTTTGAACATGCCTGTTTCATGTCTCAGCTAGAACCTAAAAAGGCATCAGAAGCATTGAAAGATTCATCCTGGATTGAGGCAATGCAAGAAGAGCTTCTACAGTTCAAGATTCAGAATGTATGGACACTGGTTGATCTTCCTAAAGGAAAGAGAGCAATTGGTACAAGATGGGCGTTCAGAAACAAGAAAGATGAGAGAGGGATAGTTATCAAGAATAAAGCAAGGCTAGTAGCACAAGGGTACACTCAAGAAGAAGGCATAGATTATGATCATGTATTTGCTCCAGTGGCAAGAATTGAAGCCATCAGACTATTTTTGGCCTATGCAAGCTTCAAAGGTTATAAAGTGTATCAAATGGATGTGAAGTCTGCTTTTCTATATGGGACAATTGAAGAAGAGGTCTATGTAAGTCAGCCTCCTGGTTTTGAGGACTACAAGTATCCAGACAGGGTCTACAAGTTAGACAAGGCTCTCTATGGTCTCCATCAAGCCCCCAGAGCATGGTATGACACTCTGTCATCATACCTTCTACGAAATGGGTTCAAGAGAGGCACTCTGGACAAAACACTTTTCACTAAGTCCATCAAAGCTGAGATTCTGCTTGTCCAAATCTATGTTGATGACATCATCTTTGGCTCAACAAATGATTGTTTGTGCAAAGAGTTTGAGGCTTTAATGCACAAAAAGTTTCAAATGAGTTCAATGGGAGAACTCACTTTCTTTCTAGGATTGCAGCTCAAGCAGAAGCCCACTGGTCTCTTCATAAGTCAATCAAAGTATGTTAAAGACATACTGGAAAAGTTTGGGTATCAAGACACCAAAGTTGCAAGCACTCCAATGGATCCTCACAAGCAGCTCCATACAGACAAAGATGGCATAGATGTGGACATTCATTTATACAGATCTCTTATAGGATCTCTTATGTATCTAACATCTTCTAGACCTGATATTATGTTTGCTGTCTGTGTGTTTGCTAGGTTTCAATGCTCTCCAAAGGATTCTCATTTGGTTGCTGTTAAGGGAATCTTTAGATATCTCAAAGGCCAACCACATTTAGGCCTATGGTATCCTAAAGACTCTCCCCTTGAACTAACAGCCTACTCTGACAGTGACTATGGAGGATGCAACATTGACAGAAAATCCACAACTAGTGGATGTCAATACTTAGGAGCAAGACTGGTCTCTTGGCAATGCAAAAAGCAGACAACTATTTCCACCTCATCCACTGAAGCAGAATATGTAGCAGCTGCAAGCTGTTACTCCCAGGTAATGTGGATTCAAAATCAATTAAGAGACTATGGTATGAACTTCTAATCCACTCCTATTTACATTGACATTCAAGTGCAATCAGCATTGTGCAAAACCCAGTGAAATTCCCAAAAACCAAGCATATAGAAATCAGATTTCGCTTTATAAGGGATTGTAATGAGAAGAAATTAATCCAAGTTACCAAAATACATACTGATGATCAGTTAGCTGAGCTATTTACAAAACCTTTTGATGTAGGAAGATTTACTTTCCTGGTATCAAATATTGGTATGGTAAACATGGATTATTTGTTTTCATTATTATCTAATTCATATGTTTATTCAAGGGGGAGTCACTGTTTCATTAAACGATGCTAAATTTCTAACTAACAGCTTGAGTATTTTCTCAAGCTGCTAGTTCATTTTCTCGGACTGTTAGTTAATTCACTTGATCTGTCAAAGTGTGCAGGGTAATTTGGTAACTTCTTAAATGTGTGCGCGGGACCCAACCTTTTCAAAACCTTTAAAGGTCCCAGTTTAGTTCAGTTGTAACTACCAGTTACATAATCTCATACAACGGCATTCGTTTCTCTCTGAACGATCCACACACTCTTCTTTGAAACCCTAAAATCTCCGTTTAATCTTCCATGGAGTTTGTCAAAGAACACAACTGCCTACCCTACTCTCTAAAGCATTCTGAACTTCAACCGTTCCATGACATGATGGATTTTCTTAGACACTCCCATATCCATCATGCCCTCAATATCAATCCTACCATATACATATCTCATATTGAGCAGTTCTGGAATCGTGCTTCTGTACAAACCATCAATGGAGTTCCTTCTCTGATATCCAAAATTGATGGCACTCCCATCACAGTAACTAAGGATTCCATTCGTCAACATTTGCATCTTCAAGATGCCTCAGGTATTACAGACCTATCCCTTAATGAGTTACATACTGGTCTTCATAATATTGGATATAAGGGTCATGCTGATTCCTTTACTTTCTTTAAAACACACTTTTCACCTAAATGGAAATATCTTGTGCATATTATTCAGCAGTGTATAAGCCCTAAAAGAACTGGTTGGTCAGAATTTTCCTCAAATGTTGCCACTGCCTTAGTGTGCTTTTCAACAGGCCAACAGTTCAAATTTTCAAATATGATTTTTCAGGGGATGTTAAGGCATCATTCCCTAAAGAATGGGAAATTTTTGATGTATCCTCGATTTTTGGCAGAGATAATTGCAAAAACTTGCACCAATTTTAATATACATAAGAGGATACATGTTTCTCATAGGCACTCACAATCTTCTATTAAAAGGCTTTTAAAGCCAAGTGCCAATTTTTTGAGTGTAGATGTTCCATTGCCTTCTGCAATGATGAACATCATTCCAAGAAACAGAGGAGAGGGTCCTGAGCAGGCTCAGCCTATCATTACTGCTTCACCCCCAGGACCCCAACCCCCTCCTCATGATACACAAATGCTTTCTGCTCCTATTGATCAGCCAATATCCCCACTCAAATATCTATATAAAAGGAAAAGAGGACCAGGAGCTCCTTCCTCCTCAGTCCTCCTACAAGAGCCAAATAACCCTGTGCAGGAGGACACTTCTGCACAGAATATCCAAAGGAAACCAATTGAGGACACTCCCATCCTCACTCAGGAGGTGGACATCTCACCAGAGATAGTCCATATGGGTTCTGTGGCTGACACTACTGCTGTCTCTGCACAAGAGGCACAGGACAGTGCCAACATCATTAAGACCACACCCATGGCAACAGCAAGTGTGAAACACCAGCTGGAAGTCCCCAGAACCAAGAACAGAGGGGCCCAGAGGTTTCTACTTCTGGTATTCATGCCAGTGATAGATCACAAGCACCACATATGTTTGCTGATCTTGAGGCTAGTCTGCAACTTATGTTATTAACGGATCCTAAGCTGCAACCTGTTGTAGCTATGTTGGAATACCAAAAGTCCATCATTGCTGCACAGGGAGCACAAATCATTGCACTCAAGCAGGCAGAAGTGGCTCAAAATCAGAGAATGGATTATCTCCATAAAGGGTTTACCCTCTGTGGAAATAAGATCATGCAATTAGAGCGATTGATTCAAACCCAAGTGGCAAAAGTTGTAGGTCCTCCTGATCAAACCAATGCTTCCAAAAAGGGGGAGAATCAGGAGTTTCCTAAAGCAGTCCAAGTAGCTCCAACAGAATCAGTCCAAGCAGTCCCAACAGTTCAACCATCTAGGCTAAAAGTCCCAACAGCTTCTCAAGCTGTTAGCCTAGAAACTCAAGCTGCTTCTTCAAGACCAACTGGAGTTGTCATAAAAGAAACAACTCAGGCTCCTAGCAGTTCAGTCCAAGCAACATCTTCTGCTACAAAAGATAAGGGCAAGGGTATTCTTATTGAGTCTCCAAAGCACAAATTTTCTTCCAGAGAAGCCCAGATTGCCTTTGATGCTGAGATTGCCAGAAAATTAGCAGAAGAACAAGATCAAGAGTTAGACCAGCAAACCCAGTCCCCAATGGAAGATGATGAAACCTTAGGTGATTACCTGAGAGGGTTTGTGGTCAAGCAAGGGGAAAAGAAGAGGAAGATGCCAACAGGGCATTCTAAGGCTGAGCATAGAAGATTTCTAATTAATTTTGCCTTTGCAGCTGGTATCCCAAAGAAAGTGGCTCAGTCCATGAGCACAGATAGGCTGCAAGATATCCATGATAAAGAGATGGACAAAAGAATGAAAGCCAAAGTCTCCCAAGAAGTCCAAAGATCCCAAGAACCAGTTCAAACTGGTACAAGTGATGTTCAAACTGCGGCCAGTGCCCCTGCTCCTTCTGATCAAGTTGCTGCTTCTGTTCCTGAATCAGAGTCAATGTCACAAGCAAAGCTGGATCAAGTTAAAAAGGTGTTGTTTGAGCATCAACTGCAAAAGGTGATGGAAATAGAGAAATTGATAGACCACCATGACTTTACAAAGCCTCCTATTAATTATTGGTATGCTAAGTCGATGGACAACATTGACTTAAGATTTCAGTTTGTAGTGAGAAGGGAATCTGGTCCAGAAGAAGAATATAACAGCATCATGCATATGGCTCAAAGGATGACCAGAGATGAGCTCACAACAATGCACAATGTTGGGTCTGTAACACAAGTAAGATCGGCTCTACCACAAGTCAAGCAAGCTATAAAAGATCTGAAGAGCATTGTTGATCCTGAGTCTATAAGGAAAGATATAAAGGATGCAAATGCAAAGGGAATGAAGATCAAGCAAGTTGATCTGTTTGTCAAATCAAAGACTTACAGAATAAAATTTACAAATGGATATGGTATGTTCTTCAATTTTGAATTCTATGATCTACCAAAAGCTATGTTACTCCAGATGAGATCTGTCAAGATATCTTGTGATAGAGAAGATAGGAAGAAAGAGTTTTTGAAGGCTGTAAATCAGAAGCTTGCACAGTTGTAAGTTTTTGAAAGCCTTGGTTTGTAAATAACAGTTTACTTGTTTATTCCCTTATTTGTATAGAACTTAAAGTCTTGTATAAAGAATTTAAGTTAGGGAGAGATTGTTGGGAAATAGTCTAAGTAGTTCAAGCTGTTAGTTAGACTTCTCAAACTGTTAGTAGAATTTCTATGTAAATACAAAGTTCATGCTGTTAGTTGAAGAATCTCGAGCTGTTAGTTCAAGCTGCCAGAGTAAATCAACTTAAGCTGCTCTGTTCAAGCTGTCAAGTGATTCAAGCTGCTTAACAGATTTACAAACAGAAAGTGCTGATATTCAGGAAAAGATATCTACACAAAGATTCCAGCATATCTACTATCAGAGAAGTCATAGTCCTTCAAGGAAACAAATCAAGAAGCAATATAAATACATAGAATAGGTATTTCTATTGTATAGGAGTTTTCTGCGTATTCAAGATTGTAATTGCTTTTTGTTTAAGTTTTCATAAGCCTCTAAGGTTGTAAAACCCTAAGAACAGTTTGTGTTCTTCGTCTAGTCAAACAGATTAGAGGTGATTGTAATCATTGAAGTCAGCAGTACAAGCAATTTTGATTATTACTTTTGTTTATTTGCTATTGATTCTAAAAGCTTTTGTTAAAATAATTAAGTGTTATTCCGCAAACTTCTTAATTAAACTTTGATTCAAAGCAAGATTATTGATTTATACTCTGATAAATTCAAATCAGTTAGTCTTGGTTAATTAAGTTCAGATCCTGACAGTTACTGATTCTGATGTGCCTACAAACGAAAATCAGACAACAAATTAAGCCTCTGAAGATAGTGTCCATGAGGAAGAAAATGTGGAGTCTGAAGTCGTTCCCCCGTTAGGAGAGATAGGATCTAATTTGGGAGAAAATCTGAGAGTTGACGAGATAGAGACATCTAGGATCAACAAGAATCATCCTATTGAAAGTATCATAGGAAGTCCTAATGCTGGTGTGAGGACTAGGAGTAGTTTAAATAACAACACAGTGTTGTTGTCGATGATAAATGACTCTGAGGCCTTTCATACCTGCCTCTATTCATGCTTTATCTCGCAAGTAGAGCCGAAAAATGTGCAAATGGCACTAAAAGACAACTCTTGGGTTGAAGTGATGCTGGAAGAACTGTCACAGTTTAGAAAACTAGAAGTGTGGGAGTTAGTTCCGTTACCTCGAGGAGAAATAGCAATAGGAACCAAATGCGTTTTTAAGTGCAAAAAAGATGATCGGGGTATAGTCACTCGCAACAAAGCAAGACTGATGGTAAAGGGTTTCAACCAAGAGGAAGGAATCGATTATAATGAAGTGTTCGTGCCAGTAGCAAGGCTTGAAGCAATCCGATTGCTTCTGGCTTTTGCTTCCTTCAAGGATTTTAAAGTCTATCAGCTAGATGTTAAGAGTGCTTTCCTATGTGGGAAAGTGAAGGAACTGGTATATGTGGAACAGCCACCCGGGTTTACAAATCTGAAATATCCAGACAGAGTATATCGGTTAGATAAGGATTTGTATGGATTACATCAAGCACCGAGGGCGTGGTACGAAACTCTATCCAACCATCTTTTAGACAACGGGTTTGAGAGAGGGAGAATAGATAGTACACTGTTCGTGAAGCGAAAAGGGGAACATTTCATCTTGGTACAAGTGTACGTCGATGATATCATCTTTGGATCATCAGACGAGCAGATGTGCAAAGACTTTGAGAAGGTGATGAAGTTAAAGTTCGAGATGAGTGCGATGGGTGAGTTAAACTTTTTTCTGGGTTTGCAAGTCGAACAGAGGAAGGAGGGGATGTTTATTCATCAGACGAAGTATGTCTACGACATATTAGAGCGCTTCAGGATGGAAGGAACAAAGCTGACAGCTCATTTCAGCACGCCGATTCAACTGAATCACAATCTCGGACCGGGTACAGAAAGTGATACC
>JAANYP010002208.1:0-170808 GCA_020465985.1 Centrapalus pauciflorus | reverse complement strand
GTGCCCACGCTGCTGATATAGACCAATCAGCAGCTCAGCCTCAAACTTCTGCTCCCCATGATACAGCTGTTCTACACCAAACAGCTGCTGAGGGACCAACAACCCAAGCTGATGAACCTCAGGGATCATACCATCCCTCTGGTGAGGCTGCTCCCTTCATGCAAATTCCATCAGCAGGTTTCACCACTGCTGATGTTGACATGCATATCCCATCTCCCAATGATGAGGTGCCTTTAGACCAAGGCACTGCAGAGGGAACCACCACTGGTCTTCATGAGGGTGTTGCAACACAAGCAGCATCTGAAAGGCCCCATACATCATCCCCTTCTCCTAATGATGCAGCTACAGCCGCTGCTGAAGGACCCCTTGACCCCTCCAAGCTGGGCCATCTTACTTTTGCTCAGGCTATGGAGCTTCTGTCCCAAGTCTCTCTTCCCTCTCCATCACATCCTCAAACACCTGCCTCATCATCCTCCTCTCCCTCTACCCACTCAAAACAATCCACCCATACACCACCATCTCCTAAAGACCTGCCTTTGAAGGATCAGCTTTCTTTGCTGACCAACAAAGTTGGTTCTTTGGAAAACACCATGCACTCCCTACCATCCATCATCTCCGACTCTGTGTCTGAGCAGCTCAAAGGCTTCTTTGATATGTTCAAAGAATCCTTCCCAGTCACTCCCCAAACCGACAACTCTTCACAGCTGATTGCACTCACTGCACAGCTGCAAACTGTATCCAACTCTCTCTCCTCTATCCTCTCCTTACAACAGGACTCTGTGTCCTCTATGGCAGCCATTTCCCAACAGCTGTCATCTCTCCTCAATTCTTGCCACACTACCCTTCCTAAGACATTGGCCAGCCTGAACACTCTTATTGGCTCTCTATCAAATTCTGTGTCCTCAGACCTTGCTGATATGCAAGATACTCTTGAAGTCCATCTTGCACAGCTTCAAAGCCTGTTGTTCACAGCTTCTGATAGAGAAAACGTTGTTAAGCTGACCACTCTTGCTGATTCCCAAGCCTCTTCTCTTCAAGCCTGTCTTTCCCAGCTTGCAGAGGTTAAGGACAACCTGGCTTTCTTAGTGACAAGCCTGGTTGGCCCCAAACCTGCTGCCAAAACTGCTGGTAAGTCTGCTGACTTTGTGTCTTCAGGCAGACCAGGTGTTGAAAGGTGCTGTTACCATCTCCTTCAAAGAGAAGTC
Organism: Centrapalus pauciflorus; assembly: GCA_020465985.1. Lineage (NCBI taxonomy): Eukaryota > Viridiplantae > Streptophyta > Magnoliopsida > Asterales > Asteraceae > Centrapalus > Centrapalus pauciflorus. Next base: position 169,603 of record JAANYP010002208.1, on the reverse strand, counting down.
TGTTCCATCTCTTCAAAGGGGGAGAATCATCTGCCTCGAAGACTAAGTCTAAGGGGGAGAAAACCTCTTCTCCTAAGGAGAAAGCAGTACCTACAACTCCCACTGGTCAACCAGCAGGGACATCTACAGGTACATTGGAAGGTGCCTCCCAAGCTGCTCAGCCTACTCAGGTTGAATCTCCAAACCCTGCTCAGTCTAAGGGGGAGGTATTCATTTCTGAGGACAGGCCAAGCAGTAGAAGAAGGCATCTGATCTTAGAAGAAGAAGAAGAGGAAATTCCTGAAGTTGCTACAGCAGCTAAAGGAAAAGAAAAAGCAGCCATTGATCAACAACAGCAGAAAGCAGCTGATCTTAAGTTTCATAAAACCAGGGCAAAGGAGATGGGTCTTCCAATGCACAAATACTTTGAGTTCAGAGAAGAACAGCTTCAAGCCCGGGAAATATTAAGAAAAGAAGAACAATCTGCCAAAGCTGCTAAATCTTTTGCGCTTCAAGAGGCAAGAAAAGCAAAAATGTCTTCCTTGGATGTGCAAAAGAAATTAATGGAAGCTGCTAAGGAATCAGCAGGAGAAAAGGAGGGAGAAAAAGCACAGGGTGCTCAGGTCTCTGTGACCAAGACTCAAGTACCCTCCTGCTGATTCTATTAGCAACATCATGAAATTTCTTTCTAGCCACGTTGTCAAAGTGGATGATGCTGCTAAGGAATCAGCAGGAGAAAAGGAGGGAGAAAAAGCACAGGGTGCTCAGGTCTCTGTGACCAAGACTCAAGTACCCTCTGCCAGAGCCAAATTCCACTTTGACAACGTGGCTAGAAAGAAATTTCATGATGTTGCTAATAGAAGGCTTGCCAAGGAAGCGATTGTCAAAGCTGTTCCCATTTCAAGAAAAGGCACACAGTGGAAGCTTCAGATCACCAGGATGGGTGCAACAGGCCCTGAAATGGAATCCTACGATCACACTGATGTTGCACAGATGGGATACAGGGAATGGGTGGAACTGGCAGTTTGCCCTGAGCCAGTCTAAGTCAGAAACGGCTAAGACTATCAGGGCATACATCAAGAAGCTGATGGAGAGAGTAAGTGAGCTGGCCTGATTCCCAAAAGAAGTAAGAGAGGGTGTCTCTGTGACATACCCAAAATAAAGGCCAGAAGGACAAAGAAGGATACAGAGCTGGAAGAACTCCTTATTATGATTGAACAAGGAGATTATGCTGTGGAAATTAAAGGAGTTGACCACAGCCTGCCTGAAGGAGTTGAATTTGAAGATGGCAAAGTGATTGAAGAGCCTGAGTTAGGGGCATTTTTTGTAGATCCCTCATCTCAGAAGAAATGTTTTCAAAGAGCTTCAGACCTACACAAAGTTGGTCTTAAGCAGCTTGCAGCCTTCAGAATTGCCACCTCCTTCAGGCAGTCCAGCTTATGGAGAGCAGCCATCTGGGATGAGCTGAAAGGTTTTTATGACAGAGGTGAGCTTCAAGATTCTAACTTTATGTTTCTCAGAGTTGAAATTGAAGAAATGGAAGAAACAAGGGAAGAACTTGAAAGAAGATTCAAAGAAGGGATGCCACCTCCTGTCCAATGAAGTCCACCTGCCATCTGGGTAGGTGAAGAATGGAAGCTGTCCATCAGTTGGACAGGCTTACCGTTTTCTGCTCCCAACTTAAACAGTCCAAACATCTTGTACATTAGTTGTACATCTTGTACATTAGTTGTACATCTTGTACATTAGTTGTACATTATTACATAAGTTGTAATTTTTTACTTTTACATTAGTTGTAAAATACATTAGTACATTAGTTGTACTCTTGTAAGAACATGTGTTGTTCTAGTGTAATCAAGAATCAGTGTATATATAAACTGATCTTTTACTTTACTGTAATGTTGTAATTTCAATTCAGCAAAATGTACTGTAAAAATATATAGTGATTTTTTATAAGACCAGCTTGGACTGGTTATTGCAAATAGGGGGAGATTGTTAGGCACAAAAAGGCCTCAGTCAAACCTGTTCTACATCTGAGGGGGAGATTTATAATCAAACCTGTTGATGCATTTGAAGGTTGAATTTAAGGCCTGTTATATGTCTTATTGAAACCTGAAAATGATTTGCAATATCAGTCTAAAGCTGTTCTATATGTTGCATGTGTTGCAACTAAGACAGTTTGTCCAAGCTGCTCTGTCTGCTGAACAGGCTGGACATAAACTGTCTACGCTGCTCTACACTGTTGAGCAGCTTGGGCACTTTTAAAGTGTTCTGTTCTTTGTGAACAGAACCTGTTCTTTGTGAACAGGCTAAACACTTTATGGAATATGTTTCCAAGTCATCATGTATTGTTTTTGACTGCTAGATCAGTTTACAAAGTCGAAGACAAAGTGGAAAACAGAACTGCTCAGCCTGCCCAAGCTGTTCTGTAACATGAAGACAAAAGGTTATTTGAAAAAGGGTGACAGACCTTTTTCTTATATCAAAATAGGCCTTTACAAGGAAGAAAGACGCAAAGTTGACATTCCTAAATTAGTTAAAGGCAATGCAACAGTAAACAAAGTAAAAAGACAAAAGTTCTGCACATGTGAAGTCAAGTCTGCTTTTCAGAAAAGTGCAGAAAAGGTTATGTTGTCTTTTCAACAAGACTTCTCCTTTTTCATTCCGTCCAATGAAGTTGTTTCTCTTAGATCCTCTAAGTGAGTATAAAAGGAAGCTTCTAAGGTCAGAAAGAAGTGTGAAGAAAGCTAAGTGCTGAAACCAAGAGTGAACGTGCAAGTGTGATTTTCATGCATGCAAGCCTTCTGTGTAAACCAGTATCTGTGTGTCTAAGCTGTTTTACACAAGCCGTTCCCTTAAGTCTTGTAAACACAGTGAGTGCTTCTTAGTGAGTGTATTCATTGTATTCTAGTTTGAGTTTGTCTTAGACTAGTGAACATACTGTTGTATCTGTCATCTCAGCTTGAACTATTCCGCATTCAAGCTTGTTTGTAATTAACAAATTGTTGATAATACATACAAACATTGAGAAAAGAGTGTGTAGTTTTTAAATTGTTGTATTCACCCTCCCTCTACAGCTTATAACTATATACTTTGGGAACCTCTCGGGACCTACAGTTCCGTTATCACTTCTAATTCTTTTAACCCTCGTTCCGTAAGAATTTTCCACTTGGTCTAAGAACCCGATGAGCTTGGCAGCCGTCTCGTCCTTTGTACCTAAAAAGAAAAACCCAAGAAAAACGTGAGTAGTCGTCATTAATAACTAAACAGTACCAACTACCACCTATACTCCTTTTGTTGATTGGGTCGAAGAGGTCCATATGCAACAAATCCAATGTGGTAGCGATGGAGTTCTGAGTCTTGGACTTGTGTGCCTTCTTGTGTTGTTTTCCTTTCTTGCACGGTAGACACTTATCCTCGAACTGAAAATACTTCATGGGAATACCTTGCACCAATCCCTTTTTCGTAATGTAGTTCATTTTCCTTAGGTGCAAGTGTCCCAGGCGTCTGTGCCATAAAACCGACTCAGTTTCTGAAGCATTAGATAGCAGACAAATTGGTCCCATCGAAGATTCCGGCTTGTTCATGTCGAGCATGTACAGGTCATTCTTCCTTGGAGCCCTCATCAGTTTCCACTCTTCAGGTACTTTGAAACCCGGTTTCAGCACTAACGCCTCAGTATCAGTGAACAGTACTGAGTTCTTCTTATCACAGATTTGAGATACAGTAACGAGATTGTGAACCAGTTTATCAATGTGATAAACTTGATCCAATTTGATAGTCCCATTAGTGACCACTCTAGTACCAGTGATATTCTCTCCTTTATTGCCAGCGAATGATACAAATCCCCGATTCCCTCCGTTGAAGTCTGCGAGTAGACTTCTTTCCCCTGTCATGTGCCTGGAGCAACCACTGTCAACGAACCATTTGTTGTTTGGACCTGTAGTTATCTCCTGCACATGAAATAAAATAGGTTAGTTATCACGGGGAACCCAATCCATAACTGACTTGGTAATACCATTCTCGTCCACATACTTAAACTCTTTCAAATACCCATCTCTCCGTTCAGGTGACTTGGGTTTTTGAATTGGAGTCTATTGTGGTGCAGAGTGATTTATGTGCACTCTCGGCCTTTGAATAGGCATTTGCTGTAGAGCTCTTGAATAGTTTCGATTATAATGCATTTCCGACTGATATCCCTGAGCTCTACCTGGTGTTTGATGTCTTACAGGGGTATGTGACCTAACTGGAGTGTAAGCTCTGCTAGGTGTGGTACTCCTATAATTCTGTTGCGGTGACCTAGATTGATTAATGACTCTATTTGGTTAATTAGTCCTAATCACTTCTTTGGTTCGACCGGATACAGGAATTTGTTTCACAGTAGTTTTTGGTGCGGCTTGCACAGTTTTCTCGGTATGTTGAGAACTACTAGTGCTCGCTACACTTGGTGAAGGCTTATGTTGTTTCGGCTTTCCAGGTTTAGGTGTAGTATCTACTTTCCTATGTGGACAGCTAGACGCAACATTCCCCCTTTCGTGACATCTAAAGCAAGACATTTTGTCAATTGACTTTTTATGAGAGCCCTTTGACTTAGGTGTCTCACTAGTGTTAGGTTCTTTTGTTTCAACTATAGATACTGGTTCTTCCTCCTGATCATTAAAGTCAATTTGGTGTTGTCCTACAGGTTTATCACTAGAGGATGACACAAATTTAACCTTCTTAATCTTGATATATTAGCAGTCACCTTAGTTTCATTTTCCTTAGCAATTTCAGACACTGGTTCCGGTATTTCCTCTGAGTCAACAGATTATCAGTTTTTCCTGAGGTTGAGGTACATAGTTATCGTTGAAAGGTGGAGGACTCTCATGATATCCTAGAACTACAGGCTTCTTAGACTGACGCTGTGCATCTAAGATTTTCCCTAGGTTAAACGATGAGTTCCTAAACTTTTCAAGTTTACTATTTGCCTCAGCGACCTTTACCTTAGACTCTGCTAGCTCTACTTCTTTGGATTTAAGCTCCTTGGTTAATGCCTCAACATGTTCATACATTAGTTCTAACCTAACACACTGTTCGCTCAGTTTGTCCTTTAGAAGTATAACATCCTGTGCATCAGCCTTAAGCTTATCCCTAAGATCTTGTTTTATATCCACTAGGCTAGCATTATCTGATTTTAATGATTCATTTTGAGCAGATATGGTTTGATGTGATTCTAGTACTAAATTTAACCAATCGTTAGACGTAGCACATAAAACACATAATCATTGAAAAGAGAAAAGTTCAAAGTTACCTTGGCATGATCTGATTCCACGTTGGCCATTTGTGCGGCAAACTCCAGAATTGTCTGATAAGCTGACTTTTCTACCCACATCGGACTGCTTTCATTCTGACTGCTATCCTCTGTCTTTTCTTGTGCTACATCACTTCCAGTCTCAGTCACTTCAGCCATAAAGGCTCTAGCATTCGATTCTGGATGTGTACTCCAGTCATAAGTTCCATCTAGCTGTCTGTCTGATGTGACATTGGATAACAGACCAGCTATATTCGCCTGAATGGTTGAACTACTCGGTAGATATAGCTCTTGCGATTGATTTTGATACTGTCCCTGGTAGTTCTCTACTTTCGGTCTCTGACACTCTCTAGCGAAGTGTCCTAACCCCTGACAGTTGTAACACTTAACCTTGGACTTATCAAATCCAATCTTATTGTTACTAACGTTCAGATTCCTTCCCGTTCTTTTGATGAACCTTTTAACTCTCTGAGTTACCATGGCCAGTTGCCATTGCAGATCCATCTCTTCCAGATCATCAGGATCTACCTGATCGTAATCCTCATCCCAAAGCGCAGGATCGTTGATTTTGCCCAGAACGCAATTGCCGTAAGCGGCCACAAACGAAGCCAACAGATTCAGATGGTCTTCTGCAGATTTTGCGCTCATAGGCATCTTTGAATAACCTTGAGATGTAGATGCCGGAGTAGCCTGATGCTGCTTTTCTTCTGGTCTAGTAAACCCTAAGAAGGCCCTACTTACTGAGTCTTTTGTTTCAGCCGGAGACGATGTCTCTCCCGAGAAGAATGCTGTAGCGGTCTTCAATTCAGTTGCCACTGAAGGTTTTGATTTCCCAAAGTACATAGCAGGATCTTAAACCTGGTCATAATCTGTTTCCTTCTTCAGCAACTCAAAGTGATATGCCCGCAGCGTTCCAATAACACTGTCTAGAGTAAGAGTATAGAATTTATCTTCATCATGCTTTATCAGTGCCACATACATTTCCCATTTGGCCGGTAAAGCATCCAGAATCTTGTTAATCTTCTCCGTTTCACTATACTCCACGTCGTGGCTGTCTAACTCAGTCAGAAAATAATAGAATCGTGTAATAGTCTCATCCAGCTTTTCGTTCTTCAAGGCTTTGAAGATTGCGAACGGCTGCTTGAGCATTTCCATTCGATTCTTTCTGACCCTCGGGTTACCTTCACACCGTTTCTCTAACGCATCCCACAGCTCTTTTTCTGTCTTCTGATTACGGAAGGTGTGTAAGATCTCCTGAGGTAACGCCATTCTAATGATAGCGATTGCACGGTTCTCGGCTTCATAAAGCTTTCTATCGTCGTCCTTCATCTTTGAATAAGGCACAACCTTTTGTCGTCCTTCAACCTCAGCTGTAGGTGGAATGTATCTTTCATCGATACAAAGCCACATTCGCATATCATTAAACCTCGTCAAGTCGGCAAACCTATCCTTCCACCAGTAATAATCCTCAATTTCATTAACTTCGGTGGTGAATTCGCCTTGCCAACCTCGTGATCCATCTCCATAAACCTCTGCAGACTTGTCATTGTTTCAAATATATTTGAATTCAAACTTAATTAATTTAATTCGAAAATGATTCATATTAATTCTTTCGAATTTAGGTAAATTCGAATCTAATTAAATTTAAACCTGTTCGGAATTAAATTCGAATTTAAGATTGAAGTCCAACTATATTCGAAATTAACAACAAAGTCGAAGGTTCACTGAACTCGAAGTCCCAACTAAATTCGAAGGTCCACTTAAACTCGAAAACCCAACTAAACTCGAATGTCCAAATTCGATCTTAGTGTAAAACCGAAATCCAAGCAAATTCGAATTGGCCAAATTCGAATCAAACTTTAAGGAAACTCGAAAGGAGCGTATTTTGGTCAAACTCGAAATTTTAGAAAACCCTAATACTCCCTTACTAAACTCGAGCGCCGCAAATTCGAAAAACGGCTAATACTTCGAGTTTTTCAAGTTTTTCAGATTAAATCAATATTTTTACAAGTAAAAATACTGATTTTGGTCAAAAACTTGAACTACAACGAAGTATTTCCCGAAATCTGATTTGATAAGCTCGAAAAGCCTCCAAAATCGTGATATTATCCGTCCAAAACGTCAAGAAACCTAGGATGTATCTTATGAACACGAAGAACAACAAGAACACCCCAATGGCTCTGATACAACTTGTAAGGTCTTAACACTATGGATCTATCTCGACGCGACCCCGTCCAACGAGTGCGGAATCCTCGTTAGCGGCTTGATGGTAAGATCATACGCACGAAACACGGAGACTACCACGGCGTTATACGAACGACCACGAACGTAGCTACACGATGATTCTCTCCGAAAACACTCTCTGAATACTAGTAAACTCGAGATCCCCTTTGCTTAATCACACTCTGAAATTCTGCAAAAGTCTAATAATTATTCGAGTTAATCCTTAATTATACTGACGAATTCGAGTTTGTCTTAGGACAAATTCGAATCAGGCCCAAGGCCCATTTGAATTTGTCCACTTGACAAATTCGAATCTGCCTTATGTGCAAATTCGAATTTAGACCAAATTCGAATCTGCCTTATGTGTAAATTCGAATTTAGACCAAATTCGAATTTCACTATCAAGCTTATGTTTGATTTTCTGTTTTAACTTATGTTTGAATATATCTTTGAACTTTATGTTTGAACTTCTTGTAATACGTTACACCAAGTTCAAACATACAAACAATAAATATCAAACACACAAAATCACATATGTCAAACACTAGCCAATATTCAATATTACGTAAGATGACTTACACAAAATGCTAACACATCTTAGACTGATATCGTCACACAGGGTGTACCAACAATAAGCCTTAACTTCGAACTTGGCCCAGACAAGTTCATGAAGGCCTTAGCCCACGAACTTGTCCACCAACAAGTTCGAACCACGCTTTGAACTTATTCTAGAACTTGTCTTTGAACTTGTTCTAAAACTTATGTTTGAACTTACTTTTGAACTTATGTTTGAACTTATCTTTGAACTTATGTTTGAACTTAGCTTTGAACTTAAGTAAACATCAATCACGAAAAAGAAAAAACATATATACAACCAATATCAAACACATGTATTAACGTGCAATTACAAAGGCCTAAACTATTACAAAAGATTATCTACACTTAGACTGCTATCGTCACACAGGATGCACTAACATCAAGCTTCATCACAAGTCATCAACGCAATCTACGTTTTTACGCTTTTATTTGCCATCACTTTTACGGTGAGTACTCATGACCCCTATTTTACAATGTTATGTTTTGGGGTGAAAATATACGCTACATTTTTCATATGGACACAATATATGCTACATTTCTTTTTATGTATGTTGGGAAATATTCTAAGTATGTCAAGCTGTTAGTTAGATTTCTCAAACTGTTAGTAGATTTTCTATGTAAGTACAAAGTTCAAGCTATTAGTTGAAGAAGTTCGAGCTGCTAGTTCAAAAGTTCAAGCTGCCAGTGTTCAAACTCAAGCTGCTCAACAGATAGACTTCAAGCTGCTCAACAGCTCAATAAACAGAAAGTGCTGATATTCAGGAAAAGATATACTCGAAGATTCAAGCATATCTACTATCGAAGAAATCAGAGTTTATCAAGGAAACAAATCAGAAGGCATTATATATACATAGAATAGGTTTTTCTATTGTAAGTTTGCACGTACAAGTTGATTTTTCAATTGTAATTGCTTTTCTGATTAAGTTTTCACAAGCCTCTAAGGTTGTAAAACCCTAAGAACAATATGTGTTCTTCGTCTAATCAAACAGATAAGAGGTGATTGTCATCATTGAGTTTGGCAATACAAATGACTTTTGATTGTGTTTGTGTGATTATTTGTTTTTGAAAGCTTTTCTTAAAACAGTTAAGTGTTATTCCGCAAACTTCTTAATTCGACTTTGATTCAATACAAGGTTATTGGTTTATACTCTGATTAATTCAAACCAGTTAAATTTAGGTAGTGATTTTCATCTTGACAAGTGGTATCAGAGCCACAGGTCTTTCTTTGTTTTCAAAGTCAGAAGCTTTCTTTTAAAATTTTAATTTTCTGCAATGGAATTTGATAACAGCAGTAGTAGATCTGGGCAAGGACTTAAAGTGCCTATGCGCAAACCCACTGAGTTTGAGATGTGGAAGCTCAGGATTCAACAGCACATTCAATTTATTGATTATGCCATACGGGAAGCTGTTGAATTTCCTCCTGTAGTTGATCCGGAACTTGATGCTGAGGGCAAACCCATAAAAACTCCTCCAAAAACTGAACTTGAAAGAAAGGCTAGAATGAATGAAGTGAAAGCTCTTACACTTCTACAGATAGCCATTCCTAATGCTTATCAACACCAGTTTAAAAAGTTTTACACTGCTCATTCTCTTTGGATTGCTTTAGAGAAATGATTTGCTGGCAATGCTAGCACCAAGAGGAATCAAAAGGATCTTTTGAAACAGCCGTATGAGAACTTTTCTAGTGGCAAGAATGAAAACCTTACTCAAATATTTGACAGGTTTAACAAACTAATAGGTGAATTGGAGAGTGTGAAAGTCAGCTTGGATCAAGATGAAATAAACAGAAAATTTCTTACATCTCTTGGTTAAGAGTGGACAGTCTATGCTGCCCAATGGAGAACCAAAGACACTCTTGATGAAATAGAGCTGGATGATCTTTACAACAGTCTGAGAGTGTTTGAAACTGAGATTGACACTAAAAAGAAATTATTTTCTTATAATCATAACACTGCTCTACTGTCATCTGAAAAATCTAATTGTTGTGATTCCTTTTCAGGTGCAGATGGCAACTCTACACAAGTTCATTATAAAGCTTTTGTTGCCAATGATGGACTGTTTGCTCTAAATGCTGAAGATTTAGAACAGATCCATCCAGATGATCTAGAAGAGATGGACTTGAAATGGCAGCATGCAATGTTGACTATGAGGGCTAAAAGGTTTCTAAAAAGAACTGGCAGATCCAACTTTCAATCCAGAACAGAAGGGAAATCAGCATTTGATAAATCCAAAGTTGAATGCTTTAAATGTCATAAGCTTGGTCATTTTGCCAGAGAATGCAGATCCCAAGGTCAACAGCCACCAAGACCCTAACAAACCAATCAAGCATCATCATCACAAGCACTTGTCTCTCAAGAAGACAATGTGTTTGACTGGAGTGATCAGACAGAGGAAGAGTTTCAAAATCAAGCTCTAATGGCAGAAATATCAAATGTCACCTCCACTGAACTACCATCTGAGGTAAATGCTAAACTCTGCTCTCAAACATGCAAAAATATGGTTAAAAAGTATAAAGATCATAATGAGAGCATGTGCAAAACTCTAGCTATGATGGAAGAAAGGAGATATGAGTATATGCAGGCCATAGAAGATCTTGAAAAATAGATGAATGACTATAAGGACAATGAGATTCAAATGGGACATGAAAAGGAGCTGAATAAGAAAATAGAGTCCCTAAACAAGAAATTAGATGAGGCTGAACAGAAGGTGTTAGAAGCTTACAAGAAAATAGAGTCTGTCAATATAGATCTAGGAAACTTCAAATTGGCAAATCAAAAGCTGGAACACCTAATGGAAGTTCAATTTAAAGATAGGGTAAAATCTCAGCTTAATTCTGAAGAAGGTATAGGATACAGAGCCACTCCACCTCCATACAACAACAAATACATTCATCCAATGAGTGAAGTTGCTGATAGGCTTGTTAATGAACCATTAGATGAGTCTATGATCACTGTAGATCCTGCCCTTGAAAATAGTCCTGAATCTAAAGAAGATCTGATTCAAAATGAAGAGTGTGAGTGCAAACAAGTTGAGAAAGAACACAAAACAATAAGTGCACCGGTAGCAGCCCCAAACCCCAGTAAGAAAGGAAAAGAGAAGATGAGTGTATGCCATGCTGCTCCCCATATTTCTGTACCTTCTAACTGTAACAATGCATCTTCCTCAAAAAGCAATAAAAGGGGTAAGACTGTTCCGATCTGCACATGCCAAAAGCATGGTGTCCAAAAGTTTCCCAAACAACAGCTGGTAAGTGGAAATCAAAGGAACAAGAACCAGTTATGGTCTGATAAAACTGGTTCTCAAATCAAAACAGTCAAAAGATGTTTCCATTGTGGCAGGAAAAACCATTTGGCCAGACGTTGCTTGTACAAACCATCTGTTGCAAAACAGACTGTGGTTCAAAAACAGGCATTTGTTAAAAACACAAAAAATCTTAAGGTCAAACCACCAGTTGCACCAGTTCCAAAGAAAACAGTTGATCACAGGTTCTCAAAAGTCAATAAAAAACAGTCCACACACAAAAAACAAATGTTGAAACTGCCAGGCCTAAAGTTGAAACTGTTAGTGCAAATTCTGAAACTGTTAGCACTAAACACTCAGTTAAACTGCTAGGCTTAAAACTGGGACTGGTAATGGATCATCTGAGACTGTTACTGCAAAGGTTGGACAAAACACCTGGATACCTCATGTCATAACTAAATACTCTCCACAGAATCCATCAGTGGATCTCACTAAGTATAAGAAGTCCAAGACAGTGTTTAGTTATGTCAATGCACAAGGACAAGCCAAAACCAACTTGGTTTGGGTTTACTCCACTACTAACTAAGCTTTTATTTGTGCAGGGCACCCACAGGTCACAACAAAAAACAAGATGGCATTTGGACAGTGGATGCTCTAGGAACATGACAGGCAACTCTAATTGCTTGTCAAACTTCAAAGGCTTTGAAGGTGGGTTTGTTGCATTTGGAGGAAATTCCAAGGGAGGTAAGGTAACAGGTAAAGGTACTATCAAAGCAGGCAATATGCTTTTCAATGATGTTTTATATGTTGAACAGCTGAAGTACAATTTATTGAGTGTGTCTCAAATCTGTGATAAACAAAATATTGTTGTCTTCACAGATTCTGAGTACATTTTTCTTTCAAAAGATTTTAACATACCTGAAAATCTTGTTCTACTTAGAACACCAAGAAAGGACAATGTCTACTGTTTAGACACAGATCTTTTATCCAAATCAAGTACTTTAAGTTATTTGATATCTAAAGCATCATCAAACGAGTCTGCTCTTTGGCACAGAAGGATGTGTCACATGAACTTCAAATCTATGAATGTTCTGGTCAAAAAGAATTTGGTAAGAGGTTTACCACAAAAGGAGTTCATATGTGATGATCATTGTGTAGCATGCCTTAAAGGCAAGCAACACAAAACTTCTCATAAGGCCAAGGAAGTAAATTAAATCTCATCTGCTCTTCATCTTATTCATATGGATCTCTTTGGTCCAACATCTGTTTTGAGTTTAAATAAAAGGGCTTACTGTTTAGTCATTGTTGATGATTTCATCAGATTCACTTCGGTATATTTTCTTAGGTCTAAAGATGAAACTGCTGAGCTAGTTAAATCATTTATTCTTAAGATAGAAAACCAATCCAACTTAAAAGTTAAGGTGATCAGGTCAGACAATGGAACTGAGTTTAAAAACCATATCCTAAACAGTTTCTTTGAATCTAAAGGTATTGTTAGGCAATATAGTGCACCAAGAACACCACAGTAAAATGGTGTAGCTGAAAGAAAGAACAGAACTTTAATTGAGGCTGCTAGAACCATGCTAGCTGAATCCAAACTACCAATGACCTTTTGGGCAGAAGCGGTCAATACAGCTTGTTATGTTCTAAATAGGGTACAGATTGTTCAATCACAAGGGAAAACTCCATATGAGTTATTCCATCATAGAGTCCCCTTAATAGCCTTTCTAAAGTCCTTTGGCTGTTCATGCACCATTCTTCACACTAAGACTCACTTAGGAAAGTTTGAAAGTAAGGCTGAAGAAGGTTTCTTTGAGGATACTCCACTCAAAGCAAAGCCTAAAGAGTATATAACAGTGTGTCTAAAACCATTGAAGAGAGTGCCAATGTTGAATTTAATTAAAACACTGCAAATGTCAAAGGCATTGGTCCTGATTGGTTGTTTGATTTAGATTCACTAACTAATTCTCTGAGCTTTGTTGAGTATACTGCAGACACTGATGAAAACAAGGTTGAAGCTGCCAACACAAATTCTCATGCTGGTAGCACAAATGTTCAAGCTGTTGGCATAAAGTTTCAGACTGTTGAAGATTCTGGTCAATGAGATGAGTATACGGTTATACCATGTCACACCCTGCTACCTTGGTTGGCAGCGAGACGTGACGAGTGCGGAAGCGTAACCATAATTATAACGAACGACCACTATATGGACGTTTTCGAAATATTACATCATTAAAATTTAAAAATGTATTAATGTTTTACAAAATGAAAGGAATGAAGTTCGCGTAATACAGAGATTCTGATACATAATTAATGCGTCCAAAAATAATGCAGTCAAATCTCCGTTAGTTTCGAAATATGCATGCGACTCCATGAAATGCGGAAGCTTGAAAGTTGGTGTATCCGAAGGCACACTTGCCTTAATTACCTGAAAATACATACTAAAATACTTCAACAAAAATTGTTGGTGAGTTCATAGGTTTACGCGAAAAGACCAGTTGTATGGACATTATCAGATGAGTTGAATTTATAAAATCACAAATTCCATGAGATGTATTACATAAACCATCATGTCACCGAAGCTTAATTAGAATGAGTTTGCCCCGAGCAGTATTCCCATACGTAATACCGTGTGTTGAATATATATGCACCCGCAGTTAGCTAAACCACTAACCCGAGTGGGGGACATGACTCCCAATAGATCTATTCACAATATATTCGCGCTTGCAAACAAATGCAACTAACGATTTCATGATATAAGGGCGGAAATCACATAGGTAATACATAATAGAATCGAGAAGTTTTTGTGTCCATATAAAAACGAAGCATGTATTTCATCCCAAAACATAATAATGTGAAAAATGGGACTATGAAGACTCACCTTGTTGATTTTTGATGATGTTTTTGGATCTGAGTTGAACACTTGTTTGAATGGTTGGGACTCGTCCTAATATTTTTACGAGTTCGGGTCAATATCATCAAAATACGTGTTTGAATAGTTTATGTACTTGGGGGTGATGTATAAATAATTTCGTAGGATTTTATATGTTGATACTGATTTGTAGTTATGTTCAAGTAATTTATTTAAAAAATATAATTTGTTGTATTAATTCCGATTTACACAAATGATTTTAAGTAGTTTATTTCCAAGGACATTTTGATGCATGCATGCATACGTATGTACATATGTATTTATATATATACGAAAATGCATACATATATATACGAGCATGTGCATCATTATGAAAGGGTATTCATATATTTTGCATGGAAAATTTCACGAGTATTATGAAAACCGAGTTGTAAATGAAAAGTATTATATTTTAGTAAATATATTTAATTTTTCATGTTTTATAAATTTTTAAGGTGGAAAATAAAGTAAATAAGAAAAACTTACAAAAGTTGAAGAACGCTTGAATTTTTGGCCGATTTTGTTTTGAGAGAGTTTGTGAGTTGGTGTATTTTTGTGAAATGGGTTTGTCTTCTATTTATAGAAGAAAAAGGGTTATTAAAAATAAAGATAAAGTAATTAAAATTCAGTGAAGTGATGAAAAGTAAAAAGGTGTTTCGGTTGACTGTTGGACAAAAATAAGTGTGACCGATTTCATGATTGTATGTTGCATGGAGTTTATTATTAAAATAATACAAAAGTACATCTAGTTGTCCTTTAAAGGACAACTTACTTTTTAGGGTGATAAGTAGTATGGGTTTTCAAATTTTATATCAATAAAAGTACAAAAGCATGCACGAAAAGGTGGTAGTAATAAATACTGATATATATATATATATATATATATATATATATATATATATATATATACATACTTAGAAAATTTTTCTGGAATGTTAAACTCGATTCAAGTGTGAATCGAGTTTGTTGCAGTGTCAATCGAGTTTTATAACATTATGCCCGAGTTTTATCACACTTTGATCGAGTTTTATGCCTTTGTCATTCGAGTTTCATATAGCTATAGTCGAGTTTTATACAACATTGCCCGAGTTTCTTGCTTCTTTAATCGAGTTTCTTTGTTTAACTGTTCGAGTTTTATGTAGTTTTATTCGAGTTTTATGTTTCTTTATTCGAGTTTCATCAAAGTGTTATTCGAGTTTAGATCTTTACTAATCGAGTTTCATTATATCATTATTCGAGTTTATTACTTCTTTCATCGAGATTCATACAACACCATTCGAGTTTATTGATTATATGATTCGAGATTCATATAACTTCATTCGAGTTTATTACTTCATTATTCGAGTTTTATATTAGTTTAATTTTTGAGTTTCATACCTTATTTTTAGGCCAGTTGTTACATACCACTTCTATCTTGTGACCCACCAGGGGTACTGGATGCTCAACATGATTCAAATCCAAACTATGAAGTGCAAATTCCAAGTCCTGAGGGAACAGCTCCATCACAAAGGGAAACAGTCGCAGATTCTAGTCAAGTTGTTCCTGAAGCTGAACCATCTAGTGGTCCTGATGGAGATGATACAAATCCAGGAACTTCTTTTCAGACAGACAGAGAGCCAACACTCAGAGTTCACAAGTATCATCCTCTCAATCAGATAATGGGGGATCCACGCACTCCTGTGCAGACAAGGACAATGGTTCATAAGGAGTCTACTGATGCTGAATCAGCAGTCCTAGAATTCTGTCTAGCTGCTTTTGAACATGCTTGTTTCATGTCTCAGTTAGAACCTAAAAAGGCATCTGAGGCTTTGAAAGATCCATCTTGGATTGAGGCAATGCAGGAAAAACTTTTGCATTAAGATTCAGAATGTATGGACTCTAGTTGATCTTCCTAAAGGAAAGAGAGCAATTGGTACTAGATGGGTTTTCAGAAACAAGAAGGATGAGAGAGGGATAGTCATCAAGAACAAAGCCAGATTGGTAGCACAGGGATACACTCAAGAAGAAGGAATAGACTATGATGATGTCTTTGCTCCAGTGGAAAGAATTGAAGCCATCAGATTGTTCCTAGCCTATGCAAGCTTCAAAGGGTTTAAAGTGTATCAAATGGATGTGAAGTCTGCTTTCCTGTATGGCACAATTGAAGAAGAGGTCTATGTGTGTCAACCTCCTGGATTTGAGGACTACAAGTATCCAGACAGAGCCTACAAATTAGACAAAGCCCTCTATGGACTCCACCAAGCCCCTAGAGCATGGTATGACACTCTGTCATCATACCTTCTACAGAATGGATTCAAAAGAGGTACTCTGGACAAAACATTGTTCACAAAGTCCATCAAATCTGAGATTCTGCTTGTTCAAATCTATGTTGATGATATTATCTTTGGGTCAACCAATGACAGTCTGTGCAAAGAGTTTGAGGCATTGATGCACAAGAAGTTCCAAATGAGTTCAATGGGGGAACTCACCTTCTTTCCAGGATTGCAGGTCAAGCAGAAGCCTACAGGGCTTTTTATAAGTCAATCAAAGTATGTTAAAGACATACTGGAAAAGTTTGGTTACAAAGATACCAAAGTTGCTATTACTCCAATGGACACTCACAAACACCTTGATGCAGACAAGGATGGAGTAGATGTGGACATTCACCTATACAGATCCTTGATAGGTTCACTTGTGTATCTAACATCTTCTAGACCTGATATAATGTTTGTTGTTTGTGTTTGTGCCAGGTTTCAATGTGCTCCAAAGGACTCACACATGTTTGCTGTTAAGAGAATCTTTAGATTTCTCAAAGGCCAACCACATTTGGGCCTCTGGTATCCTAAAGACTCTCCTCTTGAACTAACAGCCTATTCTGACAGTGATTATGGAGGATGCAACATTGACAGAAAGTCCACAACTAGTGGATGTCAATATCTAGGAGCAAGACTGGTCTCTTGGCAGTGCAAAAAGCAAACAACTGTTTCCACCTCATCCACTGAAGCTGAATATGTAGCAGCTGCAAGCTGCTGTTCCCAAGTGATGTGGATTCATAATCAACTGAGAGACTATGGTATGAATTTCCTATCCACTCCTATTTACATTGACAACTCAAGTGCAATAAGCATTGTACAAAATCCAGTGAAATTTCCCAAAACCAAGCATATAGACATCAGATTTCATTTTATAAGGGATTGTAATGAGAAGAAATTAATCCAAGTTACCAAAATTCATACTGATGATCAGTTAGCTGATCTATTTACAAAACCATTTGATGTAGGAAGATTCACCTTCCTAGTGTCAAATATTGGCATGGTTAATATGGATTAATTTGTCTTCATCATTTTCTCTTAGTTTATGAAAAATATATCTATTTCATATGCTTGTTTAAGGGGGAGACACTGTTTCATTAGATAGTGCTTGTTTTTCAACTAACAGCTTGAGACTTTTCTCAAGCTTCTAGTTCATTTTCTCGAACTGCTAGTGTTTCACTTGATCTGTCAAAGTGTGCAGGGTAATTTGGTAACTTCCATAAGTGTGTGCACGGGATTAGATATTTTCGAAACCTTTAAAGGTCCCAGTTTCGTTGAATTGTAACTACCAGTTGCAAAATATCTTCCACGACCTTTTCTTTTCTCTCTGAGTGATTCACACACACTTCACTGAAACCCTAAAATCATCGATTGATCGTCAATGGAGTTTGTCAAAGAACATAACTGTCTCCCCTATTCTCTCAAACACTCTGACCTTCAACCGTTTCACGACATGATGGACTTCCTTCGAAGTTCTCACATTCATCATGCTCTCACCATAAACCCCACAATATACATATCTCATATAGAGCAATTTTGGAAACATGCCTCTGTCCAAACCATTAATGGAGTCACTTCTTTGACATCCAAGATCGATGGAACCACTGTCACCATCACTGAGGACATAATTACGCCAACACTTGCATCTTCAAGATGCCACAGGTATAACCGATCTTTCTCTTACTGCCTTATATGAAGGCCTTTTTGCTATAGGGTATAGGGGCCCTACTGATTCTTATACTTTCTTTAAAACTCATTTTGCCCCTAAGTGGAAATATCTTGTACATATTATCCAGCAATGTATAAGCCTTAAAAGAACTGGTTGGTCAGAATTTTCTTCTAACATAGCCACTGCCTTAGTGTGTTTATCTACAGGCCAACAGTTCAATTTTTCCAATATGATTTTTCAGGGTATGTTAAGGCATCATGCCCTAAAGAATGGGAAATTTTTTATGTATCCTAGATTTTTGGCTGAAATTATTGCAAGAACTTGCAGTAATTTCAATGTACATAAAAGGATTCATGTTTCTCATAGGCACTCTTTACCAACTATAAAACGTCTTTTAAAATCAAGTGCCAATTTTCTGAGTGTAGATGTCTCATTGCCTTCTGCAATGTTGGGCATCAATCCACTAAACAGAGGAGAGGGTCCTGAGCAGGCTCAGCCTAACATCACTGCTTCACCCCCAGGACCCCAACCCACTCCTCATGATACAAATACTCCATCTGCTCCTTCTGTGAAACCCACTTCCCCACTTATACTATATAAAAGAAAAAGGGTTTCAGGAGCTCCTTCCTCCTCAGCCCAAATACAAGAGCCAAATATCCCTGTGCAGGAGGACACTCCTGCACTGAATATCCAAAGGGCACCCGCTGAGGACACTCTCATCCTCAATTTGGAGGTGGACATCCCCACAGAGGATGTCCATATGGGTTCTGTGGCTGACAATACTGCTGTTTCTGCACAAGAGGCACATGACAATGTCAACATCATTAAGACCACACCCATGGCAACAGAGGGTGTGCAAGCACCTTCTGGAAGTCCCCAGAACCAAGAACAGAGGGGCCCAGAGGTTTCTACTTCTGGAATACCTGCCAGTGATAGATCACAAACACCACACTCTTTTGCTAATCTTGAGGCTAGTCTGCAACTTATGATTTTAACGGATCCTCAGCTGAAACCTGTTGTGGCAGTATTGGAATATTATCAGTCCATTATTGCTGCACAGGGGGCACAAATCAGAGCACTTCAACAGACAGTAGCAGCTCAAAATCAGAGAATGGATTATTTTCAAAAGGGGTTCACCCTCTGTGGAATTAAGATCATTGAGAAGATGATTCGAACCCTAATGGCAAAGGTTGTAGGTCCTCCTGATCAAACCAATGCATCCAAAAAGGGGGAGAATCAAGAGATCCCTAGTCCAGTCCAAGCAGCTCCAACTCCTACTCCAACAGTCTAAGATTCTAGGCTAACAGTCCCAACAGCTACTCTAGCTGTTAGCTTAGAAACTCAAGTTGCTCACATAAGAACATCAGGAGTTGTTATCCGAGAAGGCAGTCAAGCTTCTGTCAGTACAGTCCAAGCTACAACTTCTGTAACTAAGGATTAGGGCAAGGGCATTCTCATAGAATCTCCAAAGCACAAATTTTCATCTAGAGATGCCCAGGTTGCTCATGATGCTGCATTTGCCAGACAGTTAGCAGAAGAACAGGATAAACTTCTGGACCAGCAAACCCATGCTCCAATGCAAGATGATGAAACCTTGGGTGATTACCTAAGAGGGTTTGTGGTTAAACAGGATGAGAAGAAAAGGAAAATGCCAACTGGGCATTCAAAGGCAGAGCACAGAAGGTTTTTGATCAATTTTGCCTATTCAGTTGAAATTCCAAAGAAGATGGCTCAGTCTATGACTATAGAGAGGCTGCAAAAGATTCATGATAAGGAGATGGAAAAACGAAAAGTAGCCAAAGTCTCTCATCAAGTCCAAAGCCAACAGGAACCAAGTCAAGCTGGTATCAGTGATCCTTCTCCACCTGTTAAAGTTGTTGCTACTAATCAACAATCAGAAGCAATCTCTCAAGCAAAGCTTGATCAGGTAAAAAGGGTGATGTTTGAACATCAACTTCAGAAGGTGATGGAGATTGAAAAGTCCCTCCACCAGCATGACTTCTCAAAACCTCCTATTACATACTGGTATGCTAAGTCAATGGATGACATTGACTTAGAATATCATTTTGTAGTCAGAAGAGAAGCTGGTCCTGAGGAAGAATATAAGAGTATAATGCACATAGTTCAAGGGATGACCAGGGATGAGCTTACCAGAATGCATCATGTTGGATATGTGAGTCAAGTCAGGTCTTCACTTCCACAGGTCAAGCAGGCTATAAAAGATTTAATAAGCATTTTTGATCCAGAGTAAATCAGAAAGGATATAGAAGATGCCAAGGAGATGAAGATTGCACAGGTTGATCTATATGTAAAATCAAATGGATCCAGCATGTTCTTCAATTTTGAATTCTTTGATCTTCCAAGGGCATGGTTAGTACAAATGAGCTCAGTGAAGATATTCTGTGATAAAGAAGAATTAAAAAGAGAATTTTTGAAGGCAGTTAATTAGAAACTTTCAAAATTGTAAGTTTTTGGATGCCTTAGTTATTAGATAATAGTTTTACTTTGTTTTATTTCCTTATTTGTATAGAAACTTAGAGTCTTGTGTAAAGAATTTAAGTTAGGGGGAGATTGTTGGGAAATATTCTAAGTATGTCAAGCTGTTAGTTAGATTTCTCAAACTGTTACTAGATTTTCTGTGTAAGTATAAAGTTCAAGGTGTTAGTCGAAGAAGTTCGAGCTGCTAGTTCAAAAGTTCAAGCTGCCAGTGTTCAAACTCAAGCTGCTCAACAGATAGACTTCAAGCTGCTCAACAGCTCAATAAACAGAAAGTGTTGATATTCAGGAAAAGATATATTCGAAGATTCAAGCATATCTATTATCAGAGAAATCAGAGTTTATCAAGGAAATAAATCAGAACGCATTATATATACATAGAATAGGTTTTTCTATTGTAAGTCTGCACGTACAAGTTGATTTTTCAATTGTAATTGCTTTTCTGATTAAGTTTTCATAAGCCTCTAAGGTTGTAAAACCCTAAGAACAATATGTGTTCTTCGTCTAATCAAACAGATTAGAGGTGATTGTAATCATTGAGTTTGGCAATACAAATGACTTTTAATTATTGATTGTGTTTGTGTGATTATTTGTTTTTGAAAGCTTTTCTTAAAACAGTTAAGTGTTATTCCGCAAACTTCTTAATTGGACTTTGATTCAATACAAGGTTATTGGTTTATACTCTGATTAATTCAAACCAGTTAATCTTAGGTAGTGATTTTGATCTTGACAATGTATTAGACACATGTGGTTTCATCATGCCCTCAAATCATGAACCGTTAACTACATTTACGTAAACGTGAATATCATATGGATAGATATATTGGGATTAATGCCCCCCACCCGGTTTGGTCGCGCCAACTATTGACGGGTGCGTATATATTTATGTTAGGCACAAAAAGGCCTCATTCAAACCTGTTATACATCTTAGGGGGGAGATTATTAATCAAACCTATTTGATGCTCTTGAAGGTATAATTTAAGGCCTCTTAGTGCCTTATTGAAACCTGAAAAGTGAATTGCAATATAAGTCGAAGCTGCTTACCCTGTCGCATTTGTTGCAACTAAGGCAGATTGTCCAAGCTGTTCTATTCTGTTAAACAGGTTGGACATAAACTGTCCACACTGCTCATGACTGTTGTGCAGCTTGGACCAAAACTAAGTGTTCTGTTCTTTGTGAACAGGTTATACACTTTATGGAATATGTTTCCATGTAATCATGTATTGTCTTGGACGAAAAGAACAATTTGCAAGTCGAAGAGAAAGTGGAAAATCAGAAGCTGCTTACACTGCCCAAGCTGTTCTGATACATGAAGACAAAGTGGATATTTGAAATGGGTGACAGACCATTTCTTATATCAAAATGTCTCTACAAGAAGAGGAAATGATTAAAGTTGACATTCCTCTTTAAGGTAAAGCATTCTGCAACAGAGACAAAAAGGAAAAGACAAAGATTCTGCAATAAAGGAACAAATGATGTTTTGTCGGAATGTGCAGAAAACCAGTTTTGTCTTTTTTGAAAGACACTCAACTATCTCTGCATCCAATGAGGAAGGTTTACAAGTATTATCTAAGAGAGTATAAAAGGAAGCTTTTAAGGAATGTGAGATAATCAAGAGTGAGATATTCAGAACGTGCAAAGAAGTGTGTTTCCATGCATGCAAAGTCTCCTTAAGATAAAACAGTTGAGTGTGTCCAAGTTGTTCGTGTTCAAGCTGTCTGTCTGTCTTGGAAAATCAGTGAGTCCATCTTAGTGAGTGTTTTCATTGTAACCGGTCAGAGTCTGTCTTAGATTAGTTGTCTATCTGTTGTTCTGTCATCTTAGTTTGAACCATTCCGCAGTTCAAACTTGTTTGTAATTAACACTTGTTTATATATACAAACAAACATTGAGAAAAGTGTGTTGAGTTTTTAAATAGCTGTATTCACCCCCCCCCCCCCCCCCCCCCCCATCTACAGCTTACAACAGCATACTAGGGAAACCTTTTGAGACATACAATTTAACATCATAGTATTATAGTGGTTAACACTACATAGAGAAAACTTATAATTAAGTTTGGTTGCGTGATGGTTATATATAATACATAACATGGAATTTATGCCTTATAAATTCAAACTCAATCGGTGTAGTCCAAACAAGTCATTCTTTCGTGTAAACCTATGAGCTCACCAACAATTTTGTTGACATATTTTAGCGTGTATTTTCAGGTAATTAAGACAAGTAGCATGCATCAGAAGCGTAACAAGGCTTCCTCTTATTTTCAAGTCGCAACAATTTTCAAACATATGGAGATTTATTAGCATAATTAATGTCCATTTGATCATGTATTTAAATCTCCGCGATTGCGAACTACTTTACGTTTTATTTGGGTTATGTAAAAACAATATCATATTTTGAAGTTTATTAATGTATTTTTCGAAAACGTCCATTTAGTGGTCGTTCGCTTGATAATGGCTATGATTTCGCGACGTCACGCCTAGTTGCCAACCGGGGTAACGGGGTGTGACACTGTACTTATTGAAAGCTTAATGGATGAAATTTAAGAGGTACAATATTAAATGCCAAATTTACAACTCTTTGAAGCAAAAAAAAAAAAAAATTCAGATTTCATTATATTCTGATGCATTTTCGAATTATCATGCTTTTGTTTCCCCAAATAGTCTTTTTCATTCCCCAAACCAACTCTTCATTTCTACAGCTACCTTTTTTTTTAAATTCTATTGCTGCCTTTGAATCAAAACTATACTAAAAAAAATCATCCAGCTTGGAATTTTGCGGTTGCGCTCGAATTTATCCTGCTTCATCCACCTTCTAAGGTAGAAGAATCTGCTTCTGCTTCGAAATTTTTCTGCTTTTGTTTTATCGAGCTTCATCCAGCTTCTAAGTTTTCAAATTATTTCCTCGAGCTTCATTCAGAAACAAAGAACGTATTTTGTTTCATCCAGGTATGTTTTCTTCCAGGTAAACGTTTCTGTTTCTGTTTTAGCACAAAGAAATATGTTTAGCATCCAACAATGTTTTTGTTTTAGCATAAAGAAAAATGTTTTTGTTCATATGGAGATATAAATCCGCAACAAAGTTTCTGTTTTTGTTCATCCAATAAAGTGTATGTTTTAGCACAAAGTGAAGATTTCTATTCATTTAGAGATATATATCAGCAACAAAGTTTCTGATTCTGTTCATCCATCATAGGTGACATAGGTAATTGTTGCATATGAGAAAATGTGCTTTGTTCTTTAACCTTATATAGTGACAGTTCATTAATCTCTATATGAGAAACATGAAAAACAAATTAAAGATGAAACACAAAGAACGTGTAAATATGTAATTTTCATTCTTAAGTGCAAATATTTTGATCATTCAAGCAATCGATACACAGATGCTCACAAGGATAAAGACAGATAGTAATGAGCCATATCATTAACAAAATCAGAAGAAACGATAGTCGAGAGTTGTTACCTTGCTATCATATTCTCTACGAGAAAGAACCTCAGAAGCAATGTAAGCAGGGGTGCCAATTGTGGATTTTGGCCTTGCATGCAGCAAAGATAACTGCAAAATGACTAAAAACCATTAGCACCTCAATTATATTTACAAACAATTTTTAACCATGGATGCATGATGAATACCTTCGATTAGCCAAAATCAGAAATTTTCAGCCGAGGTGCAGGGCTCCCATCAAGAAGACTATTCTCGAGCTTCAAATCTTGATGACATATTTGTTGCACAATATCGAGGCAATAACAAACTAACACACACATACATGTATATAACATATAACATATGAATTTGCATAAACAATGCTTATGTGCATGTTTTCTGGAAAAAAAAAGCCTCTTTTACCTTGAAATGGCAGTAGGGAACTCCCGATATAAGTTGTTGGAAGAAGTATCTCGCCTGAAACAGTGACTAGTATATCAATAACAAGAAGATTTCAAAGCTAAAGAAGTAATCATAATCTCAGCCAAACAAAATTTTCTCCCATTATAATATTTCTATGACCTCGTCTTCGCTTAATCTTCCAGCATTGCAAATCCTCTCGAAAAGCTCCCCTCATGCAGCACACTCCATGGCAATAGTAAGGTGTGTGGGAGTCACTACCACCTATAAAATACCACAAAAATTAAGATGATGCATTCATATTGTGACAAATTAAATCATAAGAATCGCAACTGGATCACTTACCTCTTTAAATCGAGTTATGTTTGGATGTCGAAGTGATAAGTGATTATGATTTATTTAGCAAGGTTCTCATCAATCTACTCACAAAAAAGAGCACAACCCATTTTGTAGTTTAGCCTATATTTAAGTTTCCAAACTAACAGAACATAAAATAGATGACTAAATAATTTAGACATCTACATATATGTGTTTGTGTGTAATCATATTGGGGAAAAAAACACACATAGACATCCAGGTAATCCATTATAAGCATATTCCACAAGTTGTGACTTATAAACAATAAGATGTGGAATAATAAAACATCATTATGCCCTCTTTTTAAAATTGAGTAATAAAACGAGAAGATTTATGCTAAAATCGCAAGTAATGTAGGTCCCAAATAATAAAGCAAACAAACAATGTATTATATATATTAAGGATTAAGAACGTGAATAAATACCAATATCCGAATATTATAAACCTTGAACGAAGAACACGAAGAACAAAATGTTGCATATGAGAAAATGTGCTTTGTTCTTTAACCTTATATAGTGACAGTTCATTGATCTCTATATGAGAAACATTAAAACAAATTAAAGATGAAACACAAAGAACATGTAAATATGTAATTTTCATTCTTAAGTGCAAATATTTTGATCATTCAAGTAATCGATACACAGATGCTAACAAGGATAAAGACAGATAGTAATGAGCCATATCATTAACAAAATCAGAAGAAACGATAGTCGAGAGTTGTTACCTTGCTATCATATTCTCTACGAGAAAGAACCTCAGAAGCAATGTAAGCAGGGGTGCCAATTGTGGATTTTGGCCTTGCATGCAGCAAAGATGACTGCAAAATGACTAAAAACCATTAGCACCTCAATTATATTTACAAACAATTTTTAACCATGGATGCATGATGAATACCTTCGATTAGCCAAAATCAGAAATTTTCAGCCGAGGTGCACGACTCCCATCTAGAAGACTATACTCGAGCTTCAAATCTTGATGACATATTTGTTGCACAATATCGAGGCAATAACAAACTAACACACACATACATGTATATAACATATAACATATGAATTTGCATAAACAATGCTTATGTGCATGTTTTCTGGAAAAAAAAAAGCCTCTTTTACCTTGAAATGGCAGTAGGGAACTCCCGATATAAGTTGTTGGAAGAAGTATCTCGCCTGAAACAGTGACTAGTATATCAATAACAAGAAGATTTCAAAGCTAAAGAAGTAATCATAATCTCAGCCAAACAAAATTTTCTCCCATTATAATATTTCTATGACCTCGTCTTCGCTTAATCTTCCAGCATTGCAAATCCTCTCGAAAAGCTCCCCTCATGTAGCACACTCCATGGCAATAGTAAGGTGTGTGGGAGTGACTACCACCTATAAAATACCACAAAAATTAAGATGATGCATTCATATTTTGACAAAATCATAAGAATCGCAACTGGATCACTTACCTCTTTAAATCGAGTTATGTTTGGATGTCGAAGTGATAAGTGATTATGATTTATTTAGCAACGTTCTCATCAATCTACTCACAAAAAAGAACACAACCCATTTTGTAGTTTAGCCTATATTTAAGTTTCCAAACTAACAGAACATAAAATAGATGACTAAATAATTTAGACATCTACATATATGTGTTTGTGTGTAATCATATTGGGGAAAAAAAACACACATAAACATCCAGGTAATCCATTATAAGCATATTCCACAAGTTGTGACTTATAAACAATAAGATGTGGAATAATAAAACATCATTATGCCCTCTTTTTAAAATTGAGTAATAAAACGAGAAGATTAATGCTAAAATCGTAAGTAATGTAGGTCCCAAATAATAAAGCAAACAAACAATGTATTATATATATTAAGGATTAAGAACGTGAATAAATACCAATATCCAAATATTATAAACCTTGAACGAAGAACACGAAGAACAAAAGGTTGCATATGTGAAAATGTGCTTTGTTCTTTAACCTTTTATAGTGACAGTTCATTGATCTCTATATGAGAAACATTAAAAACAAATTAAAGATGAAACACAAAGAACATGTAAATATTTAATTTTCATTTTTAAGTGCAAATATTTTTATCATTCAAGTTATCGATACACAGATGCTAACAAGGATAAAGACAGATAGTAATGAGCCATATCATTAACAAAATCAGAAGAAACGATAGTCGAGAGTTGTTACCTTGCTATCATATTCTCTACGAGAAAGAACCTCATAAGCAATGTAAGCAGGGGTGCCAATTGTGGATTTTGGCCTTGCATGCAGCAAAGATGACTGCAAAATGACTAAAAACCATTAGCACCTCGATTATATTTACAAACAATTTTTAACCATGGATGCATGATGAATACCTTCGATTAGCCAAAATCAGAAATTTTCAGCCGAGGTGTGCGGCTCCCGTCAGAAGACTATTCTCGAGCTTGAAATCTTGATGACATAATTGCTGCACAATATCGAGGCAATAACAAACTAACACACACATACATGTATATAACATATAACATATGAATTTGCATAAACAATGCTTATGTGCATGTTTTCTGGAAAAAAAAGCCTCTTTTACCATGAAATGGCAGTACGGAACTCCCGATATAAGTTGTTGGAAGAAGTATCTCTCCTGAAACAATGACTAGTATATCAATAACAAGAAGATTTCAAAGCTAAAGAAGTAATCTTAATCTCAGCCAAACAAAATTTTCTCCCATTATAATATTTCTATGACCTCGTCTTCGCTTAATCTTCCAGCATTGCAAATCCTCTCGAAAAGCTCCCCTCATGCAGCACACTCCATGGCAATAGTAAGGTGTGTGGGAGTGACTACCACCTATAGAATACCACAAAAATTAAGATGATGCATTCATATTTTGACAAAATCATAAGAATCGCAACTGGATCACTTACCTCTTTAAATCGAGTTATGTTTGGATGTCGAAGTGATAAGTGATTATGATTTATTTAGCAACGTTCTCATCAATCTACTCACAAAAAAGAACACAACCCATTTTGTAGTTTAGCCTATATTTAAGTTTCCAAACTAACAGAACATAAAAATAGATGATTAAATAATTTAGACATCTACATATATGTGTTTGTGTGTAATCATATTGGGGAAAAAACACACGTAAACATCCAGGTGATCCATTATAAGCATATTCCACAAGTTGTGACTTATAAACAATAAGATGTGGAATAATAAAACATCATTATGCCCTCTTTTTAAAATTGAGTAATAAAACGAGAAGATTTATGCTAAAATCGTAAGTAATGTAGGTCCCGAATAATAAAGCAAACAAACAATGTATTATATATATTAAGGACTAAGAACGTGAATAAATACCAATATCCAAATATTATAAACCTTGAACGAAGAACACGAAGAACATAAGGTTTCTTTCTCTCTTAATGGAAACAGCACACACTCCAAAATATCTTCAATTCTACACACTAACACCTAGTTAACCCTTTGTATGATAACCTAATGAGGCCTAAGCCCATGGGTTAAACTATTAAAGACCGTAAATAAATAATCTATGAACTATTAAATAAATACAATCAAACCCCTAACTTTGATTACAATTAATAAGGTGTAACAATCTCCCCCTTTGTGATCGAGTCTGACTTCTTCAAGATAAGCTTGATCTTCTGATGAATAAGCTACCATTTGAATGATCTTCTCTTTCAATAATAGCTTTCGGAGATTTCACAATAGCAAAAACATTCAACTGATGTGAACATGAACTTTAGCTTTGATAAGAATCTTCAGTCGAATGTGGGAATGAAATTCGTCACATTAAGAAGCAGAAGATAACTTCACTTTAGTACTAGCTTCAGATAGATCGTAGAATGATTTTTTTCTTTCAACTTCAGTCTTTAAATCACTTGAAGCTATCTTAGACTTTCTTTGATCTTTGACACTTTAACTCTGTTCTCTCCCCCTTGATAATTCAATCGAACACGGATTTATCTTCAGATTAGCTTTCTTTCTGCTTGAAAGTATCTTTCTCTCCTTGAATTTTTCAACTATCTGTCTCTTTCAGTATTTTCTACTTTAACTCAACGACTTATTCTCCCCCTCTTGATGATTAAGAGAATCTTGATTATCATGTAAACCTTCCAGATTTTCTTGGCAAGATGCTTACTCCCCCTTGAAATATGAATACCTGCTCTTCATCATCACAAACAGTCATTAGACTTTGCAATCTGTGACATTTAAATAAGAATTATAGGAAAAAATAACAACTAGGACCACTTAGGTTTCCTGTTAACACAATAGTTATGAACTATGTGAGCTACGTTCAGCGCTGACTTGATGTTAACACTAGTAGGATTTCCAACTAATTATCATGAAATACTTATATTAAGCCCCGTTATAGTTGTTCCGGCTTTGTTACATTAGACAACCATTAATTGTCACACAGACATGACTCAATAAGTGTCCTAAGTAGTGTATAATCATTAATCTCTTGACACAATGTGCAATCAAATGATGTTTGGAGACCGGAGCAGATGTCTTCCTGTTTCAATATCAATTAACTCCAAATGAGAAATAGATAGATTATGTGGTATATCTCCGTGAGAAATGAAACGGTAGCCTTTTAAAAAGCAATTGAGTAGCTAGTGGGGTTATGTGCTTGCGTCACCAAGTCTATGACGTCTTGTTCAATAACAAATCTCAACGAATAAGATTCAATAGCATATGTAGGAAACCCAGCTATTTGTAGGTTTGGGTACGATTTTATATTCTTTTAATCTGTTCTCTCCCCTCAATCTCTCAACTGCATTTTTCAACTATAGCTCCCTCCGACTCACTTATATCTGTAAAGTTGAATTTGATGCACCCCCCATCTCCTTTCATTTAAACCCCTCTCATTTTCGTTTTATCTCTACTCGACTCGATCAACACCCCCATTGTTTTTGATCCTCCTCAACTAGATTTAGAAGACCCTCTTACCTCTCATCTATTGGAAGGATTACTCCATGGGTAGACCATAGAAGTGATATATATGTCTAGTTTACTCATGTGGTGCATTTGAGTTACCAGATATCATCAAACGTGATGAACTTGGAGTTCTGAACTAGCAGTTATAATAGATAACATAGTATGCTCGGAGGAACTGCTTTAGCGATATGAGAGTGAACTCAATGAAACAAATCAGAAGAGTATGGATATGAGTGAATGACTCAGAGAAAATCAGAATAGGATAATTCAAAATGAATGAATAATTCTGATTAGTATGAGATTCGGATTCATATTAAGATGATATAGTGGGATATGGAGAGAATTATCTGAATGAACGAAAAAGAATGAAACACAATTCAGACATGAACGAATTCAGTAGAGAACGAATAAACCACTCCCCGTACAAGTATGCATAAAAATTATTTCATTTTTTTATGAAAAATTCTGCATACTAGAAGAGTAAAAGAAAACACGTCCTCGTTAATTCGTGGTTGAAAACTCTCCCTTCAAATAAGAATAAATATCAGTCAACATAATACAATGGTAAATAATAATAATAATATTCATGCTCCCTGTTGTCGTTATGTCGTCGATGTTGAACTGACAGTCACTTATGCATGTCAGGGTGGAAGTTTCATAATAATTGTAGCACGGGTTCTAAACAGTGGTGTTTAAAGCCATCTCTTTGAACATGGGTTCTACTCTAAAGTAACTAGAAACCATCCCATTGAAGCTCAGGTTTCGTATTGAGATGCACAAAAGCCATTCATTAAGGCTCTGGTCCTGACTTGAAATGAGCAGGAGCCATATACCTGCAAAATGATCATGTATCTTTTGGTACCCATTGAGATTTGGGTCAAATCAGGTTAGCTTTGGGTACCCATCTCTGAGTTATGACCTTTTTCTCTACCATAGGTAACCATTTCCAATTAGGTTCCTTCATGATAGTCTTAGGTACCCAGCGGAGAGTGAATGTGGGCCCTTTGTATTTATTTACGTGATGGTTAATAGAGTTATTCCTAACTTGGGATACACAACAATTCATAACATGAGCAGAGTAACAAAGTTTAGCAGGACGTAAATCAAGTAATTGCATAGAAAATATTTCAAACATGGAATCTTTAATACAGAAGCATCACACGAAGCAGTCTTTTTATTAACAACAAATTGACCTTTGTTATACTTTACAACATGAGAATCAGATGTGAATGGATGTGACTCCCTAGGATTCTCAAAAGGATATTTCACTTAAGTAGAAGAGAAGCTTGAGTCATTCTTAGTAGAGAACCAATTATGCCTATTATTGGATTTCCGACCTTTTGTGGCGTTCCGGAATTCCCTGTACTCTTAAAGTAAGAGTATATGGAATTCCTTATGGCTCTTTTGAAAGCAAACTTACAAGATTCACCAGTGTAAATGTTGATCAGAACTTCCAACTTTTTTGTGCCTTTCTTGATGTTTTGATTAGGTTGATCAAATTTCTCTCTGGGAATAGCGTTGGAATCAAGTTTGTTTTTGGAAGAAACATTTGAAGAAGGTTGCTTTGTTAAAGAGGAAATTTGAGACTCTAAGCCTTTGATGGTGGCTAAGAGTTGATCTTGTTCCCTATCAAACGATTTTGAGTGTATTTTAAAATTTTGTTCTCGAATGGAGAATAGTCTCCTTGCTTCATTAAACTCATTTAAATTTTCATAAACACGTGTTTCTGTCAGAATCAAACAAGTCCTTGGCTTTCTTAAGTTAAAGTCACGGGATTTATTGATAAGGGCAGACTCATTAGAAATGTCAGCTAGAAAAGAGTTAAGACGAGCAATAGTGGCTTCTAAATATGATATTTTCTTTAAAAAAAACTTTTCGTTCTTGCTCAAAAGATCGTGATGCTGTTTCCAAAATCTGTTCTAGATCAGAAGCCCTTTGTTCTAAAACAGTATATGGAATATATTCACGAGGTTTTGACAATGACGGGTCAGTTATGATTTCTTTTGGTTCAACAAATTCTTATTCGGGAAAGGTTTTATGTAATTTTCCATTGATAGGATCATCATTAAACCAATTATAAACAAACTTAAGTTGTTTTATATCACTTGCTCGTTTTGCCTCTTCGTTGGCTAGCACTTCAGGCCATGTTTTATTGTAGGGCATTACAAATCCCCGACCCATGGTTTCTACATAATATAAAGGACTCTTCTCTTTGTTGCACATTTCTTCCTTGACCTTGGGACATTCATATCCTAATCCCTCTTTGGACTTTAATTTCTTAGGCATAAGCATATTTATGGTCTGTTCTGTTTGCCTCCTCTTGTAAAGTATATTCTCCATGTCTTTGATGTTAATATTTAGCTTCTTTCTTTCAACCAAGAGAAAATCATATTTTTGAAGGTAGTCGGATTTATCTACTTTAAGCAACTGGTAGTTCTCTTCTAGTTTGGTGAGTTAAGTGATAAATCCATTTTCTCAGTTTTACTTTTAGACACCTGTTCTTGTAACTAAAATATCATATTGTAACTCGACTTTCTTGTAACGAGCTTTTATTAGCACAGTCTGAAATGCATCTAATTTCTTGGGTTTCTTTCTTACCAAATCTAATTCAGCTAAAACGTTTTTTAGGAAGAAGACTTACCTTAGTGTCGAATGCGGAGTGTGCCTTGTCTGAAATCTTCTCATTTGATCCAGACATACTGAGATGCTTGCTTGAATGGATCTTTAGATTGATGATTGACTTGATCTGATTCAACACGTAGAAAATAACTTGAAGAAGGATCCGGAAGTTGCAACTTTCGAATTAGAATGATCCGAGAGTTATGACTTCCAAATGGAATGAAAAACTCAACTTGAAAATTTCTAATTCCGAAAAACTTTGATCCGAAAGTCTGACTAAGAATGATTTGAATGTTATAACTTTCGGATGCTAAGGATCCGAAAGTTTTAACTTTTGAATGAAAGAATTAGAAACACTTAGTGAAAAATTTGAAGTTTAAGTTTTGAGTCAAGAATTACCAAAGGACTCAAAAAATTAACTTGGAAAAATTTGATTAAAATGGTTCCACGAAATCTAGATCAAATATTTTATTAATTGATTGTAAAAACAGAATGATGTTCACTAAAAGGAATATAGTATCAAACGAATTTTCACAATCAACCGTTAGGAACCGATCTTTGATGTTAATAATTAAAGTTTAATTTGATCCAAAAATTCTGAATTTCCAAATTTCTTTTGGAAAAAGGGATCCGATATTTAAAAACAATTTGAATTCAAAGTGTATTCAAAATCTGGATTAAAGCTTTTACGAAATGATTGCAAAAACAGAATGATGTTCCTCCGAAGAAATCATAGTATCAAACGAATTTTCACAACCAACTGTTTAGGATTAATCTTTGATTTTAATTACCAAAAATTCAAGAATCTGATAAACACGCAGACCCAAGAAAATTTGAACCGAAAGTTGCAAAAAAATGTTAGGGTCTTAAAGTTTGTCAAAGGGACGGAGAATTGAAAACAATTTGTGATTCGAGAGTTCTAAAAAAAACGATCCCAAAGATTGACAAAAAAGTTAGGATTTGAATGTTTGACCAAATAGAACCGAAAGATTGACATTTCGAATGCAATTAAAAAGAAACCATATTTCGTATGCAACTTTTACCCAAAATTTTTTTTTTTTTTACCCTTGAATTGAATTTGACAAAATGCATTAATTGCAAAGATCAAAGTACCAGTAATTTGAGCAAGCGATTAATTTCAGTTACAAAAGTTGTGCGCACGTGTGCTGGGTTTCAGAAGAAAAAGAAAGAATTTGACAGCCTTTAAAAATTTTAAATCATTTAGATGAACACACTAGAAATCGAAAACTAACCCCTTTTTTCTTCGAGAAGAGGGTTTCACAAAATTAATCAGTGAACATATTCAAATCAAATAATCTTTAAACCCAGCTGAGCGGGGCGTTTTGCAGACTTTCATGCGCAGAATGATCACAAATAATTATTCAATCAAAACCAACCTATTAGCTCTGATAGCAATTGTAAGTCCCGTATAATCAAGCAAACAAACAATGTATTATATATAATAAGGATTAAGAACGAGAATAAATACCAATTGCTGAATATTATAAACCTTGAACGAATAACACGAATAACAAAAGGTTTTTTCTCTCTTAATGCAAACAGCTAGACACACTCCAATACACCTTCAATTCTGCACACTAAAACCTAGTTAACCCTTAATATAATAACCTAATGAGGCCTAAGCCCGTGGATTAAACTATTAAAGTCCATACATAAATAAGTTATGAACTATTAAACAAATACAATTAAACCCCTAGACTTAATTACAATTAGTAAGGTCTAACAAATAGTAATAATAAAAATAATATCTTATGCCCTCTTTCTATATATTTCATAGCAACAAGTTCTTTAGTATCCTTGTCCTCATCAACCTCGCAACTCCGAAATTCCCATATTTTAAATCCTTTAAGAGATCGTATCTCTATTGTCTTGATGTTTATAATTCAAACGCCACCAAGTTTCTGTTCATTTGGAGATATAAATCAGCAAATTAGCAAAATTAGCCAAAAAGAATTAGCAAATAAATTGGAGTGAAGGAATTACAATACAAGGAAGGCAATACAAACATAATGTCAGACATCACAACCAAGATTTGTAATTACCATAGACACAATCAACATGACAGACTTAGTTTGTGAATGTTATGGATATTGGATCAAATTATCCTTTTGTTACTGGCAGCTAGTTATTCAAAACAAACACACACGCACAAACATATTCTGCACATATGCTTATACATACATACATACATACATACATACATACATACATACATACATACATACATACATACATACATACATATATATATATATAATGTTGTTGCTGCTATAGTTCTACTTGAATTACACAGTCATGTATGCTACTTGACTGCTCACACTATGTACAAACACACAACAAAAATCCACACTACATTAACTCTCATATAACCCAAGAATTAGCAACCCAATTAAATTAAACAACTTAGTCCAATTAAAGCACTATCTTAATAAACTAAAAGGTCCAATATCACACTTAGCAAGAACAATAAGAGTCCAATTAATCATTTGATCATGTTGATTAATAACCCACTTTTATATCTAGAAACAACAAAAATGTAAATTTACAAAGTTATATTAAGTGATAGATGGAAATTAAGTAGGATTTTAAGGCATGCTGGTAATTTGATGTTTAAAACCATTTCTGTTTTTAATTGATTCATTCTAATATCTGTTTCAGCAATTCTGTTTAGCATTTCAGCATCTCAAGTATCATACCCTACTCATTACAAACACACAGGTTTCAGACATATATCACAGGTACTCTTCTTGTTTTTAAACTTAATTCACACACACACACTTCTATGCATAGAAGTACAATATACAAATCACAAACACACACTCCACCACCACGAGTCTTGATGAATTTATGCCATTACACTTTTGATTCTGGTCTGGTCTGGACATTACAATTTTTAAGTTCCAATTTTGATGAATTTATGTCATTACCATTTTTGAGTTCCAATTTTGATGAATTTATGCCATTACATTTTACGAGTTCCAATTGAACTAAAACAGTGACATCAGCCATTAATTGAAATCAATGACAACAGACATTAATCTAAATCAATGATAGTAGCCATTAATTAAATTAAAACAAAAGATCAGCACCCGAACTACCCTTTAAATGATAAATTCAAATTAAGTGTAGTATATGTGTGTGTATTTGGACAGCAAAAACATAAACCATGTGTGTGTGTTTTGGGTGTGTAATTCCCATATTATGTTAAGCATTCAACAATTATCATATATTTATCAAGAACATCAAGAACATGAAGAACAATAATATGACTAAGATAATACCTTTTAAAGAACAATCAAAGCAAATATGATTAACCTTAATGTCTGCAAAACTTGCGTACAACCCTAAAGGAATGAATTACATATGAAAACCCTAAATCATCTATTTATAAGCAAACTTAGACATATGGATTCAAATACAAAACCATAACCCATGGGTTAACCTTTTAGGTCTTTTAACTCATTTACACAAGAGCTTGAATCCTTACATATTTGCCATAAAACTAACTACTGTTTCTTACAATTTGAACCCTGAAACTATCACAACTTTGGATCTAATATTCTCCCCCTTTGTGATTAGCTTTCAGACCGCGGCTTCAAGTTCGTCACCAGCTTTCTCTGATCAAAATATTTGTCGAGACGTCTGATTGTCATTCTGTATTCTAATTTATCTCAGACTTCTTGTGGAAAGTCCCTGACAACCTATAACACAACTTTTAACTCCCAGTGTCTCAATCCTTGTTTAGCTTCTTTCAGATTGTCGATTTTGATCATCATCATTTTGCGAACCATGTACAGTGTACCATCAGAGTATTTCTTAAGCCCGCCTCTTCTCATGAAAGTTTTCCTTCTTTGGGAGTTCAGATAGACCACTCCGACTGTCGGTGATATAGTAACTTTTCATATTGGTAGGCACTCGAGTCATGGAGTGTATTGATTTAAAGCAAGCAGATTCACCTTTCTTTGTCTTGCCTCTAACACCATTTGGAAATCAAAGATCAGTGATAGTGTAATATTTCGGCGTAGAAACGTGACAATGCTTCTTAGTGCATTCCTATGAACTGGATCCATGCTTTTGTTATGCAAGAGATGTAGATATAGAAACTCAAGATCTTGCAAAAACAAGTTAGCAAAATCTTCCTCTGAGAATTCTATGAAAGATTTGTCTTCTCGTTCGACTTGAAAGATCTGGTAGAACATGCTTAGGAATTTTTCGAACTTAATTTTGACCACTTTCACAATTGGAGATTGGTTTTCCACTGTCACCTTGCTTTTCCTCAAAGCTCCAACCATGGCGACATATACAGATATATCTCTTTGCTCCATGCCTTCAAGAGACCAAATCAAATCACCTCTGATTATCTTTATTTCCTACACGAACATTTATTGGTACTTTTCTTCCATGTAAGGACTTCGCACCCTCTGCTTTACCCAGTCAAGGGCTTAGGCAGTTAGCCTTTCCGTGTGTCACTTTTCTCGCTTTTGAGAATAGCTAACACCTCCGGACATCCCTACTTGCAGCCTTGTAATCTCCCTTAGTACATTGGGAGCGGTAGAGGATGGAGTTGGAATATCTGACCGTTCTTAAAATATTGGAAACCTTCGAGAAGATTCAGCGGGCTCAAAGTATTGATCAGGGATCATCGAAATCTTCATAGGACTGGTGGAGGCTTGTTGGACTAGTTGAGCTGGAGCTGGTGTTGGAATTGAAGTTGGAGTAGGAGGTACCGAATCATCAGAAGGGATTTCAAAATCAAATTTATCTAGAGTGACTCCTTCTTCACCGGCATACTCAATTCTCAAGGCTTCTTTTAAATAGAACTTCTCTAGCTTCATGTTCCTCTTCATCAGAGTCTATGATGATGACTTCATTAGGATCAAACGTCCTGAAAGGAATAGCAGCAAGAATCTCTTCATCTTCTTTACAAACTGGAATGTCATTTGGGTCTTCCCAAACCATGAGAGCTAACTGAGCTCCTGAGTCTGATTCCTCAAAAGACTCTGTTGGAAGCTAAACTTTTGATTGATGTGGCACTGGTTGCTGAGATGGAGCTGATGGTTTTGGACTAGATGGAGCTGATTCTTCAAATATCATGGGGTGCTTTTCCAGCTGCCCTTTCCCGTTTCTCCCCCTCATGATGATCAGGATCATATTGATCATCATGTTTTATTTTAGTGCCTTGGGAAGAGACGTGGCAGGAATCATGTATGACTTTTATGCGCTTGCCTACTTGGTGAACTAGTGGATTCTGTTGGCTAAACGAACCATATGCCTCATTATTTAGAATCTCAGAGGGTTGACGTTGCTTTCAGTAGTGAGTGAAAGGAACTCGTGACATCGTTGAGTGTTAGGATGGTAGGAGTTGCTGGTTGTTGGGTCATGAATGAATACATGTCGCTTAGTTGTTGCGAGATGAAATCCTTGAACTCTACAAATTCAGTTTTGGACACGAAGTCCCCGTGTAACCCGTAGCCACTTAGGTGTTCCTTTTGCATCAAATGAGTCTCAGTAGAGGTTTCTTGAATGCATGTGTTCACAGCTAGCAGTGATGTGGCTGTTTTAGACAGGATTTCCACTCATCATCATCGGCGCACTTGTAGTGTGCACGGCTCCGAGTGTTCTAGCAACGTCACTCAGAGTTTGCTTTTGAATCAACTCGAGTGTCCTAGGCTCCTAGCCAAGGATATGTCAAATTCAATGGGCTCTAGACTTGATTGTGCATGAAATGATGTCAGTGACAGGGGTTCATGTCGACCTTTTTCAATATCTGCAGACACCAAATGAGTCGCTGATAGCGTATGTGCGAAATCCCCCTGTGAAATTGAAACACCGGCTTGTTGAGAAGCCGGTGAGAGGATAGGGGGTTTGTGCATGCGTCACTGGGCTAGTGACGGCTTCTTCAATACCAGCACCCAACACATGGGCGCTAGTAGTAGATGTGGTTGTCCGGCTTATAGGTGGCTGGGTGCTCTCAGCTATTATCCTGACTCCCCCTCGACTCTTGATAGTCTCCCGCAAGGTTGCAAGAGAACGAGTAGGAATTGGAGCAGGGGGAGTTACATCATCATCATCATCATCGTTTGGTGACGGAGGGGATGTAATTCTTACTGGAGATAGGTGAGCTGAATGAGTCTCCTCACTTCCTCTGGCTCATTCTGCTGCGATCTCAGACTATCTACCCTCGATGCCCTTTTCCTCGATAGTTTCTCTCCCCACTCCCCAAAAACCTATCAACTCCGGTTGAGCTCCTTGGACAGGCTCAGCTGGTTCTGGCTGGGCCATTGGAGATGTTTAAAGATGTTTCATGTAATAGGCGTTAGATAGAATGAATCTGAATTGTTAAATGGCTTCTACAGATAAGTTCTCAATAAGAAAATTCATCTGTAGAACCAAAGTCGTCAAGACCAGTCCCAACTCATATTAATTCGTGTGAAATAGCCTATAGACATGACTTAAACCTTTGAACAAGTGAACTTTCAACTAAGATCAACACTTTGATTTCCAGACTTAGAAAATATTAAGGCACAACTTTCGGATGAAGTGTCATCCGAGAGTTGGAACTCTAGGATGAAGCTTTGATCCAAAAGTTTCCTTTAAAAGTTGAAGAATGAAAGGAGGAAACTTTGTCAACTTGCGGGCACAGTGGTATCCGAGAGTTGCAGCTCTCATATGACACTTCAATCGAGACTATACTTAGAAAAATTTTGAAGTTGATGAAAATGAGAGTCAAGTCTCGATTAAGGCTTTGCCCGAGAGTTGTAACTCTTCGGTATCACATTAGCAGCGAGTTGTACTTAGAAAATTTTAGAATTTGGTTACATTGAGTGACTTGCGGATAAACTATCAACCGAGAGTTGTGACTCTCGGTTATAACTCTAATTGCAAGTAGGACTTAAAAAAATTTTATGTGGACGAAAGAAGTATTAGTTGTGCACGAGAGTTGCAACTCTCGAGCATAACTTGGAAACCCAAAACACTTAGAAAAATTAACCCTTCTTGAAATTTCCCTTTGTTGCCTGAGAGTTGTAACTCTCGGGTAAAGGGTTTTATACTTAGCAAAAACTTTTCTTTTATGTCAAACCCACAGACACTTTCACTTTTAACATTTTTGGATCAGAAAATGACTTTTAGAAAACCTCATTAGTTGCTTAACCATGAAGATTTTAAATTTTCAGATCCTCAATCACGATTATAGGACCTATTAAGTGCAAGGTTTCAAAGGAAAATGTATATTAATGTATAAATACATAATTAAAACTCACTTTGTAGCACGAAATCGCTTTAAACTCTTCAGAAAGTCAGATTGAGGATGAAACAGTATGATTTTGTGAAGGTTTTTGAAGGGTTGTTCTTGATGATGATGACAAATGTGAACAGGAATCGAAAAGAAGAAAACAAAGGGGGGGGGGGGGGGCTTTTATAAGATTTCAAAACCAGTTCCCCTAGCCCGTTTAGGGGGAACCCGACCCGACACCTTTAAAAATTCTGAAAGACAAAAAAAAAATACAGATAAATTAAATAAAGAAAAGGAAAAATAAACTGAAAATAAATTTGAAAAAATTTGAAAAATAAAATAAAATTAAGATTAAAAAATAAAGAGAAAATATTTTTGGGTTTTAAAGAAAACTTATAAACAATTTAAAATAAAAAAAAAATCTTTTTGGCTTTTTGATTAAAAAAGATGACACTAACACACCAAAATAAACGTAAACTAAATGTAAAAAAAAAAAACAATGCATATAATTAACTAAAGACACCAGAGTAAATTAATTCTTCCCCTCAGAGTGTGCATAATAAAACACGAATAACACTCAGAAACTTACCTTGATGCGTCCCGATTAATCATGAACCGAAAAAAAAATTGCTCATAGACTAGAATTACAATGAATAAACCCACTACATAAATTATTAGATAATGCAACATTAAAGAAAAGAAAATCTGCCTTTTGCGAAAGCAGATAAACTTTGCAAAATGTAGCATTATAAATTAATTTATGTTGATAAATTCAGCATGTCTAACTTGTTCACCAGAAAGTTAAATCGTTTTTTTTAAGGTTTTGTGAACAAATCTGATATCTGATTTTCTTGTGTTTACAAAGTGTAATTCTAAAGTACCTTCTTCAACATGATCTTTAATAAAATGGTACCGAATACCTATGTGTTCAGCTCGAGAGTGTTGTACAGGGTTACCAGTAATGGCTATTGCGCTCATGGAGTCGCAATAGATTGGAATTCGGTTGAGTCTAAGCCATTGTCTCGGAGTTCAGTGCGCATCCAAAGTAGTTGCGAGCAGCAGCTTGCGGCAGCAACATAATCGGCTTCTGCAGTGGATAAAGAAACATTGTACTGTTTCTTTGATGCCTAACTTACCGGTTTATCTTAGAGGAACTTGATATGACCCGACGTGATTTTCCTATCATGTTTCAACCTTCAGATATGCATCTGAGTAAGCAGTTAGTTCAAAACTGGTTCCTTTCGGATACCAGAGACCAATGTCAGGCGTACGTTTTATATATCGACGTTGAACGGAAGCCAAGTGTGACTCTTTATGATCAGCTTGAAAATGAGCACACAAACATGTAACAAACATGATATCCGGTCTACTTGCGATTAAATAGAGTAAGGAACCAATCATTCCTCGATAAGCCGTGATGTCTGTGGATTTACCTAGTGGATCGGCATCAGGCTTTGTGGAAATCGACATGGGAGTTTTCATAGAAGTGCAATTTTCCATCTTATATCTCTTTAGGAGATCGTGGATGTACTTTGATTGATTTATGAGAATCCCATCAGGAAGTTGTTTGACTTGTCATCCGAGGAAAATTTTCATTTCCCCATCATACTCATCTTGAACCTCGATTCCATAAGTTTTGAAAAATTCTTCACAAAGTGAAGGTTTCATAGAACGAGTATGATGTCGTCTACATAAATATGAACAGACAGAATATCATTACCTTTATGCCTTATGAAAAAGGTTGTATCGACCGTACCTTTGGAGAAACCGGAATCGAGTAGGAATTCGGTTAGACTGTCATACCATGTCCGAGGTGCTTGTTTCAAACCGTATATGGCTTTGTCGAGGGCATATACATATGATGGTTTAGACTCATCGACTAATCCTTCAGGTTGGTCAACCTACACCTTCTTTTTTTAGAATTCCATTGAGAAACGCCGTCTTCACATCCATTTGGTATATGGTGAAGTCTTTGTGAGCCACGTACGCTAGGAATATGCGAATTGATTCAAGTCTGGCTACTGGGGCAAACGTTTTCATCGTAATCAATTCCTTCTTGTTGGCGATATTCTTTTGCCACGAGTCTTGCTTTGTTGCGGATGAAAATTCCGTTCTCGTCTCTTTTATTTTTTTAAGATCCACTTGGTGCCTATAATGAATCTATCCTTTGGTCATAGAAATAACGTCCAGACACCTAGTCATTCGAATTGGTGAAGCTTGTCATGCACAACATTCACCCAGTCTGGATCTCGTAAGGCTTCAGCGGTTGTTTTAGGTTCGATCTTACTGAGGAATGCGGCGTACATGCATTCTGTGTTTATGGCACGTCTGGTTCAAACCAAAGAGGAGTTATCCCCAATGATCTGAGATTCGGGGTGGGATGGGGTCCATTTTCGCATAAGTAGTACGAGGTCATATGCTGATGGGGGTGATTCAGTGGGTATTGGATCGGTTAGTAGAGCATCGACCGGTGTTGTTGCAGAATTTTCCGGAATGATCTCTAGATTTGGGTTAAGGACAGTAACACCGATTGGAGTTTTGGGAGAGGGTGGTGTGGAGTCAGTTGGTGTTGGCTCAAATGTATACGTATTGACTGAGCTTTGATCGACTCCATGTGTATCTACATAATATATAGAAGAGGAGTTAGACTTAGAAATTAGATAAAAAAATTCAAATAAGATATCTAAGTCCAAATCATCTTGGCCGTTTGACTTGGTAGTCGTTGATGCAGATGGTGTCTGAAGAGGTTCAGACTGGGAATTAGCAAACGGTTCTGAAATGATATGTTCAGAATCGTTTTCGGCCTTAGCTAAATCATCGAATGTGATGTTCACACTCTCATTAACTGTCTTGGTACGTTTGTTGAACACCCAATAGGAGGCTGAATTCTTCGAGTAGCCAATGAATACCACTTCATCTCCTTTTGCGTCGAACTTACCGAGATTATCTTTGTCATTCAAGACAAAACACCTGCAACCAAAGACAAGAGAGTTTTTGACATTAGGTGCACGTTTATTAATAATCTTATAGGGTGTTTTGCCAAACCGTTTACTGATGATAGATCGATTTTGGGTGTAACACGCATTGCCTACAGCTTCATCCCAAAAGTGCAGAGGCAGCTTCGAGTATGTGATCATTGATCTTGCTACTTTAACAAGCGTCTGATTTCATTGTTCCACAATAGCGTCCTATTGTGGGGTTTTGGCAGCGGAATATTGATGAGTGATACCAACGGAATCCAGTGGATAATTCCTTTTTTTTTTGAACTTTGTACCATTGTCCGTGCGGATGTCTTGGGCTTGAAGTTTGAGATTGACTTGTGTCAATTTCAGAATAGAAATGATCAAGTTGGGTGTCTCGTCCTTCGTGCGTAGAAACTTTACCCAGGTATGTCTTGAGAAGTCATCAACCATGACTAATATATACTTCTCGGCATT
This sequence comes from Centrapalus pauciflorus, assembly GCA_020465985.1. Classification (NCBI taxonomy): domain Eukaryota; kingdom Viridiplantae; phylum Streptophyta; class Magnoliopsida; order Asterales; family Asteraceae; genus Centrapalus; species Centrapalus pauciflorus. The sequence goes on along the minus strand of JAANYP010002208.1, from coordinate 126,456 downwards.
GATGCTCTGAATGCGCATTGGACCGCACAAATCTATGTGGATTAACTCCAGGGTTAGTGTAGTGTTTTTCACTGGTTTCGGTTTGTGTGATGCTTTCTTGATTTTGCTCTTTTCATAGGCTGCACACAGTTTATCTTTGTCGAACTTCAAATCTGATAGTCCGCTAACGAGATGATTTGAAGCAAGCTTGGTTATGTTTTTCAAATTCAGATGAGAGAATCTCTTGTGCCATAACCAAGACTATTGTAATGAAGCTTTAAAGAGAAGGCAAATCGACTTGTTGACTTTGACTTTAGATAGATCGATGGTGTACAGATTTGAGCGTCGAGTTTCCGTGAGAATTTCTTTACCCATTGGTGAGCGAATGCTACATGTTGTGGCTTTGAATGATACCTCAAGTCCTTCATCACAAAGTTGGCCAATACTGAAGATATTATGGCCACGACCTTTGACATGAGAAACTTGAGTTATTTTGAGATTTTCCATTTCAAGATCCCCAAAACCAAGAATTTGAGCAACCCCGTAGTTTCTGAATTTCACAGACCCACCATTAGATGTTGTGAAGTTGGAAAGAAGATCTTTTCGACCAGTCATGTGCCATGAGCATCTAGAGTCTAGAATCCACACACTATTTGTCTGAAAGAAAAATTCCGATCAGTGTGTGACGCTATTGAAGACCAGGTTCTGAACTGGTTGTTCAGAAACCATTTGAGTGAAGTACGAGTCCTAATCCGAGGTGATTAGAAACCATTCCTGCAAGACAGTTAAGTGACCTTTGGTACCCAAACTGTATGATATTTGGGTCCTGACAGATTAGCATTTACGACAAGGTTCTTAAGAAGTGAACCGCCATAGATCTTATTCGATGTACACTTAATACCTTTGTTAGCAGGAAGACAATCCGTAGGAATCCAGACAGACTTATATTTTATAGGCCTGTTAGGTTCCTTTTTAACCTTTTGTTTAGGTTTGCGATGACGTTTGTGTTTGATTACAGGAGCATAGTTTAGCAATGTAGGCATAGACAAACTTAGTGGTGTTTTGGACAAATTAAACAACTAGTTCAACGAATAATTCTTAACATTAATATCATCTAAAACATCACAATCATTCAAAGTAGTACTAGAATTAAAATCAACCACAGTTTTGTCTTTGATTACATTAAAAATCTAGAATTAGAAATAATAGTAATTGCTCCTTGATTCTTCAATTTAGATGTCATCTTTTGTGTTGTGTCGTTTGGTTTTACTCGGTAGTCCGAAAGGATATGCACACCTTTGTTAGTGTTAGCATATGTAGACTCGATATCGTTTTGTGCGACGTTTGTTTCCAAGAATTCTTCTTGGCCTTCTTAAAGGAACAGTAAAATTTTCGGGAACAATTCTAGAAGTGTTACGAATATGTTCAGTGACAGGAACGGGCATTGGGGTTTTGCCATTCTTTATTTTCAAAAGATGTAGCTTTTTCAGTTTAGAGTATGAGTCATTGGCTTGAGATTGATTTGTAACCTTGAAATAGATGATCACAGAAACTTGTTTATTTAAGCTATGTTGATTAGAAACAACTTGAGATTCTAGCCCCTTAATGGTGGCTAGAAGTTGATCTCGTTCCTTGTCAAATGATTTAACATCGAGTTTGAAATTTTGTTTCCGAACCAAAAACAGACTTCTTGCCTCGTTAAACTTATTTTCTTTTCTTTAAAAAATGTATATGTCTGTATCAAACAAATCATTGGTTTCTTTTAAAGGCTAACTCAAGGACATGGATTTTATCAATTTTTTGGGTAGTGTCAGCTAAAGATGAGTTAAGTCGAGCTACTTCGACTTCTAGATCTAATATTTTTTTTTAAAAAAATCTATCCTTTCTTGCTCAAAATATCATGATGTAGCTTCCAATAGCTGTTCTAAATTAGAAGCCCGTTGTTCTCGAACAGAACATGGTATGTATTCACGACGTTTTAGCAAGGTCGGATAAGGTGTAATCTCCTTTGGTTCAAGAAATTCCTCTTCTCCAAAAGATTTTTCTAATTTTCCTTGAAGAAAGTCGTGATTTAACCAATAATAAACAAATTTAATTTGTTTTATATCAGATTTTGCTCGTTCTTCTTCTTCTTCGGCTAACAATTCTGGCCAAGTGTTGTTATAGGGCATTACAAATCCTCGACCCATGGTGTAAAAATAATATAACGGACTTTTCTTTTTGTTGACCATTTCTTCCATGACTCTAGGACCTGTGAACCTTAAACCATCTCTAGACTTTAATTCTTTAGGCTTATACATAATTATGGTATGATCAGTTTGGCCACATTTATAATATCTATCTTCCATGTCTTTGAGTTTTTCTCTTAATTTCGTTCTTTCAGCCAAGTCAAACTCGTATTTTGAACCCATTCAGATTTTTCTACTTTAAGCATTTGATGATCGTATTCTAGTTCAGACATTTTGGTAGACAAATCCTTTTTCTCGTTATTAGCCTTAGACACTTCTTCTTGTAACACTAAGATGTTAGATTTCAAATCATACTTTTCATTTTGAGCATTTCCAAGGGCATTTTGAAACACACTTAACTTTTTGGCCTCTTTTCTTAGTACTTTTAATTCAGCAACAAATTCTACAGGAAGAAGACTTACCTCTGCATCAGATGAGGAAGGTTCCTTGCTTCTACTAGCATCCTGAACCTTCAGAGAGACTTCAGTTGTAGCTTCAGCTGGTTGAACATTGGTGATGAAACACATGGAATCTACAACATCCTCTTCATCATCATCAATGTTTTCTAGCCAGTGTTCTTCTTAAGCAAACAGAGCTCGACCGACATTCCTTTGCTTATCAAGATTGTACTTCGTCTTCTAATAGTTCTCATTCTTCTGCTTCGAAAGGCGAAATTCGCGAGCAAAGTGACCCGGCGTTCCACATTTGAAGCACCCTTTCTCTTTGTCATCATTCTTGCGTTCTTCTACCTTCGGTTTCTCTGCTATTTCATTATTGTCATCATAGTTCTTACTTTTAGCTTCTTTTCGGAGTTTGTTTGACATTTTAGGAAACTTCTTGCGAAAGGCATTTGTAAGTAAAGCAATTTGTCATTGAAGTTCAGTTCCCTCGGGATCAGTGTCAGCTTCATCAGTATCGGACTCAGAGGGCTCAAAAAGAAGTTTAAGAAGTTTAGCATCCTTTGATGACTTAAGTGTTTTATCAATGAGAAGCGCTAGAGAGTCAGATGTGGTGGGTTCATCTACCTTTTTGGTTTCAGGCTTACCAGAGACTTCTGATTGATAGACCACTAGGCTATCAAATAGATCATGAATTCTGATATCGTTAATTTCTCGAATCAACCAAACGAATTGTGTTCATTCGGGTTTTAACGATTTTACGAATTTTCTATTCAGCTCCACTTGAGACTTGTTAACTCCATTATTTCAGAGTTTGTTCATCAGCGTGCAGTATCGATGGTATATGGTCTCTAGTAACACACCATCATTTGCCGAAAACATATCATTGCTTTTGAGAGCATTTGTTTCACGCTGTTTAGCATTATGATCATTTCCTTGCATCTGCCTATCAATTTCCTCCCACATCTCTCAAGCAGTCTTAAAACTATCTATACTGATGTAAATTTCATCTGGAACAGCCTGGATGACGAATGAGCGTGCTATTCTATCAGCCTTCTTTCTGTTCAGTTAAGCAGGTGTGAGAACTGCCTTATCACCGACATCCACTCTGGGTTCAGCATCGCGGGGAAGAGGATGATTGAATTTCGCTGGACCAATGTAGATTGAATCTAGAATGTTGTCAGCCAAATCATGACGTTTGATGAAGTTGAGGAAACAGAATCTCCAAAGAGTATAACGTCTCTGGTACAAGGTTGGAGGCCTGACGTCTGATCTCATTGCTAGAGTATCGCGATTCATGTGGAAAGCTTTTTCGGAACGAGGTTTGTAAGTGCTTATTATTTAGAAGAACACACATAGTCAAGTGAGACTTAAGAATATTCTAAGTGTAAGAAGTATGACAACTTTTGGATGAAGGTATATCCGAGAGTTGTAACTCTCGGGTGAACTTAAAATCTGAATGACTTAGCATAATTTGTAGTGACTTTTGGGTGTGCCTTGTGATCCGAGAGTTGTAATTCTTGGATGTGCGTATGAGGACTTAGACAAAATTAAGTGATAATGATCAATCAGTACGATCTGAGAGTTGTAACTCTCAGATAAAGCATAAATAATGACAACACTTAGACAAATTTGCACAGCTGAAAAGTTGGATAGTTATATCCGAGGGTTATAACTCTTGGATAAAACTATGAATTAAGAACAGTTCGAAATTTCAAGAATTTAACAAGAATTAAACACAAATCTGAATGATTTTTAAGATCAAATATGCTTTCCTTCATGAGTTTGTGATTAAACAGTACGATGTTCACCCGAAGGAATATAGTATCAGACGAGATTTAACCAAAAACAGTTCAGAAATTTCAATTAAAGATCAAACAGAGATGTTCTTTGAAGACCACGAAGAACAATCAAGAACTTAAACAATATTTTAGAAAAAATTTCAAAATTTTCATGCATATGATCGAAAATTAGAAGAGATAAACACTTTAAAACGAACCTTTAGGCTCTGATATCAATTGTAATTCCCATACATTAGTAAGCAATCAACAATATCATATATATATATCAAGAACATCAAGAACATTAAGTACAATAATATGAATATGATAAGAACAATTAAAGTAAAAGTGATTAACCTCAAATGTCTGCAAAATCGTACGTACAATGCTGAATGAATAGATACATATAAAAACCCTAACTCATCTATTTATAAGCAAACATAGAACCATGGATTCAAATACCAAACCATAACCCATGGGTTGACTTTTTACGTCTTTTAACCCACTTACACAAGAGTTTGAACCCTTACATATTTGCCACAAAACAAAGTATTGTATATAATATTTTGAACCCTGAAACTATCACAATTTATAGATCCAAGAACCAGTGTCTGTTTCTCTGTTTCATCAGTATCAGACTCAGAGGACTCAGGAAGTTGTTTAAGAAGTTTAACAGCTTTGGATGACTTAAGTTTGTTATCAATGAAAAATGCTAGAGAGTCAGATTTGGTGGGTTCATCTACCTTTTTGGTTTCAGGCTTACCAGAGACTTCTGATTGATAGACCACTAGGCTATCAAAAAAATCGTGAATAATGATGTCATTAATTTCTCGTATCAACCAAACGAATTGTTTCCATTCGGGTTTTAACGAGTTTACGAACTTTCTATTTAGCTCAGCTTGAGACTTGTTAACTCCATTCTTTCGGAGTTCGTTCAGCAGCGTGCAGTACCGATGATACATGGTCTCCACTAGCTCACCATCTTTTGCAGAGAACATATCATAGCTGTTGACAGCATTTGCTTCACGCTATTTAGAATTCCGATCATTTCCTTGTATCTGCCTCTCAGTCTCCTCCCACATCTCTCAAGAAGTCTTAAAACTATATATGCTAATGTATATTTCATCCGGAACAGCCTGGATGATGAATGAGCGTGTTATTCTATCAGCCTTCTTTCGATTCAGTTGAGCAGGTGAGAACTTCCTTATCACCGACATTCATTTCGAGGTAAACATCTGGTGGAAGAGGATGATTGAATTTTGCTGGACCGTTGTAGATTGAATCCAGAATATCGTCAGCCAAGTCATGACGTGCGATGAAGTCGAGGAAACTGGATTTCCATAGAGTACAGCGTCCCTGGTAAAAGGTTGGAGGCCTAACGTATGATCTCATTCCTAGAGTAACGTGATTCATGTTGAAAGTTTCTTTGGACCGAGGTTGGTAAGTGCTTATTACTTTAAAGAACACACACTGCCAAGTGAGACTTAAGAATATTATAAGTGTGTAAAGATCAATCAGTATTATCCGAGAGTTGTAACTCTTGGAAGAAGCATGAAAGGAGTTGTGTAACATCCCGGATTTGAGCCTGGTACGTGGATTTAATTTATTGGCTCTTTATTTTAATAATTATTGCGTGTTCCAATTAAATTCCATTTCGTGGATTTAACGTGTCAAGATTGAGTGATACGTGTCTCCGAGCTATTAATTAGCGGATTAATTATCTCCTTGAGTTCGTGGAATTAATTGGGTCCTAATGATATAAATTGTGAAAAAGTGATATCGGGTCCGGGTTAATGGGTTCGGAACCGGCTAAAGATAGAGATGTATATGTGGGCTTCTTTTCTTCATTCTTATCCTTCTCCTTTTTGTGCAAAACCCTCAAGAAAGTAAAACGTGAGTGTGTGCTGTGTGTTTTGGAGCTGCAAAGAAGATCTTCAAGCTTCAATTGGTTGCTGGAGTTGTGTTCTTCATCATCTTCTTTCTCCTTTTGTGTTCTTGAAGGTCATCAAGGTAAGCTAGCTTGATTTGAGGGTTTGAATTGTGTGTTATATTGTGAAATTCATAAGTTGGTCTCTGGAAGTGTTATGGACTGTTGCGTAGTGATTGTATGTGTATTTTGGAGACTGAAACCGAGTGTGAAGGGTTTTGGGTCCCCTGGTGCAGCCATGAAAATCGCAGGTCAAGGTGCAGAGCACCGCTTGGTCGCGGCGCGACCCTCAGGGTCGTAGCGGCGCGAGCCGCAGCCTGCAGGGAGAAATCAGTTTGGTCCTTTTGGGGAGGTTTGGGGCCGTTAGTGTGCCAAGTTCCTTCGAGATATTGTCGGATTGAATTATTTGGGATTTTGGGTCTCGGTAGGAGTCTCGTGAAAGAGTTTCGGGGATCGGTTATCCGTTCGGAAATATGTTTCGGGATTAGTTTAATTGTGATAATTATGTCGATTTGGGTCGCGTGGCTATTGAGTTGTGTTAATATATGGGATTTGTGACAATTACAGGTTCTAGCCGATCACGTGCCGAGCCGCATTAGGAATTTCGTGTTTTCATGTCGGAATCGGGTAATTGGTGAGTACTCGAGTTCTTTTCAAACGCACGTGCATTCTTTCGAGTCGTCTATGTGGTTGTGATATATATGTGTATGAGACTGTGATAGCGCGCAGGTATGAGCTTCTCTACCCTATACGTGCTATATGTGTTTGAATTGCAGGTGTCCGCGATATGTGATCGCGCAGGCTGACTGTCCCTAACCAGTCACGAGATATGAGGCCGTATATATACGGCAGTGATATTGCCAGGTCGCTCCTGTGCCTATTGAGTAGCTAACCGCTGCTGTGTGTGGCCTGTTAGCTGGGGAACGTGGTCCCCTTTTTGAGCAGAGATATGTGCTATGCATCGAGTTGCATATGTGTGCTGAGATATATGTGTTGTGTATGTTATGTGTGCTTACCTGCAGTGTCTAACCCTCGCGTACTTACGAGCTGTCCAGCTTATGTTTTCGAGTTTTCTGTGTGTCAGGCAGTCATACTGTGAGATCGCAGTCACAACCGCAACAGCCGAAGTAGGGATCGGAGCAGTTTAGAGTCGTGTATGCTGACTGTATTGTGATACCGAACTTTAGAGCTGTTATCCGTATTTTGTGCTTGATCAGTACTATGTTAGCTTCCAGTAATCCGTGTTTATCAGATGGTTCAGTGTGTATGTGTTGTATCAGAATATGACATGATGTATGACTCCTGTGTTAAAGTTTTAATTAACAGTGTTTTTCCGCTAATCCTGTGACATGTGCATTATGAGATGATTGCGATATTGCCACCTGTGTATTGTATTGACGTGGCATTTGTGTGAGAATTGTGGGTGTTACAGCTTGGTATCAGAGCTTGTGGTTTCAGTATTGAGTATCAGTGGATGCTTGTGCTCTTACCGTGTTCAGATTCGTGGGATTCTTCCCTGAGACTGAGTTTAGCGGAATTAACTGACCTAGCTTATTGTATAACGCTGGGTGATCGATCTGTTATCTTACCTTTGTGATATGTGCAGGTTGTTATGGCAGATCATGGAGAGAGTTCCGGGCCTGAGAGACCAGCGGGAGATGAGTATGTCCGCCGGTCAGAGATGTTATCAGTATTGACCGAGTTCTACAGAGAGAGGGACAGAGAGAGAGAGAGAAGCAGCGACAGAGAGCTGATCTGCCGCCAGTGACTAGTGTTGAAACAGTGGTTGGGGCATCTTCTTCTTCTGTGCAAGGTGGGTCCTTTAAGGACTTTATGGCGGGAGCCCCACCTTAGTTCCGAGGCGGTGGCGAGCCGGGTGCGGCTATGGCTTGGGAGAGAGAGATAGAGGCGGCATTCCGAGTTGCCCATGTCGATCCTCGTGATATGGTCGGCTATGCGGCTTATCAGCTGAAAGGAGGGGCTTCACAGTGGTGGAAGTCCATTGAGTCATCCATGACTACTGCAGCAGCTTATGCTATGACATGGGATCAGTTCCGTGCTATCTTCGAGTTACAGTATATTCCCCAGGATGAGCGCCGGGAGATGGAGCGTCGTTTCTTGCACCTCCAGCAGGGTAGCATGTCGGTTCAGCAGTATGTGGATAGATTTAACGAGTATGCTCAGTTTGCGCCTCAGCACGTGGATACAGAGGTTCGTAAGGCCGATGCCTTTATCGATGGATTGAGATCTGATATTCGGGAGTTCGTTGGGCTTCACGACACTCCTACGTTTGCGAGAGCTTTAGAGTTGGCTCGTGTCAGAGAGAGAGAGATCGAGAGACAGAGGGGTCAGCCTCCGACCCAGAGACAGAGGACAGAGACGTTTGAGCAGTCCCGTAGCTACTACCGAGAGCCCCAGGACTATCAGAGAGAGAGGCAGCCTGAGCAGCAGCAGGTTCAGGGGCAGGGTTCGGGATTTCGTCGAGACAGAGACAGAGGCAGAGACCGGAGGTCCAGGAGGTCTGGGCAGTATCAGGGGTCGGGGACAGCCAGTCAGAGTCAGGGGCAGACTTCCCGATATAGCGCTCCCAGTCAGAGTCAGAGCAGCGTGGGACAGGGGTCCCAGCCATCCGGGAGTCGGGCAGAAAGTTCAGCTGGAGAGAGAGACTGTCCGAGGTGCCGCCGTCGCCATTCTGGTCCTTGTACATCAGAGCAGCCCCGTTGCTACCGCTGTGGTCAGTATGGCCATACATCTTTTACTTGTACTTCGAGGGATTCCCTGTGCTTCCGCTGTGGGAGGCCAGGCCATATAGTCAGAGATTGTCCGGATGCACCGCCTGCGGTACAGGGAGCGAGTACCAGCAGTGCCAGAGCTGAGCCGTCATCTTCGAGCCGTCGAGAGTCAGCGCCTAGGGGTCGAGGTAGAATATTTCAGGCTACGGCAGAGGAGGCCCGCGAGTCTACAGACGTTGTTTCTGGTATGTACATTCTGAACGGGCTTAGTGCTTGTATATTGTTCGATTCTGGAGCAGATCGCTCATATGTGTCTGTTGTATTCTGTGCCTATTTTTCTGTGTCTGCTACTGTTTTATCTGTGCCGTTAGTCGTTGAGAGAGTAGATGGTAGTACTGCTTTAGTGAGTCGGGTATACAGAGATTGTGTCCTTGAGATAGATGCTCACCGGTTTTCGATCGATCTACTGCCGATAGAGATTAGCAGTTTCGACGTGATAGTGGGTATGGACTGGATGACAGCCAGGCAGGTCGATATTCTGTGCGCGAAGAAGATGATCCGGATACCCATTTCAGACAGTGAGACGGTGACAGTATATGGCGAGAGGCGCCGAGGCGAGATCGGTATTGTTTCGATGGCCCAAGCTCAGAGATATGTTGCGAAGGGGTGCGAGACTTTTCTGGCTTATGTTGTTGACGCCAGATTAGAGAAGAAGACTTTAGCGGATATACCCGTAGTTCGAGAGTTCCCTGAGGTATTCCCAGAGGAGTTGCCTGGGTTACCGCCAGATCGTCAGGTCGAGTTCCGTATCGACCTTATCCCTGGAGCGGTGCCTATTGCGAAGACGCCTTATAGGCTGGCACCTACTGAGATGAGAGAAATGATGTCGCAGCTTCAGGAGTTGCTTGATCGTGGATTTATCCGTCCGAGTTCGTCCCCGTGGGGAGCCCCAGTGCTATTCGTGAAGAAAAAGGACGGTTCTATGCGGATGTGTATCGATTATCGAGAGTTAAATAAAGTGACGGTGAAGAACCGTTATCCGCTTCCACGTATCGACGATCTGTTTGATCAGCTACAGGGTTCGAGCTTCTTTTCAAAGATAGATCTGAGATCGGGTTATCATCAGCTGAGAGTTAGAGATGAGGATGTGCCGAAGACTGCGTTTCGGACGAGATACGGCCATTATGAGTTCCTAGTCATGCCTTTCGGACTGACTAACGCACCCGCGGCATTCATGGATCTGATGAACAGGGTGTGTAGATCTATGTTGGATCGGTTCGTGATAGTGTTCATCGACGACATCCTGATCTATTCGAGGAGTGCCGAGGACCACGAGCAGCACTTGCGAGAGGTTTTGACCGTGCTGCGAGCGGAGCGACTTTATGCGAAGTTCTCCAAGTGTGAGTTCTGGTTGCGCGAGGTCCAGTTTTTGGGGCATGTTGTGAGCGCCGAGGGTATTTCAGTGGACCCGGCGAAGATAGAGGCAGTGATGAGTTGGGAGCCGCCGAAGACTGTGCCCGAGATCCGTAGCTTTTTGGGCCTAGCCGGGTATTACCGCCGCTTCATTCAGGACTTCTCGAGGATTGCCAGGCCGTTGACGAGATTGACACGGCAGTCCGTTCCTTTCGTATGGTCTGATGAGCAGGAGTCGGCTTTCAGAGAATTGAAATCCCGGTTATGTCAGGCACCAGTGTTAGCATTGCCCGAGGGTACAGAGGATTTTGTGGTCTACTGTGATGCGTCAGGTACCGGTTTGGGTTGTGTTCTGATGCAGCGAGGCAAGGTGATTGCGTATGCGTCGCGACAGCTGAAGACCTACGAGGAAAATCATACCGTGCACGACCTTGAGTTGGACGCGATAGTGTTCGCGTTGAAGATATGGCGTCATTATCTGTACGGTTCGCGATTTGTAGTGTATACCGATCATAAGAGTCTTCAGTATCTGTTCAGTCAGAAAGAGCTAAATATGAGACAGCGGCGCAGCCTTGAGTTATTGAAAGATTATGACTGCGAGATTCAGTACCACCCTGGTAGGGCCAATGTGGTGGCCGATGCGTTGAGCCGTAAGGCGTGTGGCCAGACGGTAGTTTCCCGAGCAGCGAGGCTCGAGGTCACATCGACTCTTGTGGAGAGTCTGAGGCATGCTCAGTTAGAGGGTTTGCGGGCGGAGAATGTGAAAAGAGAGCGGCTTGCGGGACAGCTAGAGGCATTGAGCAGAGATAGCAGAGGTTTGTGGGCGTTTCGTGATCGTGTTTGGGTTCCGAGAGTCGGTAATCTGCGGCAGCTAATTTTAGACGAGTCGCACCGTTCGAGGTTGTCTATCCACCCCGGGAGCACCAAAATGTATAGAGATTTGCGCGAGTTCTATTGGTGGCCAGGGATGAAGAGAGATGTGGGCCGATACGTCGAGGAGTGTATGACTTGTCTGCGAGTCAAGGCCGAGCATCAGAAGCCTCACGGGCATTTGCAGCCTTTAGAGATCCCTGAGTGGAAGTGGTATCATATCACGATGGATTTCATCGTCAGGCTTCCGCGCACCGTTCGAGGTAATGATATGATCTGGGTGATAGTGGATCGCTTGACGAAGAGTGCTCACTTTCTAGCGGTTCGGGTACCATCACTATGGATCAGTTGGCTCGGTTATACATCAGCGAGATAGTTTCGAGGCACGGCGTTCCGATGTCGATTACGTCCGATAGAGATACGCGGTTTACTTCGAGGTTCTGGCAGAGCTTTCAGCGCGAGTTGGGGACGAGAGTTCAGTTGAGTACAGCATACAGACCTCAGACAGACGGGCAGACAGAGCGGACGAATCAGACTCTCGAGGATATGCTCCGAGCTTGTGCGATCGATTTCAGTGGTAGTTGGGACGTTCACTTGCCGTTAGTCGAGTTTGCGTACAATAACAGCTACCATTCCTCTATTAAGATGGCTCCGTTCGAGGCACTGTATGGGCGTAAGTGCCTAACCCCGGTGTGTTGGGGGGAGGTCGGCGAGCGACCTATCAGTGGGCCCGAGTTGTTACAGGAGACGAGCGATAAAGTGGCAGTTATCCGTGAGCATATGAGAGTAGCACAGAGCCGACAGAAGAGTTATGCCGATCGTCGTCTGACTGAGCTTGAATTCAGTGTCGGGGACCGTGTGATGCTGAAAGTATCGCCGTGGAAAGGAGTTATTAGATTCAGACATCGAGGTAAGCTGAGTCCGCGGTACATCGGTCCGTTTGAGATCATCGCCAGAGTCCGAGATCAGGCTTATAGATTGAGACTGCCTCCCGAGTTGGCCGGAGTCCACGATACATTTCATGTGAGCCACCTAAGAAAGTGTCTGGCCAAAGATGATCAGTTTGTGCCGTTATCCGAGATCACCGTGGATTCTCATCTGAGGTATGTTGAGCAGCCTGAGGCGATTACTGATCGAAAGGTGAAGAGATTACGGAATAAAGAGATTGCGCTAGTACTTGTTCAGTGGAGGCATCATAAGGGTACTAGTGCCACCTGGGAGCCCGAGGCCGAGATGAGGAGCCGATATCCGCAGCTATTCCCGAGTCCGAGCTAGATTCCGGGACGGAATCTTTTTAAGAGGAGAGGATTTGTAACATCCCGGATTTGAGCCTGGTACGTGGATTTAATTTATTGGCTCTTTATTTTAATAATTATTGCGTGTTCCAATTAAATTCCATTTCGTGGATTTAACGTGTCAAGATTGAGTGATACGTGTCTCCGAGCTATTAATTAGCGGATTAATTATCTCCTTGAGTTCGTGGAATTAATTGGGTCCTAATGATATAAATTGTGAAAAAGTGATATCGGGTCCGGGTTAATGGGTTCAGAACCGGCTAAAGATAGAGATGTATATGTGGGCTTCTTTTCTTCATTCTTATCCTTCTCCTTTTTGTGCAAAACCCTCAAGAAAGTAAAACGTGAGTGTGTGCTGTGTGTTTTGGAGCTGCAAAGAAGATCTTCAAGCTTCAATTGGTTGCTGGAGTTGTGTTCTTCATCATCTTCTTTCTCCTTTTGTGTTCTTGAAGGTCATCAAGGTAAGCTAGCTTGATTTGAGGGTTTGAATTGTGTGTTATATTGTGAAATTCATAAGTTGGTCTCTGGAAGTGTTATGGACTGTTGCGTAGTGATTGTATGTGTATTTTGGAGACTGAAACCGAGTGTGAAGGGTTTTGGGTCCCCTGGTGCAGCCATGAAAATCGCAGGTCAAGGTGCAGAGCACCGCTTGGTCGCGGCGCGACCCTCAGGGTCCTAGCGGCGCGAGCCGCAGCCTGCAGGGAGAAATCGGTTTGGTCCTTTTGGGGAGGTTTGGGGCCGTTAGTGTGCCAAGTTCCTTCGAGATATTGTCGGATTGAATTATTTGGGATTTTGGGTCTCGGTAGGAGTCTCGTGAAAGAGTTTCGGGGATCGGTTATCCGTTCGGAAATATGTTTCGGGATTAGTTTAATTGTGATAATTATGTCGATTTGGGTCGCGTGGCTATTGAGTTGTGTTAATATATGGGATTTGTGACAATTACAGGTTCTAGCCGATCACGTGCCGAGCCGCATTAGGAATTTCGGGTTTTCAAGTCGGAATCGGGTAATTGGTGAGTACTCGAGTTCTTTTCAAACGCACGTGCATTCTTTCGAGTCGTCTATGTGGTTGTGATATATATGTGTATGAGACTGTGATAGCGCGCAGGTATGAGCTTCTCTACCCTATACGTGCTATATGTGTTTGAATTGCAGGTGTCCGCGATATGTGATCGCGCAGGCTGACTGTCCCTAACCAGTCACGAGATATGAGGCTGTATATATACGGCAGTGCTATTGCCAGGTCGCTCCTGTGCCTATTGAGTAGCTAACCGCTGCTGTGTGCGGCCTGTTAGCTGGGGAACGTGGTCCCCTTTTTGAGCAGAGATATGTGCTATGCATCGAGTTGCATATGTGTGCTGAGATATATGTGTTGTGTATGTTATGTGTGCTTACCTGCAGTGTCTAACCCTCGCGTACTCACGAGCTGTCCAGCTTATGTTTTCGAGTTTCCTGTGTGTCAGGCAGTCATACTGTGGGATCGCAGTCACAACCGCAACAGCCGAAGTAGGGATCGGAGCAGTTTAGAGTCGTGTATGCTGACTGTATTGTGATACCGAACTTTAGAGCTTTTATCCGTATTTTGTGCTTGATCAGTACTATGTTAGCTTCCAGTAATCCGTGTTTATCAGATGGTTCAGTGTGTATGTGTTGTATCAGAATATGACATGATGTATGACTCCTGTGTTAAAGTTTTAATTAACAGTGTTTTTCCGCTAATCCTGTGACATGTGCATTATGAGATGATTGCGATATTGCCACCTGTGTATTGTATTGACGTGGCATTTGTGTGAGAATTGTGGGTGTTACAAGTTGACACTTAGAAAATTTTGCAGAGCTGAAACAAAGGATAGTTATATCTGAGAGTTCTAACTCTCGGGTAAAACTGATAATTATGAACAGTTCCAAATTCAACAAATTTAACAAAAATTAAGCACAAAACCGAATGATTTTAAAGATCAAATATGCTTTCTTTCACGAATTTATGATTAAACAGTATGATGTTCACCCGAAGAAATATAGTATTAGATGAGATTTAACCACACACGGTTCAGAAATCTTGATTTTAAAGATCAAACAAGGATGTTATTTGAAGAACACGAAGAACAATCAAGAACTTAAACAATATTTCAGCAAAAAATTCAGAATTTTCATGCATATGATCAAAAATCAGAAAAGATAAATACTTTAAAACCAACCTTTAGGCTCTGATTCCAATTGTAATTCACATATTATGTTAAGTATTAAACAATTATCATATATTTGTCAAGAACATCGAGAACATGAAGAGCAATAATATGAATATGATAATGCCTTTAAAGAACAATCAAAGCAAGTATAATTAACCTTAGAGTCTTCAAAACTTGCGTACAATGCTGAAGGAATGAATTACATATGAAAACCCTAAATCATTTATTTATAAAAAAACTTAGAGACATGGATTCAAATACCAAACCATAACCCATGGGTTGACCTTTTAGGTCTTTTAACCCATTTACACAAGAGTTTGAATCCTTACATATTTGCCACACTATTGTTTATTACAATTTAAACCCTGAAACTATCACAACTTTAGATCTAACAAGGGTGTGTAACTTAGCTTCTTGCTGAGAAAGACTCGTCTTCACCCGATAACTCAGCAACAATGAGTAAGTGTGTGGTGTGTTTGTTTGTGACAGCCAAACAGAAAGAATAAGATCACAACAACATCCCATAACAATTATATTATATAATATATATATATATATATATATATATATATATATATATATATATATATATATATATATATATATATATATATATATATATATATATATACACATACATACTAAGTCTAAGTGTGTGCTTTGGTGATTCTTGTTGTCCAAAACAGAAAATATCACGAGCTTATACAAGTATACGTGTGTATCATGTCCTAATATAGCAATTAAAGTTGTATGTATCAATTATGAACAAAATAATTATATTAGTGTAATGTGTAATCATGAATATGTATTGCTCAATCTCAATTTTAAATGCTCAAATGCTATTTCACAAATTGTAATGCTCAATCTCAATGAAAATCACATATTGTAATGATCAGTAGCATTCAAAATTACAGATTGATATTTCACATATTATGGGTATTTCACATATTATGTTCAAAATCACAGAATGCTTTAACCAAAGAAAGAAAATAATATATATCTTAATTTTATAAGTTATGCTTGCAATTTTCACACATAAGAAATCCGAACAGCATTAACTTACGTTCAATGTATTTTTTTTCATCCCAACAGTGTATCAGTTATGTTTTTTTTTGTGTTGAATTTTAATTTTATATTGATTTATGATTTTTATAATATGGATTTGATGTTTATTTCATGTTTGCTAACAGTAGCCAGTAAAAAATTAGAGTTAAAAAAAATTAAATAAAACTTCACTTAAATAACGTCAATATTGTAAAACAAATATCTTTGTAGATAATGGACCAATACTTTTATGCGGAAGATTTTTCATCACTCCATCATGTAACACCCACAATTCTCACACAAATGCCACGTCAATACAATACACAGGTGGCAATATCGCAATCATCTCATAATGCACATGTCACAGGATTAGCGGAAAAACACTGTTAATTAAAACTTTAACACAGGAGTCATACATCATGTCATATTCTGATACAACACATACACACTGAACCATCTGATAAACACGGATTACTGGAAGCTAACATAGTACTGATCAAGCACAAAATACGGATAACAGCTCTAAAGTTCGGTATCAAAATACAGTCAGCATACACGACTCTAAACTGCTCCGATCCCTACTTCGGCTGTTGCGGTTGTGACTGCGATCCCACAGTATGACTGCCTGACACACAGAAAACTCGAAAACATAAGCTGGACAGCTCGTGAGTACGCGAGGGTTAGACACTGCAGGTAAGCACACATAACATACACAACACATATATCTCAGCACACATATGCAACTCGATGCATAGCACATATCTCTGCTCAAAAAGGGGACCACGTTCCCCAGCTAACAGGCCGCACACAGCAGCGGTTAGCTACTCAATAGGCACAGGAGCGACCTGGCAATATCACTGCCGTATATATACAGCCTCATATCTCGTGACTGGTTAGGGACAGTCAGCCTGCGCGATCACATATCGCGGACACCTGCAATTCAAACACATATAGCACGTATAGGGTAGAGAAGCTCATACCTGCGCGCTATCACAGTCTCATACACATATATATCACAACCACATAGATGACTCGAAAGAATGCACGTGCGTTTGAAAAGAACTCGAGTACTCACCAATTACCCGATTCCGACTTGAAAACCCGAAATTCCTAATGCGGCTCGGCACGTGATCGGCTAGAACCTGTAATTGTCACAAATCCCATATATTAACACAACTCAATAGCCACGCGACCCAAATCGACATAATTATCACAATTAAACTAATCCCGAAACATATTTCCGAACGGATAACCGATCCCCGAAACTCTTTCACGAGACTCCTACCGAGACCCAAGATCCCAAATAATTCAATCCGACAATATCTCGAAGGAACTTGGCACACTAACGGCCCCAAACCTCCCCAAAAGGACCAAACCGATTTCTCCCTGCAGGCTGCGGCTCGCGCCGCTAGGACCCTGAGGGTCGCGCCGCGACCAAGCGGTGCTCTGCACCTTGACCTGCGATTTTCATGGCTGCACCAGGGGACCCAAAACCCTTCACACTCGGTTTCAGTCTCCAAAATACACATACAATCACTACGCAACAGTCCATAACACTTCCAGAGACCAACTTATGAATTTCACAATATAACACACAATTCAAACCCTCAAATCAAGCTAGCTTACCTTGATGACCTTCAAGAACACAAAAGGAGAAAGAAGATGATGAAGAACACAACTCCAGCAACCAATTGAAGCTTGAAGATCTTCTTTGCAGCTCCAAAACACACAGCACACACTCACGTTTTACTTTCTTGAGGGTTTTGCACAAAAAGGAGAAGGATAAGAATGAAGAAAAGAAGCCCACATATACATCTCTATCTTTAGCCGGTTCTGAACCCATTAACCCGGACCCGATATCACTTTTTCACAATTTATATCATTAGGACCCAATTAATTCCACGAACTCAAGGAGATAATTAATCCGCTAATTAATAGCTCGGAGACACGTATCACTCAATCTTGACACGTTAAATCCACGAAATGGAATTTAATTGGAACACGCAATAATTATTAAAATAAAGAGCCAATAAATTAAATCCACGTACCAGGCTCAAATCCGGGATGTTACAAATCCTCTCCTCTTAAAAAGATTCCGTCCCGGAATCTAGCTCGGACTCGGGAATAGCTGCGGATATCGGCTCCTCATCTCGGCCTCGGGCTCCCAGGTGGCACTAGTACCCTTATGATGCCTCCACTGAACAAGTACTAGCGCAATCTCTTTATTCCGTAATCTCTTCACCTTTCGATCAGTAATCGCCTCAGGCTGCTCAACATACCTCAGATGAGAATCCACGGTGATCTCGGATAACGGCACAAACTGATCATCTTTGGCCAGACACTTTCTTAGGTGGCTCACATGAAATGTATCGTGGACTCCGGCCAACTCGGGAGGCAGTCTCAATCTATAAGCCTGATCTCGGACTCTGGCGATGATCTCAAACGGACCGATGTACCGCGGACTCAGCTTACCTCGATGTCTGAATCTAATAACTCCTTTCCACGGCGATACTTTCAGCATCACACGGTCCCCGACACTGAATTCAAGCTCAGTCAGACGACGATCGGCATAACTCTTCTGTCGGCTCTGTGCTACTCTCATATGCTCACGGATAACTGCCACTTTATCGCTCGTCTCCTGTAACAACTCGGGCCCACTGATAGGTCGCTCGCCGACCTCCCCCCAACACACCGGGGTTAGGCACTTACGCCCATACAGTGCCTCGAACGGAGCCATCTTAATAGAGGAATGGTAGCTGTTATTGTACGCAAACTCGACTAACGGCAAGTGAACGTCCCAACTACCACTGAAATCGATCGCACAAGCTCGGAGCATATCCTCGAGAGTCTGATTCGTCCGCTCTGTCTGCCTGTCTGTCTGAGGTCTGTATGCTGTACTCAACTGAACTCTCGTCCCCAACTCGCGCTGAAAGCTCTGCCAGAACCTCGAAGTAAACCGCGTATCTCTATCGGACGTAATCGACATCGGAACGCCGTGCCTCGAAACTATCTCGCTGATGTATAACCGAGCCAACTGATCCATAGTGATGGTACCCCGAACCGCTAGAAAGTGAGCACTCTTCGTCAAGCGATCCACTATCACCCAGATCATATCATTACCTCGAACGGTGCGCGGAAGCCTGACGATGAAATCCATCGTGATATGATACCACTTCCACTCAGGGATCTCTAAAGGCTGCAAATGCCCGTGAGGCTTCTGATGCTCGGCCTTGACTCGCAGACAAGTCATACACTCCTCGACGTATTGGCCCACATCTCTCTTCATCCCTGGCCACCAATAGAACTCGCGCAAATCTCTATACATTTTGGTGCTCCCGGGGTGGATAGACAACCTCGAACGGTGCGACTCGTCTAAAATGAGCTGCCGCAGATTACCGACTCTCGGAACCCAAACACGATCACGAAACGCCCACAAACCTCTGCTATCTCTGCTCAATGCCTCTAGCTGTCCCGCAAGCCGCTCTCTTTTCACTTTCTCCGCCCGCAAACCCTCTAACTGAGCATGCCTCAGACTCTCCACAAGAGTCGATGTGACCTCGAGCCTCGCTGCTCGGGAAACTACCGTCTGGCCACACGCCTTACGGCTCAACGCATCGGCCACCACATTGGCCCTACCAGGGTGGTACTGAATCTCGCAGTCATAATCTTTCAATAACTCAAGGCTGCGCCGCTGTCTCATATTTAGCTCTTTCTGACTGAACAGATACTGAAGACTCTTATGATCGGTATACACTACAAATCGCGAACCGTACAGATAATGACGCCATATCTTCAACGCGAACACTATCGCGTCCAACTCAAGGTCGTGCACGGTATGATTTTCCTCGTAGGTCTTCAGCTGTCGCGACGCATACGCAATCACCTTGCCTCGCTGCATCAGAACACAACCCAAACCGGTACCTGACGCGTCACAGTAGACCACAAAATCCTCTGTACCCTCGGGCAATGCTAACACTGGTGCCTGACATAACCGGGATTTCAATTCTCTGAAAGCCGACTCCTGCTCATCAGACCATACGAAAGGAACGGACTGCCGTGTCAATCTCGTCAACGGCCTGGCAATCCTCGAGAAGTCCTGAATGAAGCGGCGGTAATACCCGGCTAGGCCCAAAAAGCTACGGATCTCGGGCACAGTCTTCGGCGGCTCCCAACTCATCACTGCCTCTATCTTCGCCGGGTCCACTGAAATACCCTCGGCGCTCACAACATGCCCCAAAAACTGGACCTCGCGCAACCAGAACTCACACTTGGAGAACTTCGCATAAAGTCGCTCCGCTCGCAGCACGGTCAAAACCTCTCGCAAGTGCTGCTCGTGGTCCTCGGCACTCCTCGAATAGATCAGGATGTCGTCGATGAACACTATCACGAACCGATCCAACATAGATCTACACACCCTGTTCATCAGATCCATGAATGCCGCGGGTGCGTTAGTCAGTCCGAAAGGCATGACTAGGAACTCATAATGGCCGTATCTCGTCCGAAACGCAGTCTTCGGCACATCCTCATCTCTAACTCTCAGCTGATGATAACCCGATCTCATATCTATCTTTGAAAAGAAGCTCGAACCCTGTAGCTGATCAAACAGATCGTCGATACGTGGAAGCGGATAACGGTTCTTCACCGTCACTTTATTTAACTCTCGATAATCGATACACATCCGCATAGAACCGTCCTTTTTCTTCACGAATAGCACTGGGGCTCCCCACGGGGACGAACTCGGACGGATAAATCCACGATCAAGCAACTCCTGAAGCTGCGACATCATTTCTCTCATCTCAGTAGGTGCCAGCCTATAAGGCGTCTTCGCAATAGGCACCGCTCCAGGGATAAGGTCGATACGGAACTCGACCTGACGACCTGGCGGTAACCCAGGCAACTCCTCTGGGAATACCTCAGGGAACTCTCGAACTACGGGTATATCCGCTAAAGTCTTCTTCTCTAATCTGGCGTCAACAACATAAGCCAGAAAAGTCTCGCACCCCTTCGCAACATATCTCTGAGCTTGGGCCATCGAAACAATACCGATCTCGCCTCGGCGCCTCTCGCCATATACTGTCACCGTCTCACTGTCTGAAATGGGTATCCGGATCATCTTCTTCGCGCACAGAATATCGACCTGCCTGGCTGTCATCCAGTCCATACCCACTATCACGTCGAAACTGCTAATCTCTATCGGCAGTAGATCGATCGAAAACCAGTGAGCATCTATCTCAAGGACACAATCTCTGTATACCCGACTCACTAAAGCAGTACTACCATCTACTCTCTCAACGACTAACGGCACAGATAAAACAGTAGCAGACACAGAAAAATAGGCACAGAATACAACAGACACATATGAGCGATCTGCTCCATAATCGAACAATATACGAGCACTAAGCCCGTTCAGAATGTACATACCAGAAACAACGTCTGTAGACTCGCGGGCCTCCTCTGCCGTAGCCTGAAATATTCTACCTCGACCCCTAGGCGCTGACTCTCGACGGCTCGAAGATGACGGCTCAGCTCTGGCACTGCTGGTACTCGCTCCCTGTACCGCAGGCGGTGCATCCGGACAATCTCTGACTATATGGCCTGGCCTCCCACAGCGGAAGCACAGGGAATCCCTCGAAGTACAAGTAAAAGATGTATGGCCATACTGACCACAGCGGTAGCAACGGGGCTGCTCTGATGTACAAGGACCAGAATGGCGACGGCGGCACCTCGGACAGTCTCTCTCTCCAGCTGAACTGTCTGCCCGACTCCCGGATGGCTGGGACCCCTGTCCCACGCTGCTCTGACTCTGACTGGGAGCGCTATATCGGGAAGTCTGCCACTGACTCTGACTGGCTGTCCCCGACCCCTGATACTGCCCAGACCTCCTGGACCTCCGGTCTCTGCCTCTGTCTCTGTCTCGACGAAATCCCGAACCCTGCCCCTGAACCTGCTGCTGCTCAGGCTGCCTCTCTCTCTGATAGTCCTGGGGCTCTCGGTAGTAGCTACGGGACTGCTCAAACGTCTCTGTCCTCTGTCTCTGGGTCGGAGGCTGACCCCTCTGTCTCTCGATCTCTCTCTCTCTGACACGAGCCAACTCTAAAGCTCTCGCAAACGTAGGAGTGTCGTGAAGCCCAACGAACTCCCGAATATCAGATCTCAATCCATCGATAAAGGCATCGGCCTTACGAACCTCTGTATCCACGTGCTGAGGCGCAAACTGAGCATACTCGTTAAATCTATCCACATACTGCTGAACCGACATGCTACCCTGCTGGAGGTGCAAGAAACGACGCTCCATCTCCCGGCGCTCATCCCGGGGAATATACTGTAACTCGAAGATAGCACGGAACTGATCCCATGTCATAGCATAAGCTGCTGCAGTAGTCATGGATGACTCAATGGACTTCCACCACAGTGAAGCCCCTCCTTTCAGCTGATAAGCCGCATAGCCGACCATATCACGAGGATCGACATGGGCAACTCGGAATGCCGCCTCTATCTCTCTCTCCCAAGCCATAGCCGCACCCGGCTCGCCACCGCCTCGGAACTGAGGTGGGGCTCCCGCCATAAAGTCCTTAAAGGACCCACCTCGCACAGAAGAAGAAGATGCCCCAACCACTGTTTCAACACTAGTCACTGGCGGCAGATCAGCTCTCTGTCGCTGCTGCTCTCTCTCTCTGTCCCTCTCTCTGTAGAACTCGGTCAATACTGATAACATCTCTGACCGGCGGACATACTCATCTCCCGCTGGTCTCTCAGGCCCGGAACCCTCTCCATGATCTGCCATAACAACCTGCATATATCACAAAGGTAAGATAACAGATCGATCACCCAGCGTTATACAATAAGCTAGGTCAGTTAATTCCGCTAAACTCAGTCTCAGGGAAGAATCCCGCGAATCTGAACACGGTAAGAGCACAAGCATCCACTGATACTCAATACTGAAACCACAAGCTCTGATACCAAGCTGTAACACCCACAATTCTCACACAAATGCCACGTCAATACAATACACAGGTGGCAATATCGCAATCATCTCATAATGCACATGTCACAGGATTAGCGGAAAAACACTGTTAATTAAAACTTTAACACAGGAGTCATACATCATGTCATATTCTGATACAACACATACACACTGAACCATCTGATAAACACGGATTACTGGAAGCTAACATAGTACTGATCAAGCACAAAATACGGATAACAGCTCTAAAGTTCGGTATCAAAATACAGTCAGCATACACGACTCTAAACTGCTCCGATCCCTACTTCGGCTGTTGCGGTTGTGACTGCGATCCCACAGTATGACTGCCTGACACACAGAAAACTCGAAAACATAAGCTGGACAGCTCGTGAGTACGCGAGGGTTAGACACTGCTGGTAAGCACACATAACATACACAACACATATATCTCAGCACACATATGCAACTCGATGCATAGCACATATCTCTGCTCAAATAGGGGACCACGTTCCCCAGCTAACAGGCCGCACACAGCAGCGGTTAGCTACTCAATAGGCACAGGAGCGACCTGGCAATATCACTGCCGTATATATACAGCCTCATATCTCGTGACTGGTTAGGGACAGTCAGCCTGCGCGATCACATATCGCGGATACCTGCAATTCAAACACATATAGCACGTATAGGGTAGAGAAGCTCATACCTGCGCGCTATCACAGTCTCATACACATATATATCACAACCACATAGACGACTCGAAAGAATGCACGTGCGTTTGAAAAGAACTCGAGTACTCACCAATTACCCGATTCCGACTTGAAAACCCGAAATTCCTAATGCGGCTCGGCACGTGATCGGCTAGAACCTGTAATTGTCACAAATCCCATATATTAACACAACTCAATAGCCACGCGACCCAAATCGACATAATTATCACAATTAAACTAATCCCGAAATATATTTCCGAACGGATAACCGATCCCCAAAACTCTTTCACGAGACTCCTACCGAGACCCAAGATCCCAAATAATTCAATCCGACAATATCTCGAAGGAACTTGGCACACTAACGGCCCCAAACCTCCCCAAAAGGACCAAACCGATTTCTCCCTGCAGGCTGCGGCTCGCGCCGCTAGGACCCTGAGGGTCGCGCCGCGACCAAGCGGTGCTCTGCACCTTGACCTGCGATTTTCATGGCTGCACCAGGGGACCCAAAACCCTTCACACTCGGTTTCGGTCTCCAAAATACACATACAATCACTACGCAACAGTCCATAACACTTCCAGAGACCAACTTATGAATTTCACAATATAACACACAATTCAAACCCTCAAATCAAGCTAGCTTACCTTGATGACCTTCAAGAACACAAAAGGAGAAAGAAGATGATGAAGAACACAACTCCAGCAACCAATTGAAGCTTGAAGATCTTCTTTGCAGCTCCAAAACACACAGCACACACTCACGTTTTACTTTCTTGAGGGTTTTGCACAAAAAGGAGAAGGATAAGAATGAAGAAAAGAAGCCCACATATACATCTCTATCTTTAGCCGGTTCCGAACCCATTAACCCGGACCCGATATCACTTTTTCACAATTTATATCATTAGGACCCAATTAATTCCACGAACTCAAGGAGATAATTAATCCGCTAATTAATAGCTCGGAGACACGTATCACTCAATCTTGACACGTTAAATCCACGAAATGGAATTTAATTGGAACACGCAATAATTATTAAAATAAAGAGCCAATAAATTAAATCCACGTACCAGGCTCAAATCCGGGATGTTACAATCACGTCCATTTATGGTGGAAATTGACGGTTGTTCGAGTAAAATTCTCTTGGAAGGATGAAAACGCCTCAAATAAAGGGATGATATTCATTTTACTTGATCGGAATGCAAGTTACACATTATAATCTTATTTGTTATTATACTATAAATTAAGGTATTTGTAACTTATTTACGTTTTTTTTTCAAGAGAGGAAAAAAAAGGCCGCAATCATCCCTGAACGTTTAATACCTTTTTATGAGCACAGAGATTTGGTGGGTGGGGTATTTTCCTTGGATCATTTTCAAGTTGAAGGGAACTATTATAAATACCGAAGACATGAATGTGATAGTTTCTTTAGTAATGAATGGGAGATCCACATAAGCAAAAACACTAAGCTTACACGGTTGATAAGTGTTATTGAAAATAAGTGTGTATTTTATCCGTTGACATCTTCAATTAGAACCATTGCAGAAGACAGAACCACTTGAAAAATGTTGATTGGTACATCTAGAACTTTTATTAAAGCTCTTACTTTATTTTATTTTTTTTTCATTTTAAAGTATTAAATAACTAAACTTATCTTCTGTTTTAGACGTTATTAGAAAAATCATTGAGGGTGGTCCACTTAAGTATGAACGTTTTTGCACTATGTTTTACACTTTCATTGAAGTATGTCTGTTAGACGGAACGTAAGTCTATTTATGCACTAGACTTATTACTACTACCTATCGTGTAGGTAGCATCTATTTAACAATAGCATGTTATGTAGTAATGTTCCCAGTAATATTATAAGCACTCACAATGATTACAATATGATTAAATGATTGAAATATGCAAGAAAAAAGAGAATAAAGAATTCAATCAATGTCTGACAAATTCCAGCCGCCAATATAATATTCAATACGTCAAGTTGAACACAGAACCCTTGGCAAGTTTCTTTTTATACCTAGGCCAATCTTTGAGGGGTTTACATATAATACCCTCAACTTTCTAGTAAAACGGAATATTACACGAAAAGTAAATATTTACAACTTATAACAAAATAAACCCATAGGATTGAAATAATAAATCTAACAATATATTTCCCCCAATTCAATCACTGTGGGGAGTTGGAGACTCGATCACTTGTCGCTCTAATGCTCAGTCTCACATCAAAACCTCCTTATAACTTGTCACATGTGTAGTCTGTCATTGATAAGTTCAATCGTTTATCTAGACGTCAACCCTTCCCCTGGCCGCATTCTGAGTTTGCTTTGTTCTTTTTGTTCATCCTCTTTGAGGTGTTCATTCAGCTTTGTCTCAAATCATGCGCAGTGTGCCATCGAAATAATGGGCGATCTCTTTGAATCTCAGGAACCTTTTATTTCATTGACTGTTTAGGTAGACTACACAATGTTCAGGTTTTAGGATAACTCTATAGACAGGTTAATGATCGATCACGGGAAAGTTTTGATCAGGTGGAGTCAATCCAACTCGTACAAAATTATTTTTATCTAAAAATATTTGTTGCACATGACGATGGATTGTCTGTACATGCATCAAACAGCACAAGAGCATTTTCAATTGGTTCAAACAATTTCTTTTACCTGGCCAGTTTTCTCATGTATTATTTGAATGTCATTGAAATTTATGAAGTCAAGATTTGGATCGTTAACCTCGTGTTGCTTACCATCTTCTCTTGTATAGTAGATGGATGGTGTGCATATTCGAGCACGTTTGTGTGGTGTTACGCTAAGGACCTTCTTGACCTTCGATTTGGACCACACTTGTTCTCTCATCTTGTGTTCTCTCAACTTCATCTGATTATACTCTGCTTGCTCCCCTTTGGAACAATCATGAAGTTCCATTAGGAGCCTTTGGTTGTAGTTGTCGGGGTTCTTCATGAAAACTACTCTGAAATGGTCTTCCAGGTTCGGCTTGCACATGTCATCAACAGACACTTTGGAGAGGTATTTCTTTAGTCCCTTGGAGTGGCCCTTATGTACATCAGTTGGTTGATGTGTAGTAATTGACAGACTTACTCATGGTGCGCATCAACCAACTACTATTTTTCATGAGGATGTAGATTTGCGTCGTTTTCTCGTGTGAACAAATACACCCACCTAGATTAAGATTCTTCTTATGTAGCTTCAGGCTCTGGTGTACTACTTTGGAAACAATCTATAGTTCTTTCTTGGATTGAAGTGGGTTGTTGGACTGATGGGAGGGGATGGATTGGCATTCCGATTTTTATAAAGATAGGTTGAGAAGTGGGTAGGGCAGTTTTTGTAGGGGCAGAGCTAAGTCCAGTTTAAGGCTCAGGCTTTGTTGATGAGTTCAGAGAGTCAAAGGATGAAGAGCTGTCATCAAAATTTAAGATAATCGCTTCTGGTTGTGCTTGACGACCCTCATACGACACCAAAGCAAGAGTTTCCTCATTTTCATCCTTTTCTTGTCCAGAACCTTCTCCCTCTGAATTGACACCCTCAAACTTAGTCCGGGGGCGTTTCTCTCCCTCAGGATGATCAAGGATCATCCTGAGTGTTTTCTTTTAGGAGATGAACCCTGAGGGTGACAAAGACTCTGAAGATCATCAACTGTAGACACCAATCTATCCATTCTATTGTTTAGATCTGCCTTTACCCTTATGATTAGCCGCTGCAGATTGTCGAAAGAATCCCTGAAGATGTAGTTGTTGTGGCTAGTTGGTCTTGAAGAGCATGATAGCGGCAGAAGTTTTGACTAATGGGGTACCTGGTGGTGGCAATTGAGTTGCAGCTCCCTTACCCTTTAAAACATGAAGGATGAAGTAGAGTTTTTCCTCATTTGCTGCCTTAAGGGAGTCCAAGTCAGTCTGTATAACCACTCCGACCTCATGGAGAATGGTCATTAGCATCTCTGGAGCAATCCCAAGATGACCTGACAGGGACGGCTTTGATGTTGCCGTGTCAGGATTTCCATCCTTCATCTCTGCTCCATCAGGTGTGGAGTCAGATCCGGATGTTACGGTGGACGTCACCTAGACGTCCTCTATGAGGTGCAACGTGTTTTAGGGTGGAGGATGAACCGTGGTCAATGGAGTTTCAGAATGTCAGAGATAGTTTATTTAGAATCTTCCATCTCTACTCTGCTGCGCTGACTCCCTCCCTCACAACACTCAACTCTCTCTCACCAATTGCCAAAACATTTTCACCAGCAACACCCTCATCCTCACTCAACTCAACCTCACTATCAGAATTGGTTAGTGTAACAGCCCGTAATTTATTAAATATAAATTACAGCATCAGACTCTGGATAATAAAACAATTTTATCCAAATATTAGTAATTAACTGAAAACATGAATCTTAAATAGTTAATTATATTAAGTTATAATTAATTATGAAAAGTTGCCCAAAATTAGCTGAAATAAAATTAATAATTAAAATTCAGCTAAATGACAAATTAAAGACTGAAAATGACGAAACGGACTAAAATGAATAAAAAATATGACTAAAAGACAATTATAGCAAATCTAGAACTTCTTTGCTATTATTTGCATCTGAAATGCAAATCGGAGTGTTGGGAATAAAAGTTGGTCAATTCCGGAAAAAATTCAGTAGAAGATCTGATTTTCCCTATTTCCCTATAAATAGGGCATTCCTCCTCATTTCTTAAGTTTGGAAACTAGAAACTCTCTCCTTCTCTCTCTAAGACTTCTCCTTCTCTCTAGAATTTCTCCTAAACGAACCGTCGGATTCTCGTGATTTATACGCCATCGGTTAGAGATCGTCGAGCTCTACACGAATCTATCATTGCATGTTAGATTTCGTCCGGATTTAAGGTAAAATCGACCATTTTTCTGACTTTTATTTCGGTTTTTGTTGAGCAAATTCGAGTTTGCTCATATTCCCTTCATTTGAAGCTGATTTGCTCTCGTTTAGGACTTGTTTTGCTTGGAAATCATCTATAGTCGAAGGATATAGCTTGGACGAAGGTTAGTAACTATTTTTCCCTCATATTTGTTCATGAATAGTAGCTAAAACCTGGAAAAAACGTTGATCATGAAGAACAGATTCGAAAGTCTTTAATTAGATTCGAATATGTTAATTTCGAATCTATTCCCCCCTTTAAACTCGAATGTACCTTCGAATCTGTGCCATTTTCGAATCTATCTGCCTTAGAAACCTATTTTGCTTCGAATCTATGTGAATGCTCGAATCTAAGTAGGTGATTTCGAGTCTATGTCCTTATTTCGAGTCTATGTAACCACTTTGAACCCTTAGGCTTCGAATCTAGCTAGTTAAACTCGAGTGTGTGTGTGTCTCGAGTTTGTGAGAATTTCGAATCTAAGCAAGTAGATTCGAATGGATCTGGTTCGAATCTGTCCCTCTATATTCGTATTTGGTTTTGTTCCTAGCCAAAGATTAATTCCTAAATCAGATTAAGGTATTTAACCAACCTATTATAATTAAAAGTATAATATGATTATGATAAAACTCACAAGTCGAGATGCATATTTATTATATGCACAAATAAATTAACCGACTCTGTATGAACCTTTAGAATGTGTATGGCATGTTACACCTTGCTAGAAATACGATTGGCCTTGTTTCAAGGCCACACATCTGTAAGTAGATGGATCGTATTAATCTGATAAGAATAGGCTCACCTTGGGACGATAGGAACTACCTCAGATTTGACAGCCAGAATTGACAATAACCTAATTATATAACTAGGGTTATATGGATAGATCATGTTACAGACTTGACATTAATATGCCAGACTTGAAACTGAACTGCAGGAAACCGCCGATTTGACAGAGTAAACTGAACCGCTTAATTCGTTAAGCATTATCTGACTACGGACCACTGTGAGTGACAGATTTCATTAATTACTTGCATATATTTCGATACTTATTGGTGAATGTCATTGACTGTATGGAAACTTCCGATTGTTGCTGCATGTTTCTTTAATACTATATTGTATCATAGAAACGTACTTTTGACATTACTGAAGCTAGACACTTGAATTGCCTTGATTGCATGTTCACTTTTACATTTTATGTAAATACTTATCATGCTTACTGCTTACTTGACTGTTGATATACTTGCCGCTGCATACTGCATTATCCGACAGGACCGAATGTGAGATCTCCATTCACAGGAGGGAATTCTGCAGATTCCTTTCCTATTTGACTTGTTTCCATACATTTCCCGTAGGGCTTCGGCCTTACACAGGGGAATACAAACTGGGTTGTCTCCCAACCTTTTTGCCGTCTCTGACGTAGTGACTTGCCGACAGGAGCTGATAGTATGTTATGTGTGTGTGGTAACTAATGGAACTCTGTTAACTCACTAAGCAATGTTAGCTTACTCTGTCATGACAACTCTTTTTCAGGAAAAGCTGATAAGGGCAAGACCATAGCAGGTAGTCCGTCCCAGGCTAAGTGAATCTGGACATTTGATGAATAGCAGACTTTTGGACTTTTGATGACGCCTATTTTGAAAAGATGATGCGGTCTCGGGTAGCTTGTTCAGTCTTCCGCACTCTGATTGAAGATTTAGAAGCTAGTTTAGACCACCATTAATCTTTAATATATTGTTGTAATTAAGAATTCAGGCAGATGGACCTGTGGTATCAAACAATTAGTAATATTTATTACTTAATGAAATGAAATTTTATGACGTGTACTGTTTGTGGTAACTTGGATGTTACAAAGTTGGTATCAGAGCAGCAGTTTAATCATCGGATTGGCCACCCGATACTTAAACTACTGGTATGGTATGGACTATGTGACTCTGAATTCCCGAACAAGTCACCGAGGGTAATGATGATTCTGTAGTCTATAGTGATGCTTCTAAGATGGGATTAGGCTGTGTGCTGATGCAAAGGGATAAAGTAATTGCCTACGCATTAAGGCAGCTAAAGACGCATGAAAAGAATACCCGATGCATGACTTGGAGCTTGCAGCCGTGACTTTTGCATTGAAGATTTGGCGGCATTATCTGTACGGGACCAGGTGTAAATTATATACGGATCACAAGAGTCTGAAGTATATATTTGACCAAAAAGAGCTGAATATGCGACAAAGGCGATCTATGGAATTGATTAAAGACTATGACTGTGAGATCCTTTACCATCCAGGTAAAGCAAACATTGTAGCAGATGCCCTAAGCCGCAAAACCGGACAAGACCATTATACCCGATGTTATGCTTTGACTTCTGTTGTTTTGGAGTCTGCCTTGCCTGAGTCGATTATTGCCGCTCAAACCGAAGCCATTCGGGATGAGAACTTGAAATCTGAACGTATGGTTACATATGTGACTCAGCTGACCCTTGATAATCGTGGTCTTAGACGGTTCATGGATAGAATATGGGTTCCCAGACTAGGAGGTATTCGTGATCAAATTCTGTCGGAGGCTCATATGTCAAAATTTTCGATACACCCTGGTTCTACTAAAATGTATCAAGACTTGAGAACGGAATATTGGTGGCCTGGAATGAAGAAAGACGTAGGACGATATGTGGAAAATTGCATGACTTGTTTACAAGTCAAATCGGAACATCAGAAGCCGTATGGGGAACTACAACCATTGCCAATCCCGGAATGGAAGTGGGACCACATAACCATGGACTTTGTGACGAAGCTGCCCAGGACTAAGCGGAATCATGACTCTATATGGGTAATAGTGGATCGACTTACTAAGTCAGCTCATTTCCTACCCATACGTGAAGATGAACGCCTCGAAAAGTTAGCTGAATTGTACATGAAGGAAATCGTGTCTAGACATGGTGTGCCATTGTCTATAGTATCTGACCGTGACAGCAGATTTACTTCTCGTTTTTGGAAGGCTTTTCAGAATGGACTAGGTACCGAACTTAAGATGAGCACCGCCTATCATCCTGAAACTGACGGGCAAAGCGAGAGAACGATTTTGACCTTAGAAGATATGTTACGTGCCTGTGTGATTGATCTCGGAGGAAATTGGGATACTCACCTGCCGTTTGTGGAGTTTGCTTATAACAATAGTTATCATTCGACTATTGGTATGCCTCCCTATCAGCTTTTGTATGGACGTCGATGCCGAACTCCAACCTGTTAGAGGGAAACAGGTGAACGCCCGATCTCTGGACCAGCGATTTTGCAAGAAGCCCATGACCAACTACAGTTGATTCGACAGCGGATTCAGACTTCTCAAGACAGACAAAAGAAGTATCATGGAGATAAAGTATTGCTGAAGGAGATAAAGTATTGCTGAAGGTCTCGCCAAGAAAAGGAATAGTAAGGTTCGGCAAACGGGGGAAGTTGAGCCCTCGATTTGTGGGTCCTTTTGAAATTCTCGAGCGTGTAGGATTGCAGGCCTACAGATTGAAGTTGCCTGCCGAAATGTCTGGGATTCATGATGTATTTCATGTGAGTAATCTGCGAAAGTGTTTAGTTGATGTTGAAGCTGCGATTCCATGGAAAGACGTGCAAATTGACGAGCAATTGCGATTCGAAGAAGAGGCTGAGCGTATAATCGATCATAAGGTTTCGAAATTGCGCAACAAGGAAATTCCAATGGTGTTAGTTCAATGGAAATACCATAAGGGATCTGCGCAAACTTGGGAACGAGAAGACGAAATTAGGCAGAAGTATCCGAAATTATTCCTGTTTTAGTCGATTCCGAGGACGGAATCAATTTAACGGGGGAAGATTGTAACAGCCCGTAATTTATTAAATATAAATTACAGCATCAGACTTTGGATAATAAAACAATTTTATCCAAATATTAGTAATTAACTGAAAACATGAATCTTAAATAGTTAATTATATTAAGTTATAATTAATTATGAAAAGTTGCCCAAAATTAGCTGAAATAAAATTAATAATTAAAATTCAGCTAAATGACAAATTAAAGACTGAAAATGACGAAACAGACTAAAATGAATAAAAAATATGACTAAAAGACAATTATAGCAAATCTAGAACTTTTTTGCTATTATTTGCATCTGAAATGCAAATCGGAGTGTTGGGAATAAAAGTTGGTCAATTCCGGAAAAATTCAGTAGAAGATCTGATTTTCCCTATTTCCCTATAAATAGGGCATTCCTCCTCATTTCTTAAGTTTGGAAACTAGAAACTCTCTCCTTCTCTCTCTAAGACTTCTCCTTCTCTCTAGAATTTCTCCTAAACGAACCGTCGGATACTCGTGATTTATACGCCATCGGTTAGAGATCGTCGAGCTCTACACGAATCTATCATTGCATGTTAGATTTCGTCCGGATTTAAGGTAAAATCGACCATTTTTCTGACTTTTATTTCGGTTTTTGTTGAGCAAATTCGAGTTTGCTCATATTCCCTTCATTTGAAGCTGATTTGCTCTCGTTTAGGACTTGTTTTGCTTGGAAATCATCTATAGTCGAAGGATATAGCTTGGACGAAGGTTAGTAACTATTTTTCCCTCATATTTGTTCATGAATAGTAGCTAAAACCTGGAAAAAACGTTGATCATGAAGAACATATTCAAAAGTCTTTAATTAGATTCGAATATGTTAATTTCGAATCTATTCCCCCCTTTAAACTCGAATGTACCTTCGAATCTGTGCCATTTTCGAATCTATCTGCCTTAGAAACCTATTTTGCTTCGAATCTATGTGAATGCTCGAATCTAAGTAGGTGATTTCGAGTCTATGTCCTTATTTCGAGTCTATGTAACCACTTTGAACCCTTAGGCTTCGAATCTAGCTAGTTAAACTCGAGTGTGTGTGTGTCTCGAGTTTGTGAGAATTACGAATCTAAGCAAGTAGATTCGAATGGATCTGGTTCGAATCTGTCCCTCTATATTCGTATTTGGTTTTGTTCCTAGCCAAAGATTAATTCCTAAATCAGATTAAGTTATTTAAACAACCTATTATAATTAAAAGTATAATATGATTATGATAAAACTCACAAGTCGAGATGCATATTTATTATATGCACAAATAAATTAACCGACTCTGTATGAACCTTTAGAATGTGTATGGCATGTTACACCTTGCTAGAAATACGATTGGCCTTGTTTCAAGGCCACACATCTGTAAGTAGATGGATCGTATTAATCTGATAAGAATAGGCTCACCTTGGGACGATAGGAACTACCTCAGATTTGACAGCCAGAATTGACAATAACCTAATTATATAACTAGGGTTATATGGATAGATCATGTTACAGACTTGATATTAATATGCCAGACTTGAAACTGAACTGCAGGAAACCGCCGATTTGACAGAGTAAACTGAACCGCTTAATTCGTTAAGCATTATCTGACTACGGACCACTGTGAGTGACAGATTTCATTAATTACTTGCATATATTTCGATACTTATTG
The DNA here is from genome assembly GCA_020465985.1 of Centrapalus pauciflorus. NCBI lineage: Eukaryota > Viridiplantae > Streptophyta > Magnoliopsida > Asterales > Asteraceae > Centrapalus > Centrapalus pauciflorus. The sequence goes on along the minus strand of JAANYP010002208.1, from coordinate 92,552 downwards.
GTGAATGTCATTGACTGTATGGAAACTTCCGATTGTTGCTGCATGTTTCTTTAATACTATATTGTATCATAGAAACGTACTTTTGACATTACTGAAGCTAGACACTTGAATTGCCTTGATTGCATGTTCACTTTTACATTTTATGTAAATACTTATCATGCTTACTGCTTACTTGACTGTTGATATACTTGCCGCTGCATACTGCATTATCCGACAGGACCGAATGTGAGATCTCCATTCACAGGAGGGAATTCTGCAGATTCCTTTCCTATTTGACTTGTTTCCATACACTTCCCGTAGGGCTTCGGCCTTACACAGGGGAATACAAACTGGGTTGTCTCCCAACCTTTTTGCCGTCTCTGACGTAGTGACTTGCCGGCAGGAGCTGATAGTATGTTATATATGTGTGGTAACTAATGGAACTCTGTTAACTCACTAAGCAATGTTAGCTTACTCTGTCATGACAACTCTATTTCAGGAAAAGCTGATAAGGGCAAGACCATAGCAGGTAGTCCGTCCCAGGCTAAGTGAATCTGGACATTTGATGAATAGCAGACTTTTGGATTTTTGATGACGCCTATTTTGAAAAGATGATGCGGTCTCGGGTAGCTTGTTCAGTCTTCCGCACTCTGATTGAAGATTTAGAAGCTAGTTTAGACCACCATTAATCTTTAATATATTGTTGTAATTAAGAATTCAGGCAGATGGACCTGTGGTATCAAACAATTAGTAATATTTATTACTTAATGAAATGAAATTTTATGACGTGTACTGTTTGTGGTAACTTGGATGTTACAGTTAGCTTAGTCGGTTCTGGCTAAGCCTCTTCTGGGTATACTCCCTCAAGATAAACCCTTACCATTTCTTTTGTCCAGTAGGCACAAGATAATAGTGATAGTGGAATGTCCATAACTTGAACCCGAGGAACATCCCTTGGCAGTTTAAATCTTGACAGAGTCACTGTTTTATTGACGTCTGCCTCTGGTCGTTCGTTTATGTCATCATTGTTGTCCATGGAATATTATATAAAGAGCTGAAGGAACCGTTGAAATGGAATTAATTTTCATTAATGCTTTGTTCATTTATCTTTGACCGACCTACGAAGTTCATCGATGACGAATTAAGGGTAGTCGTAGAGGCGGTCAAATGCAAAAGTAGCATTAGTCAGAACATGTATACTCGTAGAGTCATGATCGGATGCTTGCCGGTGAAACAACGGTTGAGTATGTTGAAGAATACTCTCCAATGGGATTGCAAATTTTTTTATTTGAAATCCGAAAACTGTGTTAGTAAGCCCTCGTATCCTAAGGCTTGGACGTGTAAGAGAATTTCTTCGGGTGACTGAATGGGAGCAAAGGTGTTCTTTATGGTATGAGAAGTGTTCAGTTGGAGGCGTAGAATATGGCGGATGGGGAAAGAATCAACTTTGGTTACAAAGTGAGGGACTGCCTCATCCATGTAGTTAAGGTTGTACCAAGATTGTTGGAGGTAAATGGAAGGGGAAGAGATGGCAGTGGTTAGAGAACAAACAATTGGATGGCCTTTGAGGATATCCAAGGTGATACCGTCAGCTTCTTGATGAAAGGCGGAGAGGTTAAGCTCCCTGTTGTGAGGGTCGGGGCAAACTCTGTAAACAGACCTAGGTTTAGAATTACTGATTCCGGCAGTTGCCTGTTGTGTGGGATTGGTGGGTGTGGAATAGTGAGGTTAGAAACTTGTGTCTGCTCCATTTGTTCGGTAAAAACACATCATGGTTAGAAAACACAGATTAGAAAGACATATCATTGAGATAAAGTCTGAAATATGTATGAGATATGTTTATCAATCTGTTTAAAGCATCGGGTTTTCTTTCAGTATTATAAGAATATTAATGATAGAAATTCAAAGTCGATCGTTGAGTGACCAATGTTAGAATAGATCTATTCACTCAAATACCTATTACCAACTAGGATCGATGGTGCAAGAACAAGGAACTTATTTAAAAAGGTTGACAACAGTTAGAAAGTTAAGAAGTTACAAAACTATAAGTTCATAGATGCGAAGTTCAGATGGGACCGAAGTTCGAATGTGCAGTGAACAGGAAAAATATACAAGGTAAATAAGGAAACAAATGACCTGAACTTCGGATGGTCCAAAGTTTGGATGGACCCATATCCGAAGTTTGGAATAGGTCCAACAACAAATACTTAGAAAAATAACTAAAAGGACAAACCACATAAATTCGGTGGTCCGAACTTCGGACGGACACATGTCTGAAGTTTCGATGAGGTCCAACCTAATACATTTGTGCAAAAACATAGTGAAGTATGCCTAAATGGTTCGAACTTCGGATGGTCCGAAGTTCGGATGAAGTCCTTCTATGTGCGATGAATTAAGTATGCAAGTGTAAGTGGGAGTTGGAACTTCGGATGACTTCGGATCAATCCAAAGTCTTACCTGGCATTTTGCATTTAATGACAGTAATTAATGGTCATGCACATACATACGACTACATTGAATATGCACAAAATATTCCCTAAAAATAGATCCTAAAGCAAAATATAACGACGAGCCACTTTAAAATTAAAAAAAAACTCCTAAAAACACTTGAATCTAACCTAAAAATGACAAAAAAACAGAAGCAAAAACCCTAAAAATTTTGAGAAATTATAAACCTATAAAATGCATGTTAATGTTTGAAATAAAATGTTAGAAGTGTTACTTAATGTGTGATTATGTATAAAAAGAAGAAATCCACGAGAAATTTGCACGAAAACTGAGGTTTTTGTGTGGATTTGTGATCAAAGATGGCGGTTGGGAGCATTCTTGTCGTCGAAGCATATGGGGAAGAAGAAAGGTCCAAATGTAGACTAGCCCGCTCTTTTTTAGGGAAAGATGGGTCTGGTTTTGGGCTCAACAGTTGACATCAATGACGACAAGAAATTGGGCTTAAACAAATTTAGGACAATTAAAAGAAAACAATTAACCGAAAAAAATAATTGAAATAAAATGAAAATAATAAAAATTAAAAAAAAAATATGAATAAGTAAGATAAGAAATAAAAAAATAAAAATAATTTATCTTGAAACACAACTAAAACTTTTTGTACATTAAAAAAAACTTTTAAACAAAATAAAATAACGGAAAAGCATTAGAAAAAACTGGAAAAAAAATAATTAATTAAAAATGGAACTATAAGATTTTTGAGTTCCAAGTTTTCCAAATTTAAACAAAGGAACAAAAATTATATATTTTTGTATTTTTCAGATTTAGAAAAATTTGAAACAAAATACGTAAAATAAGTTTAAATAATTGTGCCACCATTTCTTTTGCAGAGACAGTTGTTCACTTATCAACTCCAGATGGAGAGGAAATTTTTGTATATAGGGATAGATGCAAAAGGATGTTCCGGTCAAATTTGTTGCCAAGGCTCGAAAAAATCAGAGTAAGGGCTAATAGAGCTTCTTGGCTTTCGTGTTAGATGTCAAGAAAGGAGATAAGAACCAAAAAGATGTACGGATGGTGAATGAATACCCGGATGTATATCCCGATGACTTGCCAGGATTGCCACCGGACCATGCAATAGAATTCCAAATAGAATTAGTGTCAGGATTCGCACCAATTGCCCGTGCTCCGTATTGGTTGGCGCCTTCGGAATTGAAAGAAATGATGGCACAATTGGAGGAATTAATGGAAAAAGGGTTTATATGACCGAGTACCTCGCCACGGGGTGCTCCCGTTTTTTTCTTTGTGAAAGCAGGATGGAACCCACGCATGTACATCGATTATAGAGAGTTAAATAAGGTGACCATAAAGAATAAATACCCTTTACCTCAAATAGATGATTTTTTTGACCAATTGTAAGGGGCTTCATACTTCTCAAAATAGATCTTCGTTCAGGTTACCATTAGCTCAAGGTGCATGAAGGTGACGTCCCGAAAACCGCTTTTCGGACCCGTTATGGGCACTATGAAAACTTAGTGATGCCATGCAGACTCACTAGTGCGACGACCGCTTTTATGAACTAAATGAATGGAGTATGTCGCCTGATGCTCGATAAGTTTGTTATTGTGTTTATTGACGACATTTTGGTCTACTCCAAGACAGAAGCGGATCATGTCGTTCAACTGAGGGAACTACTCGAACTACTTCGCAAGGAGCAGCTATACTCCAAGTTTTCAAAGTGAGAATTTTGGTTGCGAGAAGTGCAATTTGGTTATGTCAAATCTTGTGAGGGTTTCTCTATTGATCCCTCCAAGATTGAGTCCATTAAAAGTTGGGAAACACCAATGTCGAAGAAATATGAAATTTCCTTGGATTGGCTAGTTATTAAGGCCGAATTTTACTAGATTTCTCCAAAATAGCCATTCCCCTCACCTCACTGACCCGAAAGAATGCACAATTTGTGTGGGAAGAGCCAAAAGAGGAAGCATTTAAGAGTTTAAAAGCTGCTTTAACTAAAACATCCGTTCTTGCATTGCCTGAAGGAAATGAAGACTTCACGGTTTATAGTAATGCTTCGATAAATGAATTGGGCTGCGTGCTGACGCAACGAGGAAAAGTGATAGCCTATGCATCAAGAAAACTGAAATATTATGAGAAAAAATTTCCCGATAGATGATCAAGAACCCGATGCTATCATTTTCTACATAAAGATCTGGAGGCACTATCTATATGGCACCCGATGTCAACTCTTTACTGACCATAAGAGTCTGAGACAGATTTTCGATCAGAAGGAGTGGAACATGCGACAGAGACAAATGGTGAAACTGATTAAGGATTATGATTGCGAAAGAAATCCTCTATCACTCAGGAAAAGCCAATGTAGTGGCTGATGCTTTAAGTTGAAAAAGGTGCCCAGAAGCAACTTGTTATGCCTTGACTCATGTGGTTGTGACTTCCACCATCATTGACGATATTCAAAATTGGCAGATCGAGGGTCTTAAGGAAAAAATATTAAAGCAGAAAGAATGGTTGGTCAAAGCCCATTGTTGACCGATGGTGGCAACAGTCTGAAATTGTAATTTGGGTACCTCAAATTGGAGGGGTTCGCAACGTGATTTTGGAAGATGGCCATAATACGAGATTCTTAATTCACCCTGGGAATGCTAAAATGTATCATGATTTAAAAACTGAGTATTGGTGGGATGGGATGAAAAGAGACATTAGGAACCATGTTGAGCGATGGCTGACATGTTTACGTGTTAAGGCGGAGCATCATAAGTCATCCAGTAATATGCAACCACTTGAGATACCCGAATGGAAGTGGGATCACGTAACGATGGACTTTTTAGTGAAACTCTCGAAAACTCAATGACAGCATGGCACGATTTGGGTTATTGTGGACCGGTTGACCAAGTCGGTGCACTTCTTGATTATCTGAGAAAATAATCCATTGGAACGTTTGGCAAGAATGTATATAGATGAGATTCGGTAAGACACGGAATCCCAAAATCCATCGTCTCTGATCGTGATTCTCAATTCACATCATGATTTTGGCAGTGTATGCAAGAGCAAATGGGGGGATAGGCGTTAACTTATGCACTGCTTTTGGTCCTTAGACTGATTGCCAAACTGAAAGAACAAATAAAACTATGGAGGACGTGCTTCGTGCTTGTGCAATGGAGTTAGGAGGAAATTGGGATACACACCTACCACTCATGGAGTTTGCCTATAACAACAGCTACGACTCTTCAATAAAAATGGCAACCCATACGAGTCACTGTACAGTCGCAAGTCTCAAACTCCAACTTGTTAGCGCAAAGCTGGCGAGAAACCTTTAGCAGGGCCTGAATTACTTCAAGAGATGCATGAGAAGATTCAGATCATCGGAGAGCGAATCAAATCACTCAAGATCGTCAGAAAGCTTATTCTCATAAGAGTCACAAGAGCGTGGAGTGTGTTGTGAGGGATTCAGTAATACTAAAAGTATCTCTGTGGAAGTGGATCATGAGGTTAGAAAAATGAGGAAAGCCGGTGAGAAACCTTTGGAAGGCCCTGAATTACTTCAAGAGATGCATGAGAAGATTCAGACCATTCGAGAGCAAATCAAAGCGCTCAAGATCGTCAGAAAGCTTATTCTGATAAGAGTCACAAGAGCGTGGAGTGTACTTTATTCAGTATTGCTAAAAGTATCTCCGTGGAAGTGGATCATGAGGTTAGGAAAACGAGGAAAGTTGAGTCCTCGATATATTGGACTATTTCCGTCACCGAGAGTATTGGAGCTCAAGCATACAAGTTGGAGCTGCCAGCTGAATTGGCAGGAATCCATGATACTTTCCATGTGAGCTATCTGAAGAGGAGTCCGATACATCCGGAGGTAACAGTTTCGTAAACTTATGTGCAAATCAATGAGAAGCTACAGTATGTTGAAGAACCTGAGAAAATCATTGGGGATAGAGTTTCTAAGTTTAGGAATAAAGAGATAGAGATGGTATTGGCTTGGTGGAAACACCATCGAGGCTCTCTAATGACGTGGGAAACGAAGGCTGAGATGATGGCCAAGGATCCTTACTTGTTTCAAGGGAGTTGATTCCATGGGCGGAATCCTCTTAAGTAGGGAGGAATTCTAACGATCCAAATATTATAAATAACTATTCTTGGATTTAATTGTGATTATTGATGTAATAACATAATATTAAAGAAATGTCTTTACATATATAATTTAAATTCGGTAAACTTGAAATCATGACTTATAAAATGGTAAATGATGAAGGGAGTATTTGGGTAAAGTAAAGGAAGTGTATGACTTCGGAGAAAGAGGAGAAAATATATCCTCCTTTTCTTTTAACAAATAACCAGCACACACACCACACATAGTTGTGTGTATGTTTACTTCTCTTCAACCAATAGAAAAAAGAGACAAAACGGGGTTCATTGGAGAAGGAAAAAAATCTGAGCTTGTAAAAATTCATACGGATTTATGTATCCCAAAAAGGTACAAACTACTACTTTTATATATGTTAAATCTTTCTTTGTTTCTCCATCATCTTCTTCATATGAAGAAGAAGAAACCCTATGTGGGTTTGTATGGAAAAACTCCTTGAAGCTCTAAATCTAAAAGGATATTGATACATGATGTTTATAATATCATTTGAAGTCATACTATGTAGGATTTGAGTGGAGTTATGGGTTTGAACTCAAAAACCCAAGTTAGGGTTCATGTGATTTTTTGGAGCTTAAAAAGTGTTAAAAGATGTTTTTAATGTTAGAAATGGGTTTAAAATGGTATATATATATATATATATATATATATATATATATATGGTGGGTAATAGGTCCCAACTATTTAGATTAAATGCACATGCGTTTTGGTGGTTGTGTGTATTAAACCTGCAGGTAATGCACTGCACAACTGAGCTCGATTTAGCGAGACGCCGGGTCGCCTGCAGGTCGTAACCAAACTTCTTCTAAGTAATGAACTTCGGGGGACCCTTGGTCCGAACCTCGGAGATGGTGGACCCGAACTTTGGATGGGTCATAACCCAAATTTCGGACCAGACTTTGGTGGGTTCTTAACTTTAGATGGGTCAACTCGGCGAGTCAGACCTCGAACTCGGTGAGTCGCACCCCGTTAGTTCCAATCACTCTTACTTTGATCCGAACTTCGGATGGGAATCGACCCAAGTAGGATCAGAACTTTGGATGATGAGCCCGGAAACATTATTTTTCCTTTCATTTAGTGACGTTAAAAGACGAGATGTGATGGGTCCAAGAATGTGATAATGAATGGAATAACAGACAACCTGTTTATACATGTTTAGGTGATTGCATCAATCAAGGCTATTTGACAACATAACTTGGGTTGACTGCCTTAACAAACTGAGCTAACCGTACAGTGTGAGTACTTGTATTAATAATGTGCCTTGTATGTTCGTGGTCATATCATTGCATGCTTCATTCACATTGGGATGAGATTTTGAATATATGTTATGTTGGAGATGTATTGATCCTTGTCAGTTTGACCATCTTTCCATTTGACCTCACCGAGATATCCATGGCACAATGGATTAGCTCTAAGTTAGCAAATTTAGCAATGGACTAGCTCTAACTTAGGAAATTGAGCAATAGACTAGGTCTATGTCACCAAATTGACCAGACATTGTAGACTAGCTCTAAGTCCAAATTGAGTAGTAAAACTCTAATTAAATGAGTATTGTTTTGGGTCTTGTACCTATGATGAATGTATGTTCTATTAATCCTAGTATCTCACTCAACTTATTGTTTGGCGGACCCAGAAAATTTTTTTATCGGGGTCGGAATTTATCATGCTACTACAACACGAGTGTTTGTGGTTCTATAAAAATTTTAACACCGAATGTTCGGTCGGTTCATCTTGATTAATGATTACATAATTAACTTGATGGAAATTTGAATAGATATTCCCTTATAGTGCAAATGCAACGGTCATTCAACTGTATACGTTTAGGTTATCAAATATCTTTTATTTTTAACCATTAAATTTAACTAACTATATACGTTTAGGATAACAAATGTTTATTTTTTAATTATATTATGTAACCAATTATATAAATAATTAAAATCTAATTTAATTTTTTTATTTACAAGTTTTGAGATGCATATTACAGGCGTCATTCAATGAATTTGGGCAGACAAGTACAGTAAACAAATATCTTAAATAATATTGTTAAATAATGTATAAAAAACTAAGAATTTCATATCATCACAACTACTAAAAAAGAATATAAATTACACCTGAGACTTGAGAGGCTAAAAATATGAGAGTTTGAGTCGGTGAGAGCGAGAGGCAGTGAGGGACTGAGGGACACCGCTAGGCGGTGAGAGCAGCCGAGCAGGCGTCGGCGACTTGAACGGAGTGGACGAGGGGTGCGGGCAGTGGGCGTGCGGCACTGCGGTCCGCCATTTGCGGCTTCTTCCTTCCCTTCTTCCTGTCCTCTGTGGTCGTTCTGGCTTCTTCTTTGTGTTGGCTTCTGGCTTGTGCGACACACACAGAGGACACACAGGCACACATGTTTTTTTGCCAGCCCTAATCCAAGAAGTCTCCATCTTCCAAGCCCAAATTCAAGCCAAGGCCCAAATACATGTTTTTCTTTAATTTTTTGTTAAATAGGCAACCAACTATTATGTTTATGTATATTTTTTTAGATTTTGTATCTGATTTTTTTTAATATAAATTTTTTAAAACTTATCAAGGGTATAGGGGTCGAACTACAAAAATCGTCGGGTCGGAAATAATTTTAACTATATATAAAACACGTAAATAAAATTTTATCGGGGTCGTTTGACCCCCATACCGTAAACTTCGGTCCGACCCTGCTTATTGTTGACCCTTCAGCTATTAATATCTTTAGGCTCCGATAAGGGTAAAGGTCCTGCTACCTCTCGTCAATTACCTACTTCTTGAGGCATCAAGTTGGACTTCCTTCTTTTGGTATGAAACAAAGTGAGTAGAATCACGTTGAGATATATTTAAGCGTTGAATGAAAATTTTAATTTGGCCGTAATTCTGTAAGTATTATGAACTAATTATTGTAATTATGGCTGAAACATTTATTTGAGTTGGAAGGGTGTTTCACCATGAACCTTAGGGATGACACTTCTTTCCTCTTCCTTGTTCCCTACATCTTCTAATCATGGTAATGTCTCCCTTGTTTCATCTTGCAAACCCTAATTTCCTTACTTCATACAAGGAGGCACAATTAGGTCTAGAACTGATCAACATAAGATATGATCATCTTGGTTTCTAACCTTCAATAATATTCTTCATTTCATTTATGAAAAGTCATTTCTACATCAATTAGATAACCCTAATTAATTTCCTCTTTAGTCCTTGATCCATATAAAAGTGTATTAGCATCAATTTAGTTATAATACTTATAATTTCTATTCTTGGATTGGTCAAACCTATAAATATATTTATGGAAACATAAATTCTAGGGTAAATTACAATTTTCGTCCCTGTGGTTATATACAAATTACGGTAACCGTCCTTTTCGCATCAAAATTACAATTTTAGCACCTATGGTTGTCATTTTGTTATGCTTTTAGTCTTTTGGCCGACCATTATTTAAAAAATGATTGTTTTACCCTTTTAATTTTGTTTAAGTTTTGGTCCCAACATATACTTTTTTATATTATTCATAATTTTTTTATTCCATTATTATTTATTAAATATGCTTCTTTTTCTTATTAATACAATTTAACTAAAATAATAATTTTGAATTTATTATTATTACTACTATTTTTATTAGTTTTGTTATTTAAATGAAGTAAAAATTAAGAACAATTTAGTTACTTTGTTCTTTCTTTATCTTTACTACTTATAATGCATTTAGTTTAGCAACAATAGTCACTGCATAAGGTACAATCATCTAATGCATAGTCTTGAATTTTAAGACTTACAAGTCTAACATGCATTGGGTACAAGCACACTAATGCAACAATAAATCATCAAGCGTGCAGATTAGTTGCAGTAACGTGGCCTTTCCAAGACACAGCTTCTCTTCCCCAGGAGACTCCTCCTTTCCCTATGTTGTTAAACTCTTAGCCTTCTATGTCGATTTATGCTCTCTTCATAATACCATCCTCTATGTGAATTTTTAATGACCGCCTTCGATTCACGCGAGTTGCTTTTCATACCCAGCGATCGCTAATCAAACAATCAAACAGGTTTGCTTTCTGTTCATAATTCTATTTCTATTTCATTATCTGAAACCCTCTTGATTTGAATTTTAGGGTTCATCAGAAGTCCACTGTTGCAGTTGAGTTAGGGAAAGGGGCAATTCCAACTGCTGCAGCGGTGAATCATGGTAACTTTACTTCTTAATATGTATCATGAATTGCTGAAAATCACACTTAAGTCTTACACATGTTTCTGGACTGCAGAAAACAACAGTTACACTTGTATCACCATCAACGAGTTGATGTATCAGTGAAATGCTCAGGAAGTAAGTTTGTACTATTTTGAAATGTTTAGTGTTACAAAATTGAAATGGAAACCGTGCATGTTTTTATTATATGTTTAATTGCATCTATTAGCAATTTGAAGATTAAATTCCAAGATTTAAACTAAAACTTTGAGACGTAACATGTTGCTGTCCATGGAATTTTGTGTCTGTTTTGGAGCCGTAAATGAGGCCAAGAGGGCCAAATGGCCTTCGGCTTTGGCATCATAACATTTATGTATGTTTGGGTGATCGATTGAGTGTTTAAATTACCTATGAACCAACAATTTTTGCTGCTGAAAATGATTAAAATTAGAAAGATTAATGTGTAGTACTGTTTGTGTCTGTGTTTGCGATTAGTGTAAGCTTGTAAATGATCACTCTGAGACTTCTATGTGTTATAGTGGGTTGTGTATGTCAGATTTATTCTCGTATATCTTAACTGATATTGTAATATCAAATTTTTTGTGTTATCATTTTTGGGTTTTTGGTAACTTATGTGGTTGAAATTTTTTTATATTGGTGTTTTTCTTGTAAGCTTGTCACTGTAGATTACTTCTTTATGCATCCACTTGTTAAAACATTAATAGACACCTCATGAACAAATCTGGTTGGAGTGGCTATAAATCGAGTTTATGTTTTTATCATTTATACATTTTCTTAATTACTTTATTATTGGGATTTTCTAACTTTAATGAGTGCTGTTGGAGAATCATCGGCTAAAGGGACAACAAGTCCATCAAAATCTCTAGCTAACAGGGCCACTTCCACCTCTGAAATTAAAGATGGGCTAAGCAGATTTTTTATACTGGATCTTTTTACCAGTTGCATGGGAGTTGCAATGTGTCCATGCATGGTTAAACCTGGTGATCCATCAAAGGAAAGCGCTGCTGATTCGCAAAGTAAAGCATCTGGGGGTTCTTCTCGCTTTGGTCGCTTCGGCTTAATTTGGTTCCCAGCTCCTTCAAAAAACTGTTGGATTGGTTCTGAAGCCTCGTAGTGACAAACAGGTAACCATTCAGCGATTAAGTAATATGTAATATATGTTTGAATTTTGCACACAATCAGATTCAGTCTTTCTATTTCAAACTATTCTTTCATGTTTTAGAATTTACATAGTGAAAATGAATTTTAGTTCTGTTGTTTGCCTCCTTTTTTGTTTATAAAGTTGATATTTATTTGTAGGCAAAATTGGCTGATACAAATAAGTATAGATGTAGTGGTGATCGTACTTCTTGCTTTGGTCGCTTCAGCTTAATTTGGTTCCCAGCTTCTTCAAAAAATTGTAGGATTGGTTCTGAAGCATCGTAGTGACAAACAGGTAACCATTCAGCGATTAAGTAATATGTAATATATGTTTGTATTTTGCACACAATCAGATTCAGTCTTTCTATTTCAAAAATATTCTTTCATGTTTTTTTAGAATTTACGTAGTGAAATGAATTTTAGTTCTGTTGTTTGGCTCCTTTTCTGTTTATAAAGTTGATATTTATTTGTAGGCAAAATTGGCTGATACAAATAAGTTCTATTATGATGAGAAACTTAGTCTGATGTATGGTACCTATTGTGATTGAATAATATATAATTTTTTTTCTTGTATTTGTTTTAGATATAGTCTCATTAGTTGAAGATCAATCTTTGCAGTTCTAACTTGACAAGAGATCCGTTTGTCCAAAAACTACAGCTCTGCTGCTCTGTATGTTTCTTTAATGTTATTTAGAAAGTAATGTTAGTGCGTTAATGTTATATTTGGAAGAATAATATTAGAAGTCTTTTGTATTTCGAGATGATCCTATGGAACTTTCAGTTCTTTACTTGTATGCATCTATGTTTGTAAGAGGTTTAATTGATTGAATTCAGCATGATTTTTGTTTAAATTGGAAATCAATTCTGAGACCAAGATACTTAGTCTCGGTCTCAGATTGTTGCTGCTGCTTGTCCGAAAACAGGGGGTTAGACCCCAATAATTTAGCTTAAATGTCTTTGTGTTGGTTCCACAATTGTGTGCTTGAACTTTAGCATTTTACTCATGCTTCATCCTTTTATTTTCTGTGAAAAAGTCAAAAAACAGTAGATATATACTAGCTTATGTGTGTTGTGAATATAGAATGTTTTCATGTATGTGCAGTATGTATTTGTACTGTGTGTGTGCTGTTATGTTCTATTTTTCCATAAAAAGCAGATTTCGAATGCTGATTTTTTCATAAAATGCTGATTTTGAATGCAACTGATATTGATAAAATGCTTTGATTTTGATAAAATGCTGTGTTTTCTTCTTGTTTGGGTTTTTTATGGGTTTGATGTAAATCTTTAAAACTTTTAGTAAATTTGAAAATATTGTAGATTTTCACGTGCCGATGGTTTCATGTTGATGTGGAACCGAAAGCTTTGATCTTTTTTAACCATGGATATGGCATGGAATGCGGTGTCTCCATGAAAGGTCAGTTGGATTCATATTTCCACGCCTTGTGTTGACTTTTGAAGGTTAAAGTTTTCATCTTTTAATTGCAAATATTAATGAAAATATTATTGGTTTATGCTTGATAACTTATAATTACAAGAAACACAGCAGAATTATGGTTGATAACTCATTTCAGTAGCAAAGATTGTAGGATAAGGGGTGATCTTGTTTAGAGTAACTTTCTGTTGGTTTAGTTTATGTTTTTGCAATGAATTATGGTTGATTATTTCGCCAGTATAATGCTTCTCCATCTAAAGTAACTTTCGGTTTAGTTTATGTTTTTGAAATGAATGGTTGATCTTGTTTATGGTTCCAACTTCCAATCAATTAAAATTTCCAAATAAGGTCTGTTTTTTGCCTCTTAATGAACCACTAAATTGTTTATTCTTCCAAGTGTGATCCTGAGTAATTTAAAATAATCTGCTTTCTTAATCATTATTTGCTTGATGTTTGACTCTAAAATGTGTGGTGTTATACTCTTATGTATCCTTCATGAATATATTTTTGTTGTTACTTTTTGGCTTACTTCTCATGAATTCTCAATTATCGAGATCCACATTAGTTGTTCTTGTAAATGCTTCTTAGAATTGTTCCATCAATTTGACTTTTTTGAATCATTCACCTTATTTATTTCTTCTTCTTCTTCTGATCTCACTTTCATTTTATATTTTAATTTGTTCCCTTACTCATCCCCTGTGCTTTCTACAAACATGTCAACAGAGATACTCAGTTGCTTGCATCATTTGGTCAAGTCAAATAACTATTAGGATAACAACTGGTTCTGGTGCTCTCTTCGGTGTTATGAACTGTGATCCGTGGCTAATGTGCCAACAAGAGCAAAACATATATTTTTTAATGTAGCTGGAACAGATGGATATTCAAAGATGTCGATGAGCACAAAATTAGCTGAAGACCATCTGAATCTGTTGGCTTCATTTGTGCCTGAGTGCTTTCCCGTAAAGCACTTGTTTATAACGTCAAGGAAGATCTTCCAGTGAGACGGGAGTTGCTTGGTCTTGAGGTCGGATGGTTTGGATAATTGACCATCATAGCCTATGGTTAAGATTTCTTGTAGGGTATGGGCTGGGGTTTTAATTGGTGCGTATGAGTATTTATAGACGAAGAAATTTTCTGTGGGAAGGTGGAGAATGTGGCGGATGGCTGGAAGGGTTAGGAGAATGGGTACATCGTCCATTTTGGTGGTGAAATGAGGGATTGCCTCATTGACAAAAATTAGGTGGTGCCAGAACTCTTGGGGGTAAATTATGGAACAGAGATGGCGGTGGTTAGGGAATAGAAAATGGGATGGCCTTTGAGGATATCAAAAGTGATATCCTCGGTTTCAGAGCGGAGAATTGAGAGGTCCAATTGCAAGTTATGGGGTGCAAACTCGGTGAATTGGTCAGCGGAAAGTAGGGAATCTTCTGGCAATTGTTCGTTATTATTGGGGATGCGAGGATGGGGAATGGTGAGGGTGATTTGTGGATCCATGAGTCCTGTAGAAATGCAACACACTTAGTTGAACAGACTTGAGTATTAATAGTACATTGATATTAAGTCTGAAATAAGTGTGAAATTGAACCCGTCTATTCTTTTTACAGCATCGGGATTTTTATCATAAGAATGTAACTTCTACTGAATAAAATCCAAAGTCGATCGTTGAGAGACCAATGTTATAATAGGCTTGTTCACTCAAACACTTATTTTGAACTAGAACCAATGGTACAAGGACATGGAATTTTTATTTTGTTTTTGATTTATAATCAAAAAATGAAATGCAAATGAAAGAATAAAAATGAAAATTCTGAAAAAAAAATTGCTAAGAGTTGAAATTCGGATGGACCGAATTTCGGATGCCTGAGTACCGAATTTCAGGTGGGTTAGAAACTCGGTTGATGTGATCCGAATTTCTGGTGGTATAGAAAGTCGGATGCAATGATGCATGGAACAAGTTAAAAAACTAAGTATGGAAAAACATGTGGGGGGGACCCGAAATTCGGATCGATCCGAATTTCGGGTGTTAGAAACTACACTAAACACTTAGTCTAAAAATGAGGTTTCAAATTTCAGAGTGGGCATGGAATTCGTATGGACCCGAATTTCGGATGGTCCATGACATACACTTAGGTTAATAAAATATATAAATGTGAACTAAACGAATTTCGGGTGAGCCAAAATTCGGGTGAACCGAAGATAAAATTCATTTATTTTCTTAGTGTATTTT
Organism: Centrapalus pauciflorus; assembly: GCA_020465985.1. Lineage (NCBI taxonomy): Eukaryota > Viridiplantae > Streptophyta > Magnoliopsida > Asterales > Asteraceae > Centrapalus > Centrapalus pauciflorus. The sequence continues at coordinate 76,963 of JAANYP010002208.1, read as the reverse complement.
GTCAAGGGAACCGAATTTCGGGTGAACCGAAATTTGGATGGGGTCCATAGAATATGAAATATTATAATTTAAAATTCATTCCAAGTATAGGGACCCTAATTTCAGATACATCCGAAATTCGGGTGTATCCGAGTTTACACTTAGACAATTTTGCATTTAATGAGTTCGTGCACATGCAAACGTGTACAGTACAAAATATTCACAAAAATGCAAGAAACTGTAGATCCTAAAGCTAAACATGATAAGGAACATTTAATACAACTAAAGTAACTTATAAAAACCTAATTTAACACCCTAGAAATGCAAAAAACCAGGTTTAAAACGCTTTAAAATTCAAGAATTAAAAAAAAACGTAAATGGGTGTTAAATACGAAAATAAAGTGAGAATAATGTTACCTGGTAGTGGATTAGCTGAAAAATGCAAGAAAAATGAATTAAACCAGTTGAGAGTCGAGGTTGAATGCAAGAAAAAATGGTGACAATGGCGGTCGACGGTCGTAGAAGATGAAACAAGGAAAGCGTAATGAAGAATGAAGTGAATCCCACCTATATGTATAGGCGGGTCGGGTCGGGCGGAAAGATCCGCGCGTTTCAACTCAACCGGTGGGCCAAACAAAAACACACAAAAAATGTAAGGTCTACCGTCTACGGATCGAATCAAGGCGCGACGTCATCCAACGAGTGCGGATTCCCTATTAGACGCTTAACAGATCGATCACGCGGGAAACACGGAGCCAAACAAAATGCTAGCCGATCGGATACCGACCCTACACGTTGTACTGCTCCTAGACTCTCGAAAAACACTCTCTAGTTCGTCTAATCGCTCTGACAAACCCAGAAAACGTGATTCTCCAAAAGTCTTTGGAATTACACAAATAAGTTCATGATATAGCCCTCGAGCACGGCCCAAGCCCATGAACTTACCAAGGCTAAGTTCATACGAACTTAACCTCCTTAAGTTCGTGGCCTTATGACTTAAGAACTTATTTTCTTAAGTTCAAACCTTATGAACTTATCACCATAAGTTCATAGCCTCACGAACTTCACATGCAGACTTAAACATAATACGCAATCATTTAATCAATAAACATGAACAAACAGACATGACTTGTATTAATAAAGCCCTATCTATAACAAATGTTTATCTAGTAGATATTCATTATTCTATAGAATTAGGATTATTTAGAATGATACCTGCATGTAGTCTCTGTTCAATGCAAACTGTTACTATATGGTGTGTAAAGATGACATTACTACCGTAGTCCCTGTTCACACCGATGGACACACTAAGCAGATGCAATTAAACTATTATATAAATAATATTGGATATTGTTTATGACACGAAATAATAATTGAGATTAAATTAATGGATGATTAATTATATCTCAAAGTACGGGGACTAAAAGTGCAATATTAGATATTGTAGTGATTTAATTGTCATTAGATGATAATTAAATAATAATTATCTAGTCTTTTATTTACTATTAGATATAAAATAAAAGATGTATTTATTTGAATTGATATTATCATCTAATTATTGGATAACTAGATGGATAATTATAAACAAATAAATAGAGATAATCATAAATAATTATCTAGTCATCTATACTATATATAATATGAAAACCACTTAGAGTTTCTGGACCATTGGATGTACAGAAATCAATGGTCCAGATTAATGACAACACATAATTATTTGTGAAATGTCTCTTATACCCTTAATTAAAATCAATAATTATACCTATGTCATTTCTTTAATTCATTTTCCAAATTTACCACCTTAACTTAATTACATTAAATTTTGATTTTAACTTTTTCAAATGAATTAATATTAAATTAATATTTAACTAAAATAAATATGTGTCCTTATTATCCTTAATGATCAAATTTGAATTCAAATGTAAAAATTTGGATTTCAATGTAGAAGTGTAGTAAATAAAGTAAAAATTTTTGTTAATTATTTTGCTGAAAAAATTTAAAATTTAATTGATAAAATTTCAGTTGTGAATATTACAAAATTTTGATTGTTGTTTTTCAGATATTCCATTTTTATATTTTATCATTTTCAAAATATATACAAATTCACATAATTGAAGTTTTTGTTTCTTACATTGATATTTCATATTTGAAGTTAATAAAAATTCAAAGAAACATTTTTTTCGCAAATACATATTATCTGTTTCTAATAATACAATATAATAATATTTTTTTATTTAATATCAAACAACTATATATTTTTGTATCTTTAATTTAACTAGCTGTCAAAATTTTTTTATTTTAATTATATATAAAGTTTATAATAATTCATGTCATATTTCAGTTCTACAATACAAGAAAATTTTATTTTCCACCACTTTTTCCAAATTTAACAATTTAACTTAATTACATTAAATTTTGACTTTATTTTTTTCATTAATTAATTAGTAATAAATTAGATTTTGTAACATTTAAAATTAATGTTTACCCAAAATAAATATATATCATGATTATCCATAATAATCATAATTAGATCCAAATGTAAAAATTTGAATTAGTTGTGGAAATTATTATTATTATTATGCATAATAAAGGATAACATCAAATGTCACGTGCCACCTCTACGTTCACCAAAAAGATAATTACAACTTATAAAAAATAAAAGATAAATACAATTTAATATTTATAAAAAAGATAAATATACTCTATTTTTTAATCAATAAATAATAAAAAAATAAACACAATTATTATTTTTGTATGCTTTTATTTATACTCATATACATTTTATATAAATAAATTTAATTAAAAATATCCACGTAATACGTGGGTTATAAACTAGTTTATATATTATTAGATAATATATAAAAGATAAATATTATTTAATAGATATATAATTATAGAGATAATTATATAATGTTTAAATAATAAAGATAATTATTAAGATATATATTATAATAATATATTAAAGGTTTAATTTATATATATATATATATATATATATATATATATATATATATATATATATATATATATATATATATATATATATATATATATAGAGTCAGGTTCAAAAAAGTACCTTTCGAAATCAAGTGCACCCGAAGGTACCAACCTTAAAAAACTTTTTTTTTAATTTTTTTTTCTCATAACCATGTTTAAATTTATGTTATACACATGATATATGAATTTCACATACATTCACACTTTCTGTGTCCTTAAAAATTATGTGAATGCTCAATGCATATTTATGTGAATGATCATCCATGTGAATGGTGTGAATGACCATTCACATGATCTTTTTTTAACATTCACAAGATTTATGATGTTGCTCCTTTTGAAAAAAAGTCATATAATGTTGTCTTATACATGTCTATTCAAAAAAAAAAATATACGTGAATGATCATTCACATTAGGGTACGCTGGAATCTCAAAGGTACGCTAATGAACCTGATTATATATATATATATAAACGACCCCACGTTTTGGGTGTTGGGTAATCACGAAAAACACACAAAACTCAATTGTGTGTGTTTGTGTGAGGTGCCGCCGCAAGAAAGAAAAAAAAATCCAAAGGGTTTGGTTTTTTCCCATTCTTCGTGTGTTTGATTACATACCTGGCGGCGCTCGATCGTGTCATCACCGGTGGATACCAAAAGCGTCTCATACGTGTATTCTTGTTATAGAATACAAAGGTACAGATTTTTATTGCTTTCTCGTTTACTTATCTTATGTATACTTGATGATCCGTGTACGGAATTCGTGATTTTAAAAAAGCTTCCGTTGTGCATTTAATGTGATTAATGTTTATGTTTCTATGCAAAACCATACGAATTCCCAACAGTGGTATCAGAGCCACCTCAAGTAACATAATGATTGTATTATTCGTGTTTTTATGTCCAATGTTATTAAAGTTTCGATTTTTAATAATTAAAAGTTTTTAAACGATCGAAATTAATAATTAAAACGTTCAAGGTTTTGATTTGGCTTGGAGAAAATCGACCAAAGGTTTTGGAAACCCCATGGTGATTCTCGGCCAACCTTGGAGTTTTTCGGAACTCGGGATTTTGAAACCTTAGTTCGTTTTATTTAGTTAATATTTGATTGTTTAAAAGTGTTTCATTGATTAAAGTGGAAAATTAAACGTTTCGGTTCGCGAAATCAAACCTAGATATTTCGGCCATGGGTTGAGACCCATGACCTCTCGGTTGTGATGTGGTAACCGAGGTGATGGATTATTTGTTTCCGTCATGTCGTTTAATTCACGGTTAAACTCAAACGATTAAATTAAATGCATTAAAATCGAATTAATTCATCAAAATTGTTTGGTTATTAATATTTAAACATTTGTGACTAAATGTGTTTTCGGTTTTACAAAATTAAATTGGGAGACTTTATTAGTTTTATAAAATTTACAAATGGGTTTAAATATTATCCGATTCGATAATTAAACGATTAATTGGAATATGGAAATCGAAATAATCAAAGTGAGTTGGTTAAAGACTTCGATTAATTTCAGCCGTCAAAGGGTTTAATACCTTACTTGTCTTCAGTTCATATGGGTTATTGAACCCGAGTATGAGTCGGTTAACTAAGTTGGTTCGTTTCCGTTTTTCGGTAATTCGTCGTTTAAATTAAATCGGTTTTAATTAAAGTTAAGTTTTAATGTTGAAATTAAAATTAATGGTAATTTTAATTTAAAAACTAGATTTAATTTATTCATTAAATATTTAGTTCCATAAAATGCATTATTAAATTTTAGAGAGTTTAATTTAAGGATTCTATTTTCAAATTGATGAAATCGTGACTTTGAGTTTCATGCTCGGTCATGGTTTTATATTTTGAGATTTGATCTCGACATTAATGTTTTTGGTAGAAATCGTTTAAAACCATAAAGAAAAGTTTTTGGTGTTATTTAAAGATGGTCAATTTTCTTTAAAATATTTTAATAGACACATTTTATTGGTAAAATTGTTTATTTAGAAAATTGACATTTTAAATAAAGTTTGTTTATTTCTGGAAAGATGTTTCTATAGAATAATAGTTAATTGATAATTATTTAAAGGAAGTTTAAATTATTTATCAATATTATTTGAAAATAATAACTATATTTATTAAAGTTTGTTTAATAAAAAGTTTCTTAAAATAGTAAGTTTAATTTTCAAAGGTGTTTGAATTGTTAATTGAATATCTTAAGAAAAGTGTAGTTTTTAATCCAAAGATAATGCAAAGATGGAATTGAATTTGAATTTTTCGGGAAAAAGTTTCTAATTTTGGAAAGTGTTCCTGAATTTCGAGTTTATTAACCGTATTTAATTTAAGAACGATATTGGACATGATTACTTCAATTAATGGTAGATTAATTGGTCTTGGAATTATTTTCATGGCAAGATGAAAATGAATTCTGGATTACTAATATGTTTTACTGCTTTATTTATGTTTGTGACATAACCGGCCTTGAGACCCCTTGTTTGTGATGGTTGTTTGTTTAATCTCAATATTTGCTATTTTATTATTGGTTATATTTTTTAGAAGGCTTGCGTGCCATTGGAATCCCGGGTTTTATGATGTAATCTGTAATAGGTTAGAAAATAGGCAAATGTATTTATATTAAAACTATGTAAAAATCTTGGCGAAGATATCCATCAAGAAGAATGTCATCCATCAAGGACGCTCGGAGACATCATCGGATGCTGAGGCTAGTGGGAGCTGAAAGAGTTCATCCTTCTTGCCTTGTGTGTTGATTTTGTCCCTTAGGTTTTGACCTAATTGGTTTATCCGTATGGCTCTCGGAAACCAATTTAGTTTCGGCAAGGCTATGTCACTGTGTAATTGTATGTTTTATTTGTTTCTGCTTTATTTATATTTGCGTGATTGTGGTGACAAAGTAGACAAATAAAAGAAATTAAATCTACAATCATTTTTGATGAAAAATTAAAGTATTTTAAGGAAGTTTAAATTGGAAACTTTAATTATTTTGCCAGGTGTTAGATATGACATTTTTATGAAATTAGTTTTTTAAATAAGAAGAGATTTATTTTTAAATGTCATATGATCAAAGAGTTGAAATTCTTAAAACTGGTACATTAACTGCAGAATATGTGGTGTCTATGACAGTCACGCTATGGCTATGGTTGTAGGAATTTCCGAGAGGTTTAGAACCGAAAGGATCCTGCCCACTGACTAACCTGACTGGCCACTAGTTCTTAGTAAGAGACTGGTTATAAACCCAAATTAAAAATATGACACAACACACCGTCCATATAGTGGCACTCACGGTGACCGGTCGTCGTAAGTAGGTTCAGCCTTCGTTGGGTGCTTACGCCGCAAACTTGGAGAGCTGTGAGGTGAGCATTGCTGTAAGGTCTACCACTACGAGATCTATCTAGACGCGGAGCCGTCAACGAGTGCGGAATCCTCGTTAACGGGTAGACGGAAACAACTCTCAACTACGAAACATGGAGACTATCAGAGGCTGAACGAACAACACACGAACGATCCTACGAACTGATTCTCTCCGAAAGGGCACTAAACGCTGATGATAAACTCGAGATCCCTTTATGCTTAATCCCTCACGAATTCTGCAAAAAGTCTCATAATATCTCGAGTCTATCCCTAATTATAGACCCTGATTCGAGTTTGTTGTGGGCCAAACTCGAATCTGGCCCAAGGCCCATTCGAGTTTGTCCATAAAGACACTCTCGAATCTGGTCTCATTCGAATCTATGGCTACATTCGAATCTATCACAGATTCGAATACCAAGCCTTATATAATTCGAATCTAACTAATTTACTTAAACACCTAAGTGTTGAAACTTATGTTATTACCTTATGATTGATTTTATCTTTGTACTTTATGTTTGAATTTCTTGTAATACGTTACATCAAGTTCAAACATACAAACACTAATAAATATCAACCATATATAAACATATATAACAAACGCTTGCTAAATCACAATGTAAGATCACTTAGACTGCTATCGTCACACAGGATGTACCAACAGACTCCCCCTTGACGATAGCTTCTAATAATTCACACATTTGATTAAGAACTTTGTTTATTATTTATTTATTTAAATTGCTGCCAGCATACAAACCTTTTTCTATACACACCTTGACTACCTTTTCATATTTCCTAGCTTCTGACTTCCAACCTTCATGGTAATAGATAGGTTGTTCCTTAAGCTTCTGCAAGTCACTTTGAGATAGGTTTACAAGATGCAAAGGATCGTATCCTTTCAAAATTACCTTGTCTTCATGATCTTCCATGACTGCCTCTGCTGAGTCGTTGTCAACGTACCACCATTTCAAGTTTGCAAGAACATCTTATGGCATTGTTTTCAACGGAACTTTCTTCAGACAGCGGACCGACTTGTAGACCATCTTCATTATGTAATTCATCTTCCTTAGGTGCAGGTGAGCCATGCGTCTGTGCCACAGTACCGATTCTGTCTCCGAAGCTTTGGATAAAAGACAGATTGGCCCCATCGAAGTATCCGGCTTGTTCATATCCAGCATGTAGAAGTCGTTCTTCCTTGGCGCCCGCATCAATACCCATTCTTCAGGAATCTTGAATCCCGACTTTAGCACTAACGCCTCAGTGTCAGTAAATAACACTGAGTTCTTCTTATCACAGATTTGAGATACACTAATGAGATTGTGAACCAGTTTATCAACGTGATAAACTTGGTCCAACTTGATTGTCCCATTAGTGACCACTCCGGTACCCGTGATATTTCCACCCTTGTTACCCGCGAATGATACGAATCCCCGATTCCCACCCTTGAAGTCTGTAAGTAGACCTCGTTCCCCTGTCATGTGCCTGGAGCATCCACTGTCGACGAACCACTTGTTGTTTGGACCTGTGGTAATCTCCTGCACATGAAAGAAAATAGGTTAGTTATCACGGGGAACCCAAGCCATAACTGACTTGGTTATACCATTCTCGTCCACATACTTGAACTCTTTCAAATACCCATCTCGCCTTTCAGGTGACTTGGGCCTTTGAACTGGAGTCTGTTGTGGTGCCGAGTGATTTAAGTTCACTCTTTGCCTTGGCGTAGACATTTGTTGTGGAGCTCTAGAATAGTTCCTATTATATGGCATTTCGGACTGTGATCCCTGAGCTCTTACCGGTGCGTATTGTCTAACTGGAGTATGAGACCTAACTGGAGTGTGTGACCTGCTAGGTGTTGTGCTCCTATAGACTTGTTGTGGTGCTGACCTAGATTGATTAATGACACGATTCGGTGAATTTGTCCTAATCACTTCCTTTGGTCCAACCTTTACCGGTGTGTTTTTCACAACTTGTTTGGGTGCGGCCTGCACAGTTTTCTCGATACTTTGAGAACTACTGGTGCTCGCCACATTGGTTGAGGGCTTAACAGATGTTGGAGTCACTGTCTTAGGTGTAACATCGGCTTTCCTAAGCGGACAGTGAGAAGCAACATGCCCCTTCTCGTGACATCTAAAGCAAGACATCTTATCTATGGACTTTTTGTGTGTTCCCTTAGATCTAGGTGTCTCACTAGTGTCTATTTCCTTTTGTACATCTATGGCGACTGGCTCATCGTCCTGATCAGCCCAGGCAATTTTCTGTTTTCCTGCAGGTGTTTCACTGGAGGAAGACACAAGTTTGACTTTCTTAACCTTGACGGTTGTGTCAGCCACCTTAGGTGTATTTTCTACTATTGGCTATGGTGTCGGTGTAGGTAGGTCCTCTAAGTCTACTGAATTGTCAGTTTTCTCCTGAGGCTGAGGCACATAGTTTGCATTGAAAGGTGGAGGAATTTCATGAAATCCTAGACCTACTGGCTTTTTAGACTGTCGTTGGGCGTCTAAAACTTTTCCTAGGTTTAGGCTTGAATTCCTAAACTTTTCCAACTTGCTATTCGCCTCTGCTACCTTTACCTTTGTTTCAGCTAGCTCTATGTCCTTGTCCTTAAGACTTTTGGTCAAGGCCTCTACGTGCTCATACATTAGCTCTATCCTAACACACTGCTCACTCAGTTTGTCTTTTAGAACTATTACGTCTTGAGCATCAGCCTTAAGTTTTTCTTTAAGATCTTGCTTGATATCATTTAGGCTAGCATTTTCAATTTTTAAATTCTCATTTTGAGCAGTTATGGTTTTATGTGATTCTAAGACTAGATTTAACCTATCATTTGAATTAACACACAACGCACATAATTCACGAAAAAGAGAGTAAGTCAGACTAACCTTTGAGTTATCAGATTCCACGTTGGCCATCTGAGCAGCAAACTCCAGTACTGTCTGATCATTCGCCTTCTCTACCCACATCGGACTGCTGTCCCGTGTGGTCTGCTCGTCCCCATCACACCCAGTTTTGGTGACTTCAGCCATGAAGGCTCTAGCATTCAACTCAGGATGTGAACTCCAGTCATAGGTACCATCTAGCTGTCTGTCTGAAGTGACATTGGATAGTAGACCCGCTAGATTGGCTTGACCAGATGATGAACTTGGAAGGTATCGTTGTTGGGACTGATTTTGGAACTGTCCCTGATGCTGACTCTGTCCTTGGTATGTCTCCACCTTCGGTCTCTGACACTCCCTGGCGAAGTGTCCCAATCCTTGACAGTTGTAGAATTTTACCTTAGACTTATCAAATCCTATCCCCTTGTTATTCATCTGCAGATTCCTCCCAGTTCTTTTAATGAATCTCTTAACCCTTTGGGTTACCATGGCCAGTTGCCATTTAAGATCCATTTCTTCAAGATCATCAGGGTCGACCTGATCGTAGTCTTCGTCCCAGAGAGCAGGATCGTTAATCTTCCCCTGAACACAATTCTTGTACGCGGCCACAAAAGAAGCAAGCAGATTGAAATGTTCTTCCGCAGATTTTGCGCTCATGGGCATCTTCGAATAGCTCTGAGATGTCGATGCCTGTTGTACTTGAGGCTGCGGTTCTTCCGATCTTCCTAATCCTAAGAACGCGCGATTCAATGTGTCATCAGTCTCTGCTGGTGACGACGTTTCTCCAGTGAAAAACGCTGTAGCAATCTTCGATTCAGCTGTCACTGAAGGTTTTGTTGTGTTTCCAAAATACATTGCTGGATTCTGGACTTGTTCGTAATCAGTTTCGGCCTTCAGTAGCTCGAAGTGATATGCCCGCAACGTTCCCACAATGTCATCCAGAGATTGAGTGTAATACTTGTCCTCGTTCAGCTTGATCATTGCCACATACATAGCTCATTTAGCTGGTAAGGCATCAAGAAGCTTGTTGTTCTTGTCAATGTCAGTAAACTCAATCTCATGACTTTCAAGTTCCGTCAACAGATGATAGAACCGGGTGATGATATCATCCAGTTGTGCATCCTTTAACGCCTTGAAAATTGCAAACTGTTGTTTTAACAGCTCAGTACGCTTTCTACGAACCCTAGGATTACCCTCACACCTTTTCTCTAGCGACTCCCAAAGTTCTTTTGACGTCTTTTGAGTCCTAAATGTGTGCAGTATATCCTGAGGCAAAGCCATGCGGATCAGCAAGAAAGCTTTGTTTTCGGCTTCATACAATTTCTTATCATCCTCCTTCATCATTTGGTATGACAAGACTTTCTGACGGCCTTCAACTTCTGACACTGGTGGAATATATCCTTCGTCGATACACACCCACATGCGCATGTCATTAAAGCGCACGAAATCGGTAAACCGATCTTTCCACCAGTAATAATCTTCGACTTTCATCAGCTTAGGCGGAGCGTTTGCCTTCCCGACCTCGTGGTCCATTTCTAGGAATTTCTGAAGATTTGACATCTTTTCGGAATTAATTGAATAAGAACTTAATTAATTTAATTCGAAACTAATTTGAATTAATGCGTTCGAATCTAGATAGATTCGAATATAATTAGATTCCAATTTATTTGGGATTAAATTCGATTAAGTGGTGAAATTCAATTAAATTCGAAATTAAGTCAGATTCGAAAAGTCACTAGACTCGAAGGTCAGACAAACTCGAAAGTTCAGCAGATTCGAACCCTAATCGAAACTAAACTAAACTCGAAATAAACTCGAAACTAGGTAGACTCGAGATCCTATTCGAATGTAGCACAAACTCGAAATAGATTCGAAACCCTCTGTATCAGACTCGAAAGGAGCGGATTTTGGTTAGACTCCAGACTAAGTGTAACCCTAATTACCCCTAAATAGATTTGAGCGCCGCAAACTCGAAAAACGGCTAACACTTTGATTTTTTAACGTTTTGCAGATTAAATCAGTATTTTTCCAACGAAAAATAATGATTTCGATCAAAAACGTGAAAAACCACAAAGTATTTTCCGAATAAGAATTTGCTAAGCTTGAAAACACGATTTTGAGAGAAAAACCGTCCAACTAGCATCAAGAAACCTAAAATGTATCTAGATGAACACGAAGAACACCAAGAACACTCCGTAGGCTCTGATACCACTTGTAAGGTCTACCACTACGAGATCTATCTAGACGCGGAGCCGTCAACGAGTGCGAAATCCTCGTTAATGGGTAGACGGAAACAACTCTCAACTACGAAACACGGAGACTATCAGAGGCTGAACGAACAACACACGAACGATCCTACGAACTGATTCTCTCCGAAAGGGCACTAAACGCTGATGATAAACTCGAGATCGCTTTATGCTTAATCCCTCACGAATTCTGCAAAAAGTCTCACAATATCTCGAGTCTATCCCTAATTATAGACCCTGATTCGAGTCTGTTGTGGGCCAAACTCGAATCTGGCCCAAGGCCCATTCGAGTTTGTCCATAAAGACACTCTCGAATCTGGTCTCATTCGAATCTATGGCTACATTCGAATCTATCACAGATTTGAATACCAAGCCTTATATAATTCGAATCTAACTAATTTACTTAAACACCTAAGTGTTGAAACTTATGTTATTACCTTATGATTGATTTTATCTTTGTACTTTATGTTTGAACTTCTTGTAATACGTTACATCAAGTTTAAACATACAAACACTAATAAATATCAACCATATATAAACATATATAACAAACACTTGCTAAATCACAATGTAAGATCACTTAGACTGCTATCGTCACACAGGATGTACCAACAATTGCGGATCCTAAGTGAGACTTGAGCCAGTGACTTGCAGTTGTTATATGGTGTGTGTCAGTGGTGGTTCCTCAGTAAGACTGTTGCCCAAGGTGTGGACGAGATTAAACATGATCAATTTAAGAAATTGAAAATCTCATAAGATCTAAGAGTTGTAAAGGAGTTGTAATTGGTAATAAGTTGCCTGCCTGAGTAGCTTATTCATGTAGGTTCAGCCTCCGTTGGGTGCATGAATAAGTAAAATGGTTCTTAGGATTAAAAAATCATTTTCTAAATTTTGGGTTATTGATTTATTAATGGTTAATCAAATACTAATTTTTGAAAAATTGTTTTAGATGGTTGAAAGAGGAAGAGGTAGAAGCGGTTTAAATAGTAACAATGACAATAACGGTAACAACAACAATAATAACGTCAATCTCCCTCCTCAACCTCCTCCTATTGAAAATCCTCCCTAAAAGCGCAAAATTGCTACTTTGAGGACCATTCGGGAAATGGAAAGCTCAAAAGAAGCAATTCCCTGAACTCGGAATAAGATCTGACTAATGTTTTGAGTACAGAGCGAAAGTCGTGTGTTCTGGAAATGGCACCATGACCTGATCCTGCGAAGACTGCTACAGTTGAGGAGAGAAATCTTCACAAGAAGCACACTGAGGATTCGTTCAATGTTGGCTGTCTAATGCTAGAAACCAGGACATCTTAGCTGCGGACTAATCTTATGGATGTCCCAGCTTACTAGATGTATCGCCGGCTAAAGGATATGTTCCAGACTCAGGCTCAGACTGAGAATCATATACGACCAGGGCTCTAAAATCCTGCAGAATGGCAGAAGGAACAGCTGTTAGACCCATTTGCTGAAGATGAAAGGTTATCTGGATCATCTTAGCAGACTTGGGTATCCCGTGACACAGGACATAACCACGAACTTGAATCTCAATTCCTTATTGAAGGAATTAAGCAATTTGTAATTTGTTACAATATGCATGGAGAAGATGATCAGTGGGCTGCATCAGATGCTATAGACTGCTGAGGGAATGATTAAGGAGAGAAGATAGGGAAAGAGACGGTAGGGAAAGTAAGTTTCCAAGCTGGAGGTTAAAGCTAACAAGTAGCTAAAACCCAGAACCAGAGAAGTCAAATCCAAGGATGACAGATTCTTTGATTGCTAGGAAACTAGGAACTGGGAAAGGGAATTTTCCTAAGTACTTGGAAAGGGTCAAGGTTGACCGCATTGAGACTTCGTGTATCTGAATCAGTCACTTCTATTGTTCTTGGATATGTGATACCCAGGTTAACAAAGTTTTATGCATAATGTCTGCAATGAATAAAATGAAGTGAAAAGAGATGACAGATTCAGTGGGAGCATAGAGACATCTTAGAGAATACTCTGCTGGACACTATTTTCATGTCATCAATAGTTTATCATGGTGTAGTAAACAACTTTGTAGTTGAATTTCTTGCAAATATTTTTGGGATAAATAAAAAAATTTGGAGTTGAAAATTTATTGCTTGAAATTCCTATTGTTTAAAATTACTAAACCATGATTGTAGACTATTGATTCAAGTGGAGCTTGAATAGTAACTTGTCAATGGAGATTGGACAAGCTAGTAGCCATATTCAGATAAAAAGGGTTACCTTGTTGTTGTGTAAATTGTTCAAGTGTTCAAATGCAGTTTCATTGAACTTGTTAATTCTTGAAAGTTAGTTCAAGAGATTGGACAAGCTAGTAGTCATCCGTGATTATACAGAAACTAATAAAATGCAGAATTTAATGTAAAGGAGTTACATGGAGGTTAATTCACTTCACTTGTCAGAAATAATTAGACTAGAGAAGTCAGGATTGTTTAGACAAGAAGTAATCGCATTTTATAAAATTACATGTGAACTGTATACAACTTGTGTGATGGTTAGTCAAGTAATAGCCTTTGACTTGTTTAAACACTCGTCGGCAAACGAACACTATAACAAAATGTTGTCGATAACCAGGTTCTGGTGGTTATGGATACATATCACAAATGTTGAACACAATGTTATTAAAGATATCTTGTTAAGATATAGAAAAACTGCATACTGTCAGATTCAAGACTAAACATCTAAACGTATCACTAGTAGCAATTAATCTGAATTGCTAGAGCTCCTAGATTTCGATCCTGGTGTCTTTATGAGCGATTTACCAGTTCCTTTAAAGATAATGGATAGAAATTTGTAAGGAGATTCAGAATGGGTCTGAATAATATTACAAAGAACTTGTAATAAAGAACTAGTGTAAAATTTTCAAATATAAACGGTAATGGAAGTTAAGTCAGTTAACTAGAGAACACTTCCACTAAGATCATGTCTGAAATTAATTTTTCGATATATCGTTTTACCGTTACATTTGATAGAGGAACATTAGCATTAAATTGATGGAATTCATGTTGTGTTTATTGGGATAAGGAGATCAACATGATATCTTAAATGTCGTTCAATTTTGCATGTTTTAGAAATTTAAGAATAAAATTGATGTTATTCTAAAATTATTCCATAGTTGCTTGTTATCGTGGGAACCACAACGAGGATAAAAAGGCTACTGTGGTTTTTGGTTGATATTCATGGGTGATGAATATAGCAAATGTTGGACCAAATTCACAGGTGTTTGTTGCGAACAAATATTGGATTGACCAACCGATTGAGACCACTTTGTGGATCATAGTCATGAGTCGTCTCAAAAAGGTAATCCTTGGTACCTAAGATGTCTACGTACTTTAGTGCGGGTGCTGTTGTACGTTAGGGAATGGTGAGGGTGATTTGTGGATCCATAAGTCCTGTAGAAATGCAACACACCTAGTTGAACAGACTTGAGTATTAATAGTACATTGATAAATAAGTGTGAAATTGAACCCGTCTATTCTTTTTACAGCATCGGGATTTTTATTATTAGAATGTAACTTCTACTGAATAAAATCCAAAGTCGATCGTTGAGAGACCAATGTTAGAATAGGCTTGTTCACTCAAACACTTATTTTGAACTAGAACCAATGGTGCATGGACATGAAATTTTTATTTTGTTTTTGATTTATAATCAAAAAATGAAATGCAAATGAAAGAATAAAAAATGAAAATTTTGAAAAAAAATTGCTAAGAGTTGAAATTCGGATGGACCGAATTTCGGATGCCTGAGTACCGAATTTCAGGTGGGTTAGAAACTCGGTTGATGTGATCTGAATTTCGGGTGGTATAGAAAGTCAGATGGAATGATGCATGGAACAAGTTAAAAACTAAGTATGGAAAAACATGTGGTGGGGACCCGAAATTCGGATCGATCCGAATTTCGGGTGTTAGAAACTACACTAAACACTTAGTCTAAAAATGAGGTTTCAAATTTCACAGTGGGCATGGAATTCGTATGGACCCGAATTTCGGATGGTCCATGACATACACTTAGGTTAATAAAATATACAAATGTGAACTAAACGAATTTCGGGTGAGCCGAAGATAAAGTTCATTTTATTTTCTAAGTGTATTTTGTCAAGGGATCCGAATTTCGGGTGAACCGAAATTTGGATGGGGTCCATAGAATATGAAACATTATAATTTAAATTTTATTTCAAGTATAGGGACCCTAATTTCGGATACATTCGAAATTCGTGTGTATCCGAGTTTACACTTAGACAATTTTGCATTTAATGAGTTCTTGCACATGCAAACGTGTACAGTACAAAATATTCACAAAAATGTAAGAAACTGTAGATCCTAAAGCAAAACATGATACGGAACATTTTATACAACTAAAGTAACTTATAAAAACCTATAATATCCTGAAAATGCAAAAAATCGGGTTTAAAACGCTTTAAAATTCCAGAAATTAAAATAAAACATAAATGGGTGTTAAATACTAAAATAAAGTGAGAATAATGTTACCTGGTAGTGGATTAGCTGAAAAATGCAAGAAAAATGAATGAAACCAGTCGAGAATCGAGGTTGAATGCAAGAAAAAATGGCGACAATGGCGGTTGACGGTCGTAGAAGATGAAACAAGGAAAGCGGAATGAAGAATGAAGTGAATCCCGCCTATATGTATAGGCGGGTCTGGTCGAGCGGAAAGATCCGCGCGTTTCAACTCAACCGGTGGGCCAAACAAAAACACACAAAAAAATATAAGGTCTACCGTTTACGGATTGAATCAAGGCGCGACGTCGTCCAACGAGTGCGGATTCCTCGTTAGACGCTTAACGGATCAGTCACGCGCGAAACACGGAGCCAAACAAAATGCTAGCCGATCGGATACCGACCCTACACGTTGTACTGCTCCTAGACTTTCTGAATACACTCTCTAGTTCGTCTAATCGCTCTGACAAACTCTGAATACGTGATTCTCCAAAGGTCTTTGAAATTACACAAATAAGTTCATGATATAGCCCTTAAGTTCGAGCACGGCCCAAGCCGACGAACATACCAAGGCTAAGTTCGTACGAACTTAACCTCCTTAAGTTCGTGGCCTTATGACTTAAGAACTTATTTTCATAACTTCAAACCTTATGAACTTATCACTATAAGTTCATAGCCTCATGAACTTCACATGCAGACTTAAACATAATACACAATCATTTAATCCATAAACATGAACAAACAAACATGACTTGTATTAATAAAGCCCTATCTATTACAAATGACTATCTAGTAGATATTCATTATTTTATAGAACTTGGCTTATTTAAAATGATACCCGCATGTAGTCCATGTTCAATGCAAACTTTTACCACTCTCTGGTATTTCTTGCCTTCTGAGCTCCAACCTTCATGAAAGTAAATAGGCTGCTCATGAAGCTTCTGTAAGTCAACCTGAGACAGGTTTACAAGATGCAGGGGGATCATATACCTTCAAAATCACTTTCTCATTATTATCCTCCATTATAGCCTCAGTTATCTCGTTATCAACATACCACCACTTCAAGTTGCTCAGAACGTCTTGTGACATAGTCTTTAACGGGACTTTCTTCAAGCACTTAACAGGTTTGTAATACATTTTGATCCATGGCCTACCAGTCAAAGGATCTATTCTTGTTTCTTCCATGACTCGTTTGCCAACTCTAGGCTTAATTCTCTCAAACCTTCCAGACTGACCCTCTTTTCAGATAATTTTTGCAATAACTTCAGCATACGGGTCGTCTCCTAGGTTGATGAGCTCCTTCCAAGCCAACTCCTTTACCTCACACTTAGGTAATGAATTGAAGTCTTTAAGCCTTCTTTGCAAGTACTGTAGCCTGTCTCTTCTTTCCAAGCTATCTACTCTTCGAGAATTGTGGCTTCGGCAATCTGCAAAAATCTTTTTATCGATCGCTGCTACAACAACCACTTCTAGTAGAAGTGGAAAATTCGGCAGGAAGTGCCTGATAATCATCATAAGGAACCGCGGGTAAAGCAAGAATCTCTCCCGGGTTGGTGCCGTAATTTGATGCTCAAATTCTCCAAAGAAAAATCCCTAGAAACTAAAAGGCTTGTTATACACCAACGAGATCATCCCTGATTGTAATTTGGATGTCGTCGTGTCAAAACCTGCCTTTTTAGGCGCAAAACAGACTAGCTTGACATGCATTAGATAACGCCACTGTCATATTAACCCACTCTTCACATACGAGGCTTTAGCCAAGTCTTGTGCATAGCCCATTCTTTGGAAGGCCGATTGCCTTATCGCAGATGGGAAATCGACTGGACCATCTTCTTGTACTGCAGTCCCCACCTGTAGAATTTCTCGTAGATCATCAGCCGAGAAGGAAATAACTTGTCCATTCACGGTTGCCCTGAGAACCGAGGGCACTACTGAACTATCCACATGCAATGTAGTCCAAAATTGACGAATATACTGAATTGTCAACGTTCAATTATTAGTCAACGCATAGCATATCCTTGATCGCGTCACAAATTCCAGAATCTCTCTATACTGCCCTGCTTCAGGAGCTTGGAGGTCTATGCTGACCACCATATTGTGCTTATTGAAAAATGCACAATCTGTCATTCCTGCACATGCAATAAATAGTTAAATTCTGAAAAAAATAAATTTTGGAAAACATTTAAATTCATACGAACTTGATTAAGTTCGTTCGAACTTGATGACCTTCGAACTTATGGGTAAGTTCGTGTGAATCAGCAACCCTACGAACTTATTAGTAAGTTCGAGAGAGGCCTTCGAACTTGTAGATATTTTGATCTAAGTTCGTAGGCTCCCAAGTTCGTGACCTGATGAACAAGTTCGAAGTCGACCATTTGAAAATCAAAACTCATGATCTAAACCTTTTTAGACTTAAATGACCAATGGATCTAGTCCTAATAGGTTCTAATTGAGTTTATTTATGTTTTATTTTAATATTTATAGCCATAGACCTTAGTGTATTGAAACACCTAGCCTTCGGTTATTTCAAACTTACAATACACGATATTCACACCATTAAAGGTCCCAAAAATCACTTACTTAGTGGTTTGTGAGTTAAAAGAACAAAAGTTAAGTGTATGTTCGAGATGGCACTGTGTGGATCTTCGTTGAATAGGAAACAAGATCGAGAAAATACGACAAGTTCGTGATCGCACCAACAAGTTCGTAATCGCCGAAGTAAGTTCAAGACGACATAAATTCGATAGTAGGTGATTAAATTAACCTATTTATACCCCACCACTGTGCTTCGAACATAGGTCACTTAAGTTCGTTCGAACTTAGGGGTTCACGAACTTAAGTTCAAATCTTCAAAAACTTTGAAAAATTTTCAACTTTTTCAACTTTTGTAACTTTTTCAACTTTCACAGCTTTTTCAACTTTTCAGAACACTTCACACTAAGCCAACAGAATATCACGCAATTTTATTTCTCCAACTAAAATGCATCCTAGTAACTGACCGAGATCCTATTAATTTAAACTAAATAAAATTACAATATAGTAAAATAAAATAAAATAAATAAAAATAAATTGCAAGAATTTAAAAACAAGTACATAAACTAAATATTTTTGCGAGATCTCTTTGGTCAATGACTCTATATGCTCATAATTTAGCTCATCCTGACACATTGCTCGCTCAATTTGTATTTCAGAGCTACTTCACCTTTGACTTATCAAACCCAACATTATTGCTTACACTAAGGTTCCTCCCAGTTTGTTTCATAAACCTCTTAACCCTTTGTGTGACCATGGCCAGTTGCTATTGCAGGTCCATCTACTCTAAATCGTCTGGATCTACCTAATCATATTCCTCCTCCCATAGAGCTGGATCGTTGATTTTTTCTTGAATGCAATTGCCGTATGCTGCTATAAACGAAGCTAGAAACTTTAGATGCTCCTCAGCTGACTTAGCACTCATTGGCATTTTGGTGTAACACTGAGAAGATGATGTTGAACTTTGTGGTTGATCTTCTGGTTTAGAAAACCCTAAACATGCCCTACCACTCACATCTTCATCTTCTGCAGGTATGCTCTCTTCTTCTCCCGAGTAGAACGATGTAGCCCCCGACTTGGGTACACTAGAAGTTGATGGCTTAGACTTTCCGAAGTACATTTCATGTACCTGTACTTGATCATATTCCATATCCTTATTTTGTATTTTAAAGCTGTAAGCCCTCAGTGTTCCTATGACCTCCTCAAGAGTAAGAGTTGCCAGTTTATCTTTATCATGCTTTATTAATGTTAGTACACTCTGTGTGACGATAGCAGTCTAAGTTTTGTTAGCATTTTGTGTAACTCAAATAACTTGTTATTGAATATTGGCTAGTGTTTTGTTAGCATTTTGTGTAACTCGCTAAAGAGTGTCAGAGACCGAAAGTAGAGAACTACCAGGGACAGTATCAAAATTAATCGCAAGGGCGATATCTACGGAGTTGTTCAACCAGTCAACCTAATATAGCTGGTCTGTTATCCAATGTCACATCAGACAGACAGCTAGATGGAACTTATGACTGGAGTACACATCTAGAATCAAATGCTAGAGCCTTTATGGCTGAAGTGACCGAGACTGGAAGTGATGGAGCAGAAGAAAAGACAGGGGAAAATGAAACTAAGGTGACTGCTAATAATATCAAGATTAAGAAGGTTAAATTTGTGGCATCCTCTAGTGATAAACCTGTAGGGCAACACAAAATTGACTTGAATGATCAAGAGGATGAACCAGTCGCTATAGTTAAAACAAAAGAACCAGACACTAGTGAGACACCTAAGTCAAAGAGCACTCATAAAAAGTCAATTGACAAAATGTCTTGCTTTAGATGTCACGAAAGGGGGCATGTTGCGTATAGCTGTCCACATAGGAAAGTAGATACTACACCTAAACCTGGAAAGCCGGAACAACATAAGCTTCACCAACTGTAGCGAGCACTAGTAGTTCTCAACATACCGAGAAAACTGTGCAAGCCGCACCAAAAACTGCTGTGAAACAAATGGTTGTGTCAGGTCGACCCAAAGAAGTGATTAGGACTAGTTCACCAAATAGAGTCATTAATCAATCTAGGTCAGGACCGCAACAGAATTATAGGAGTACCACACCTAGCAGAGCTTACACTCCAGTTAGGTCACATACCCCTGTAAGACATCAAACACCAGGTAGAGCTCAAGGATATCAGTCGAAATGCATTATAATCGAAATTATTCAAGAGCTCCACTGCAAATGCCTACTCAAAGACTGAGAGTGAACTTAAATCACTCTGCACCACAACAGACTCCAATTCAAAAACCCAAATCACCTGACCGGAGAGATGGGTATTTGAAAGAGTTAAAGTATGTGGACGAGAATGGTATTACCAAGTCAGCTATGGCTTGGGTTCCCCGTGATAACTAACCTATTTTCTTTCATGTGCAGGAGATAACAACAGGTCCAAACAACAAATGGTTCATCAACAGTGGTTGCTCCAGGCACATGACAGGGAAAAGAAGTCTACTCGCAGACTTCAAGGGAGGGAATCGGGGATTTGTATCATTCGCTGGCAATAAAGGAGGGAATATCACCGGTACTGGAGTGGTCACTAATGGGACTATCAAACTGGATCAAGTTTATCACGTTGATAAACTGGTTCACAATCTCATTAGTGTATCTCCAATCTGTGATAAGAAGAACTCAGTATTATTCACTGATACTGAGGCGTTAGTGCTGAAACTGTAACAACCTAACTTTTAGCCAGTCATGTAATGATTCAATTTTGAGATAATAATATAATTTTATTATATTATTTATGTTGCACTTATTAAATAAAATATGAAAATGGATTAAGTAAACATGATTTTAAATTATATTTATGATAACATTATTGAGTAAAATAAAAGAGATGTAAAATACAAAAGTTAAATGGGTTAAATACACAAATGGATAAAATGAGATATATAAACTTAATAATGACCATTTAAAATCACAATTAAGTGATTTACTCTCTCTCTCTAATCTCTCTCTAAAGCATACGGCTACATCAAGATTTCATCAAAATTATCCATAAATTGTGTATTAATTGGAGAATCAAGGCAAGGAGGAGTAACAATTAGCAACAATCAACAACAAACAACAAGAATTTGAGGTAACAATCGTTTAAATTTCGAAATATATGAAGTTTGGTTCGGTTTTGTGTATAACCGAAACCAAGAATTAAAGTTATGAATTTTTATGTTGCATGTGTAAATTTATGAAAGATTAAGATGAATTGAAGTTAATAAATGATAAAGAAACAAAGATTTTAGTTTAGATCATCCAAAATATTAAAGAAATCGGAAATTTTGAACAAAAATATGTTCTTGACAAAATGATGAGATTTTGGATGATCTTGTTATATTTGTGATGTTTTTGATCAAAATAATTATATAAAATTTCTCAAATAATGTTAATATCACTATATATTTAGTTGCATGTCGATAAAATTAATTTTTATGATTATTTGATAAAATCCGTATGAATAAATATGAAGAACCTGAAGAACATCAAGAACAAAATTCTGGGAAAAATGCTAAGTATAGATCCGAATTCGGGTAGGACCGAATTCGGATGATGTTTATTTCGGACCTATAATTCGGTTCGGATAATATGTTAATTCGGACCCTACAATTCGGATGCTTTTAAATTCAGATGAAATTCATTTCGGTTCCCATACTTCGGATAATAAATTATAGTTTTGCTAAGTGATGGTCCGAACTCGGATGACCCGAGTTCGGATGGTATCTGATTTGGATGTTTCCATTTCGGTCCGGATGCTAATTCGGATGATGGTTTTACTTCGGATAATGATTTTAATTCGGATGTGTGTTGGTCCGAATTAGGACGACCATTTCGGACTTGTCCGAATCCGGGTGCCAGATCCGGATTTGTCCGAATCCGGATGGTCCGAATCCGGATGATCCGAAATTGGATATCCTATTTTGATATTTTAACAAATATAAAGAGAAATGAATCAAATGATTAACAGAGTTATCAGTTTTCAGAATCAGATAAAAATAAAGATTATGAAAAAGACAAGAAATTGATATGATTTGACAATGATAATTCTGGACAGGTTCAGTGAAATTCTGAACATAGAGACAAAGATTTAAAGACTTAAAAGCGGGTCAAAGACTTGATTATACAAGAAGACAGACTGATAGAGATAAAATCCTGAGATAACTCAGGTGGCAGATTTTTATATCTGTTTGATAAAGACCCAGACCTGTGAGTTATAGATATTCAGATTGAACATGCATAGATCCGGTTGAGATATATTGCTGCTGTTAGATTTATTGACATTCATTTATCAGCTGGATTGAGACCTGTGCACACCATGGATGGGTGTTGCCCAGTGGATCAAGATAGCTATTTGATTATCTTTTCATATTGCATTTAATATTACTTCAGACTTTGCTTTATGATTCATTACTATCATGACTTCTAAGACATAAGCTTTCATAACTGATCAGACATTTGATAGATTTGTTCAGCTTGACTAGCCTTGATGGTCTATTGTCCTAGACCTGACTATTTCACCAGTTCTTATGAACTTGGTAATGACCTCCGATGTTCCGCCATATTGACTTACTGGTAGCTAGCCCAATATGTGGCTGATCCCCACGATTTAAGCGTGAGTGTGGCCTGAACATCATCCGATTCTATGATTCTATATCTCAATCATGAGGGCTATAGCGGCAGCCAAGACATATCACGCTAAGACTAATGACTCCGCTTGACACGCATGTTGATATTGAAAATCTATAAACTCACTAAGCTTTGCTTACAGATGTTGCGTTAATATTTTACAGGAAAAGCCAAAGGAAAATCACCTGCAGGACCTAGTACTTAGGTCATTCAAGATCCAAGTTTTGAAGCTTTCTTAGACCACTACTCAACAACCTTCTGGTACTGATTGGAAGACAGCAAATGTGGTGGTTTTGGGTAGACTTATGCGATTTATGATGTTATGACTAGATTAGATGTTACCCTTTTATAACTTTATTTTGAAATATGTAAACTTAAATCCTAATCTGTAATGTACATGTAATTTTATTTTTCCGCAATTTAATTACCCTATCTTAGTATGGTTGATATCGTATTGCATAATGTGGGACCTAGACTCTGAGGACTGCCCCGGAAGGGGAGGTCTTCACAGGATGGTATCAGAGCACTAGTTTGAGTGAATCAAGTATTACGTGAGTATACTTGGTCTCAAACTGAAGCAATACATATGTATCGATCATTTAGGTGGTTTGAACTGAGATAGGATGTACAGACTGTTAGGATGGGAAAAAGGGTACATAGATCTAAGTCTATAAACTGATAGTTACATGCTTTTAAATTTTCAGTAGAAGATGTCAGGATCAGGATCAGGTGATATTCCTAGCAACATGAATCCACAACAAATGTTTGAAATGATGCAACAACTCCTAGCCCAACACTCAGAACAAAATAATGCAAGAACAGTTTCAGGCCAGAGATGAGGCCGAAGCTAAAAGACGTGAAGAAAAGAAAAATAAGAGAAAAGAAAAGCAAGTCCAGACTAATGAATCTGATTCTGATAATTCAAATCCAGAAACCCAAATTGCTCAGCCAAAAGGCTGCAAGTTTAAAGATTTCAAAGCTAGCGGTGCTTTGAACTTTGAATAAACAGTTAATCCGATTCAGGCGATGGATTGGATTAGCCACACTGAAGAAATTTTCCGGATTTCTGATTGCTTAGACTCCAAGAAAGTAAGTTATGCGTCCGCGCTATTTGTCGGTGCTGCACGTGCCTGGTGGAAAACTCAGAGAAGTATCTACGGCGAAGAAATAATTCAGACTCTAGAATGGAACCAATTTCTCGACATGTTCAACGCAAAATATTGTCCGATTGACCAACAAGATAAGATGGAGGTTCAACTAATGCAGCTGACTCAGGGAACCAAAACTGTTGACGAATACGAGCACGAATTCTCAAGACTATGCGGCTACTCTTCCTATCAAGTAGCTACCGAGGAAAGAAAAATGAATAGATTTCGTGTAGGACTTAATCCAAGATACAGACATCCGATGAGCGCTATCAAATATAAGAGTTATCTGGAAATGGTAGAAGCAGCGAGACAGATCGAGCGAGGATACTTAGAGTACGGCGATCAGCTATACGCTCCAACGACTAACCCAATGAACCTGTCTCCTCCGAAGAAACAAAGATTTGGCAGATTTTTCAAGCCAAATAAGTCACAATCTCAACAATTCCATCAGCAAAGTTCACAGCCGAAAGCACAAGCTTATTCCCTAACGAACGAGCCACGATTCTGCAAGAGATGCAGAAGATCACACATGGGACTATGTAATCCGGATGACGTCACTTGCTTCGCGTGCAACATGATCGGTCACAGTAGTGAAGAATGTCCACAGCAGGGACGTGGATGCGCAAAATGTGGAAAAAGGGGACACTTCATGTATCAGTGTCGTAGCGGGCCGCGTTATCAGTCTCAGTCATCAGCTGGAGGGTCTACAGTTAAGAGTTCTGCTGCTACGCCGACTGCAAAGACTCGAGCTTTTCAAATAACAGCCGAGGAAGCAAAAGAAACACCTGACGTAGTTACCGGTATGTTCTTGCTTAACTCTATTCCTGCCCGAGTACTATTTGATTCCGGCGCGAGTCGTTCTTTCATATCAACATCTTTTGCACAAAGATTACATAAAGCTCCATCAAAACTCCCCGTAATATTAGACATTGAGACAGCCAGTAACAATTTTGTTATGGCTGATTCTGTTTATCGAAACTGCACACTACTTGTTGATAATATCGTATTCAATCTCGACCTCATCCCGATTCCGTTAAAAGAATTTGACGTCATCATCGGCATGGATTGGCTAATGAAAAACGAGGCTACAATTATCTGCAACCGGCGAGTCATCAGAATCAAGTCTTCAGACGGCCGAGTACTTGAGATCAAGGGCGAGAAGCGGAAAGGTGCACATTGTTTCATATCTGTTGAAAAAGCGCATAAGTACTTATCTAAAGGTCACGAATCTTATATCTGTTATGTTTCATCTGAATCCAACTCTGAAAAGAAATCGTTGTCCGATATTCCTATCGTCTGTGAGTTCCCAGACGTATTCCCTGATGACATTTCCGGAGTACCACCGGAACGTCAAGTCGAGTTTAGTATTGACTTGGTTCCTGGTGCGGCTCCTATCGCAAAAGCTCCATATAGACTTGCACCTGCAGAAATGCAAGAAATGTCTAAGCAACTGCAAGAGCTGTTAGAGAAGGGGTTTATCCGACCGAGTTCTTCTCCGTGGGGTGCACCTGTTCTATTTGTTAAAAAGAAAGACGGAACCTTCCGTATGTGCATCGACTACCGCGAGTTGAACAAAGTCACCATAAAGAATAAATATCCTTTGCCCAGGATCGATGATCTGTTTGATCAGCTGCAAGGAGCCAGCTATTTCTCGAAAATAGATCTCCGATCTGGGTATCATCAACTGAAAGTAAGAAATGAGGATATACCGAAGACAGCTTTCCGTACAAGATACGGTCATTACGAATTTCTCGTAATGCCGTTTGGATTAACGAATGCACCAGCGGCATTCATGGATCTCATGAATCGCGTGTGCAGACCAATGTTGGATAAATCAGTTATCGTGTTCATAGACGATATTCTGATTTACTCTAAAACGGAGGCTGATCATTCTGTTCATCTGCGACAGTTGCTAGAGTTGTTAAGAAAAGAAAGACTCTACGCAAAATTTTCTAAATGTGAATTTTGGCTCAGACAGGTATAAATTTTATTATATAAGTCTTGAGCTAAATTCATTAAGTATTCTTAACACTTCAAAATTTGATGTCCTGATATGATTCTTATAGATTCAATTCCTTGGCCATGTCGTTTCTGGCGAAGGAATATCCGTTGATCCGTCTAAAGTCGAGGCTGTTCAGAAGTGGCAAACACCTCGTAATGCCTCCGAAATAAGAAGTTTCCTTGGATTGGCCGGTTATTATCGGCGATTCATAAAGGACTTCTCAAAGATTGCTGTACCTCTAACGATGCTAACACGAAAGAATACTCCTTTCGTTTGGACCAATAAACAGCAAGAGGCATTCGATATTCTAAAGCAAAAGTTGATTCAAGCGCCGATCCTAGCCTTGCTAGAAGGCAATGATGATTTCGTTGTTTACAGCGATGCATCTGGTACTGGCTTAGGATGTGTTCTTATTCAAAGGGGAAAAGTAATTGCCTATGCTTCAAGGCAATTAAAGGATTACGAGAAAAGTGCACCAACTCATGATCTTGAGTTGGCTGCCGTCACCTTTGCTCTGAAAATCTGGCGGCATTATCTTTATGGGACTCGGTGTCAGCTCTACACCGATCACAAGAGTCTCAAATATCTTTTCACTCAAAAGGATCTGAACATGAAACAGCGTCGGTCCTTGGAGCTTATCAAGGACTATGATTGCGAGATCCTATATCATCCCGGCAAAGCTAATGTTGTCGCGGATGCTTTGAGTAGAAAAGTCTATCCGGAAAAGTGCTGCTATGCACTGACTCCTGTAGTATTTTCTTCTGATCTTATTGAAGACATCCGAGTTGCTCAAATTGAAGCACTGAAAGAAGAGAATATTGATTCTGAAAATCTTAAAGGGCAGTTACAATTACTAACTCTGAACCATTTGGGACTTCACTGTCTCCAGGGAAACCGAATCTGGATTCCTAAATATGGTTCAATTCATAGCAGTCTTCTGTCCGAAGCTCATCAGTCCAAGTTATCTGTTCATCCTGGCAGCTCAAAGATGTATTTTGATCTGAAAGCCGATTACTGGTGGCCAGGAATGAAGAAAGATATCGGTAAGTGTGTTGAAAGCTGCAGAGTCTGTCAGATGGTTAAGGCAGAACATCAGAAACCCTTTGCGGATATGCAACCACTACCCGTTCCTGAATGGAAGTGGGAGCATATAACTATGGATTTCATCACGAAGTTGCCTAAGACCAAAAGACAACACGACTCCATCTGGGTAGTCGTTGACCGTTTAACGAAATCAGCACATTTCATACCGATGAAAGAAACATATTCTCTCGATAGATTGGCGCAGCTGTACATCACTGAAATTATTTCACGTCATGTTGTGCCAAAGTCTATCGTATCAGATCGTGATAGTCGTTTCACATCCAGATTCTGGCAAGCTCTACAAAACGGGATGGGTACTCAGATTTCTATGAGTACTGCTTATCATCCAAATGCAGATGGCCAGAGTGAGCGTACTATCCTAACTCTGGAAGATATGCTTCGTGCCTGTATTCTTGATCTAGGTGGTAACTGGGATGACCACTTGCCGTTGGTCGAATTCTCGTATAATAACAGTTATCATTCTACGATCAAGATGGCTCCTTTTGAGGCTTTATACGGAAGAAAATGCAGAACTCCTACCTGTTGGCGCGAAACAGGTGAATTGCCAATAGCAGGACCTGCCCTTCTACAGTTGACTCACGAGAAGATACAACTTGTTAGAAGAAATATTCTGGAAGCTCAAAGCAGGCAGAAGTCATATTATGACAATCGACACAGATCAATCAGTTTTGCAGTTAACGATTGGGTGATGCTGAAAGTATCCCCAATGAAGAATGTGGTACGGTTCATTAAAAGAAACAAGTTAGCTCCAAGATTCATCGGTCCGTTCAAGATCGTTGAAAAGATTGGGAATCAGTCTTATCGTCTTGATCTACCAGCTGACTTAGCTGGAATACATCCTGTATTCCATATTAGTCACTTAAGAAAGAGTTTAGCTGATGAAAGGGAAGTTCAGATACCACATGTTAACCTGCAGATAGATGAGAAGCTTCGAATAGTTGAAGAGCCGGAGTGTATTCTGGACTCGAAGACTAAGAAGCTTAGAAATAAAGATATACAGATGGTGCTTGTCCAGTGGAAACACCACAAAGGTTCGCATCAGTCTTGGGAATCGAGAGAAGTTATGAAAACTACATATCCCAGCCTGTTCGAACGTAGCTAACTTCGGGGACGAAGTTTGTGCGTGGTGGAGCCCACTCTGTAACAACCTAACTTTTAGCCAGTCGTGTAATGCTTCAATTTTGAGATAATAATATAATTTTATTATATTATTTATGTTGCACTTATTAAATAAAATATGAAAATGGATTAAGTAAACATGATTTTAAATTATATTTATGATAACATTATTGAGTAAAATAAAAGAGATGTAAAATACAAAAGTTAAATGGGTTAAATACACAAATGGATAAAATGAGATATATAAACTTAATAATGACCATTTAAAATCACAATTAAGTGATTTACTCTCTCTCTCTCTAATCTCTCTCTAAAGCATACGGCTACATCAAGATTTCATCAAAATTATCCATAAATTGTGTATTAATTGGAGAATCAAGGCAGGGAGGAGTTACAATTAGCAACAATCAACAACAAACAACAAGAATTTGAGGTAACAATCGTTTAAATTTCGAAATATATGAAGTTTGGTTCGGTTTTGTGTATAACCGAAACCAAGAATTAAAGTTATGAATTTTTATGTTGCATGTGTAAATTTATGAAAGATTAAGATGAATTGAAGTTAATAATGATAAAGAAACAAAGAGTTTAGTTTAGATCATCCAAAATATTAAAGAAATCGGAAATTTTGAACAAAAATATGTTCTTGACAAAATGATGAGATTTTGGATGATCTTGTTATATTTGTGATGTTTTTGATCAAAATAATTATATAAAATTTCTCAAATAATGTTAATATCACTATATATTTAGTTGCATGTCGATATAATGAATTTTTATGATTATTTGATAAAATCCGTATGAATAAATATGAAGAACCTGAAGAACATCAAGAACAAAATTCTGGGAAAAATGCTAAGTATAGATCCGAATTCGGGTAGGACCGAATTCGGATGATGTTTATTTCGGACCTATAATTCGGTTCGGATAATATGTTAATTCGGACCCTACAATTCGGATGCTTTTAAATTCGGATGAAATTCATTTCGGTTCCCATACTTCGGATAATAAATTATAGTTTTGCTAAGTGATGGTCCGAACTCGGATGACCCGAGTTCGGATGGTATCTGATTTGGATGTTTCCATTTCGGTCCGGATGCTAATTCGAATGATGGTTTTACTTCGGATAATGATTTTAATTCGGATGTGTGTTGGTCCGAATTAGGACGACCATTTCGGACTTGTCCGAATCCGGGTGCCAGATCCGGATTTGTCCGAATCCGGATGGTCCGAATCCGGATGATCCGAAATTGGATATCCTATTTTGATATTTTAACAAATATAAAGAGAAATGAATCAAATGATTAACAGAGTTATCAGTTACCAAAATCAGATAAAAATAAAGATTATGAAAAAGACATGAAATTGATATGATTTGACAATGATAATTCTGGACAGGTTCAGTGAAGTTCTGAACATAGAGACAAAGATTTAAAGACTTAAAAGCGGGTCAAAGACTTGATTATACAAGAAGACAGACTGATAGAGATAAAATCCTGAGATAACTCAGGTGACAGATTTTTATATCTGTTTGATAAAGACCCAGACCTGTGAGTTATAGATATTCAGATCGAACATGCATAGATCCAGTTGAGATATATTGCTGCTGTTAGATTTATTGACATTCATTTATCAGCTGGATTGAGACCTGTGCACACCATGGATGGGTGTTGCCCAGTGGATCAAGATAGCTATTTGATTATCTTTTCATATTGCATTTAATATTACTTCAGACTTTGCTTTATGATTCATTACTATCATGACTTCTAAGACATAAGCTTTCATAACTGATCAGACATTTGATAGATTTGTTCAGCTTGACTAGCCTTGATGGTCTATTGTCCTAGACCTGACTATTTCACCAGTTCTTATGAACTTGGTAATGACCTCCGATGTTCCGCCATATTGACTTACTGGTAGCTAGCCCAGTATGTGGCTGATCCCCACGATTTAACCGTGAGTGTGGCCTGAACATCATCCGATTCTATGATTCTATATCTCAATCATGAGGGCTGTAGCGGCAGCCAAGACATATCACGCTAAGACTAATGACTCCGCTTGACACGCATGTTGATATTGAAAATCTATAAACTCACTAAGCTTTGCTTACAGATGTTGCGTTAATATTTTACAGGAAAAGCCAAAGGAAAATCACCTGCAGGACCTAGTACTTAGGTCATTCAAGATCCAAGTTTTGAAGCTTTCTTAGACCACTACTCAACAACCTTCTGGTACTGATTGGAAGACAGCAAATGTGGTGGTTTTGGGTAGACTTAATGCGATTTATGATGTTATGACTAGATTAGATGTTACCCTTTTATAACTTTATTTTGAAATATGTAAACTTAAATCCTAATCTGTAATGTACATGTAGTTTTATTTTTCCGCAATTTAATTACCCTATCTTAGTATGGTTGATATCGTATTGCATAATGTGGGACCTAGACTCTGAGGACTGCCCCGGAAGGGGAGGTCTTCACAGAAACCGGGTTTCAAAGTACCTGAAGAGTGGATACTGATGAGGGCTCCAAGGAAGAATGACCTGTACATGCTTGACATGAACAAGCCGGAATCTACGATGGGACCAATTTGTCTGCTATCTAAAGCTTCAGAGACTGAGTCGGTTTTATGGCACAGACGCATGACACACTTGCACCTGAGAAAGATAAACTACATTACGAAAAATGGATTGGTGCAAGGTGTTCCTATGAAGAGTTTTCAGTTCGAGGATAAGTGTCTACCGTGCAAGAAATGAAAACAACACAAGAAGGCACACAAGTCCAAGACTCAAAACTCCATCGCTGCCACATTCGATTTGTTGCATATAGACCTCTTCGGACCAATCAACAAAAGGAGTATATGTGGTAGTTGGTACTGTTTAGTTATTACTGACGATTACTAACATTTTTCTTGGGTTTTCTTTTTAGGTACAAAGGACGAGACGACTGCCAAGCTCATCGGGTTCTTAGACCAAGTGGAAAATTCTTACGGAACGAGGGTTAAACGAATTAGAAGTGATAACGGAACAGAGTTTATAAACACAGTTATTGGTGTATATTGCCTATCAAAGGGCATAGTGCATCAATTTAGTGCACCTTATGAGCCACAACAAAATGGGGTGGCCGAACGGAAAAACAGGTCATTGATTGAGGCAGCAAAGACCATGCTTTCAGATTCAAAGCTTCCTACCATGTTTTGGGGCGAGGCAGTGAATACCGCGTGCCATGTTTTAAACCGGGTCCTTACTGTCAAATCATTGTGCAAAACCTGTTATGAAGTTTTGAATAAAAGGCCACCTAAATTAACTGGCTTCGAACCTTTTGGGGTACCATGTACTTTAATGAAAACGAAACATCAACCAAAATTTGGTGAAAAGGCCGATGAAGGTTATTTCCTAGGTTATGTGCCTAATTCACCAAATAAAATGGTTTTTAATAAATCAAATGGTACAGTAGGAATTGTGTATAACATTGAAGTCACAAGTTATACACATGAACCCCAAACAGGTCCGGAATGGATATTTGATTATGACAAATTGTTTGAGTCATTTAACATTCCTTTGGATGGAAATGCAGGTACAATCGAACAGGACTTGTCGTCATTAAATTTGAATGACGAGGGTCAAAGTTATCTGAGGACCACCGTTCCATCAACATCCGAGCCTACATCAACTGAAGATAGATCTCCAGAACAAAATGATTCTGAAGTGCCTACAGTCGAAAATCAGACAACAAATTCTAACTCTGAAGACAGTGTCCATGAGGAAGAAAATGTGGAGTCTGAAGTCGTACCCCCTTTAGGAGAGATAGGATCAAATTTGGGAGACAATCTTAGGGTTGATGAGATAGAGACATCTAGGATTAATAAAAATCATCTTATTGAGAGTATCATAGGAAATCCTAGTGCTGGTGTGAGGACTAGCAGTAGTTTGAATAACAACACAGTGTTGTTGTCGATGATCAATGACTCCGAGGCCTTTCATACTTGCCTGGACTCATGTTTCATATCGCAAGTAGAGCCGAAAAATGTGCAAATGGCACTAAAAGACAACTCTTGGGTTGAAGCGATGCAGGAAGAACTATCACAGTTTAGGAACCTAGAAGTGTGGGAGTTAGTTCCGTTACCTCGAGGAGAAATAGCAATAGGAACCAAATGGGTTTTTAAGTTCAAAAGAGATGATCGGGGTATAGTCACTCGCAACAAAGCAAGACTGGTGGTAAAGGGTTTCAACCAAGAGGAAGGAATCGATTACAATGAAGTGTTCGCGCTAGTAGCAAGGCTTGAAGCAATCCGACTGTTTCTAGCTTTTGCTTCCTTCAAAGGCTTTAAGGTTTATCAGCTAGATGTTAAGAGTGCTTTCCTTTATGGGAAAGTGAAGGAACTGGTTTATGTGGAACAGCCGCCTGGGTTTACAGATCCGAAATATCCAGACAGAGTATATCGGTTAGATAAGGCTTTGTATGGATTACATCAAGCACCGAGGGCGTGGTACGAGACTCTATCCAACCATCTTTTAGATAACGGGTTTGAAAGAGGGAGAATAGATTGTATGATGTTCGTAAAGCGAAAAGGGGAACATTTCATCTTGGTACAAGTGTACGTCGATGATATCATTTTTGGATCATCAGACGAGCAAATGTGCATGGATTTTGAGAAGGTGATGAAGTCAAAGTTTGAGATGAGTGCAATGGGTGAGTTAAACTTCTTTTTGGGTTTGCAAGTCGAACAGAGGAAAGAGGGCATGTTTATTCATCAGACAAAGTATGTCTACGACATATTAGAGCGCTTCGGGATGGAAGGAAAAAAGCTGACAGCTCATTTCAGCACGCCGATTCAAGTGAATCACAATCTCGGACCGGGTACAGAAAGTGATACCGATGTGGATCCGACATTATATCGGGCCATGATTGGGTCACTCATGTATTTAACTGCTTCAAGACCTGATATAATATCTGTTGTGTGTATTTGTGCTAGGTTTCAAGCTAATCCAAAGGAGATGCACATGAAAGCTGTGAAGCGGATTCTACGATACCTTAAGTCGAAACCGAAGCTGGGACTTTGGTATCACGTGGAGGGCGATCTAGAATTGGAGGCGTTCACGGATTCAGATTATGTAGGATGTAGCTTGACTCGCAAGTCAACAACTGGAGGTTGTCAGTTCCTAGGAGGGAGACTCGTTTCCTGGCAATGCAAGAAACAGACTTCGGTAGCCGTGTCAACGTGCGAGGCCGAATATGTTGCTGCGGGTAGTTGCTGTTCACAGGTTTTGTGGATACAACAACAATTGCGGGATTATGGTTTGACTTATAGTCATACTCCTATTAGGATAGATAACCAGTCAACAATTGGGTCACTCATGTATTTAACTGCTTCAAGACCTGATATAATATCTGTTGTGTGTATTTGTGCTAGGTTTCAAGCTAATCCAAAGGAGATGCACATGAAAGCTGTGAAGCGGATTCTACGATACCTTAAGTCGAAACCGAAGCTGGGACTTTGGTATCACGTGGAGGGCGATCTAGAATTGGAGGCGTTCACGGATTCAGATTATGTAGGATGTAGCTTGACTCGCAAGTCAACAACTGGAGGTTGTCAGTTCCTAGGAGGGAGACTCGTTTCCTGGCAATGCAAGAAACAGACTTCGGTAGCCGTGTCAACGTGCGAGGCCGAATATGTTGCTGCGGGTAGTTGCTGTTCACAGGTTTTGTGGATACAACAACAATTGCGGGATTATGGTTTGACTTATAGTCATACTCCTATTAGGATAGATAACCAGTCAACAATTGCAATAACAAATAATCCAGTTAAACAAAATAAAACAAAGCACATAGACATAAGACACCACTTTATACGTGATTGTGCTGAAAAGAATTTAATTAAGCTGGTAAAAGTGGCAACAGATGATAATACTGCTGATTTATTTACCAAAGCTTTTGATAAGTCACGGTTTGAGTATTTAATTCAACTAAACGGAATGTGAAATCCATAGTAAATTGACCTTATTAGAGTTTAGTTTCTTTTATAGCAGTAAATTTTCTTTCTTATTATAGTAAGTTTAGTAGCTTAGGATATTTTCCTTTTATAGTAAGTTAGTACGTATTTTATTTTCTTACTCTTACTTATGAAAAACAAAAAAAAGGAGAGAAAACAATTAAAAAGTTGAAAAAAAGAGAATATCAGAAAATGAGTTAAGTCTTAGATACATAGGTTCAAAGTGACGAAAATTAGCACAGTGTTTACAATCTCTAAGTGTTTAGCTTTCACACATAATGCACCTAAAATTCTAAGTGTTATACATTATCCAGTTTGATATGTTGGTAGGCATAATACATATAGGGAGTCTCAAGGCTAAAAAAATAGTCAAGAAAAAGTCAGACGTGTCACTAACTTAGATGTATGACCAATTGGTCTTAATTTTATGTTAGAGACATACAGACATTGATTCTAAATGAGGTATGCAAACTTTCTGGGGATGTATAGCAACATCAGATACATCTTAAAGAAATGGAAAGAATAGAAAAATCATACTGAGTTAAGAGTCAAAACAAGTAACTTTGTTGTACGTAAGTACAGACCTGTTGCTTTCGGTTTGACTCGAGTTACCAAGATAAGTCGCTTTGTTGTACGTCGGTACAGACCTGTCACCGCTGTCTTGCTAGCTTTAAAAATAAACCTTAAGACAAACTAAGACACTTTGTTGTATGTAAATACAGACCTGTGTCCGATGTTTTCCTTTTAAAGAAAGCTTGCAATACCAAAAAGTTATAATCATTGTGTGTATGCCTTGATCATAAAAGTATGTTTATGTGTGAGTCACATAGGGTAATTTCTAAAAAAATAAAAAGGCCAAGGGATATTCCGAAGTGTAACATGTTTAAAGGGAAAAATAATACCAACAATCGGCTAGAAATGTGTGTCACGACAAACAATAAAAAGGAATCAAAAATTCCTAAGTGTGAAAGTTTGAATACTGAAAGTGAGTATTTGACACCGCTATCTGATTGAACCTTTCTTGGACTATACTCACCAAAAATATTCTGTTAGTCTTAAGTATAGGTTGTAAACTTTTAAAATTAATGTAGATTAGTCTAAGTTTAAATTTTTGGTTTAAACTTTTAATTTTACTTTATTTTATTAATTTAATTTAATTTATTTTATTTTTACTTCATTTTTAATTTTTAATTTTTAACTTTATTTAGGAAAAAAGTCAAAGTTACTTAGGATGCATTCTTAGTTGAATAAAATAAACACTGCGTGAAAATCTTGTGCTTAGGGTAAATGATTTTGCATAGTTTATTCTGTTACACGAAAAAGTTGGAAAAGTTGAAAAAGTTGAATTTAATTCAAAGATTTTAAAAATTTTCAAAATTTTCAAGTTAAATTCGAGTTTAAAACAAAATCGAATGTATATTCGAATTTGGCAATAAATTCGAATTTGGCAGTAAAATAGAAGTAGGAAGCAAACTCGAAGGTGGTTAGTATAAATAGGTCAACAGTGACATTCATTATTCACCTACCTTCGACTTTAGTTCTTCGAGTTTATCCAGAGAGATTTCGAGTTTAGTGCTTCGACTTTGCCGACTTCGAGTTTCCCACTATTTGTCAAGATTTTGTCCGTTTGTGTTCGAGCGTAGTACTAAATCTAGGTATATAATCAACATCATTGTACAAGATTTAGGATGTTTTAGACTCAATTTGAGCCAAAATCAACTGATTTTGAGGTTTTAATGGTGTGAACTTTGTAATTCAAAATAACAAAGTTTGAACCGGTGAAACATCAAATAAGTGACAAATACCTTCGATTAGAACCTATTAGGACTAATGGATGTAATTTTCTAAGTCTAAAATTGTAACATCCCAATTTTCAATTAT
Organism: Centrapalus pauciflorus; assembly: GCA_020465985.1. Lineage (NCBI taxonomy): Eukaryota > Viridiplantae > Streptophyta > Magnoliopsida > Asterales > Asteraceae > Centrapalus > Centrapalus pauciflorus. The sequence goes on along the minus strand of JAANYP010002208.1, from coordinate 40,616 downwards.
ATGTAATTTACAAATATTTGGACTTAATGGTTGTATTAATGAAATATTAAATCAATTTAAGTTTACTTTGATCATAATATCAGTTAAATGAGAAAATACGAAGTTGAGGGGTATAATGTGCAAATGGGGCAAAATTGAAAATAAAAAGGGGAAAACCCTTTCATTTCCACCAACTCCTTCTCTCTCTACTCTCTCTCTCTAAACGACTCTCTCTCTCTCACTCTCCCTCTATCTCTCGGATTTCATCCAAGTAAAACCAAGAACTCAACAATTTCAAGTGCAAAAGTTGGAAACAAGTGATTTGGAAGGAACAATAAGCAACACAACAAACGTTTTGAGGTAAGATTCACACAAAAACTTGCAATATTATGATTATTAGTTCGGTTGTTATGAAAATCGAATTTTAAGATTTGTGATGCAAATGTTAATGCATGTAGTATATTATGGTTGCAATGTTTAAATCGAGTGTTGATTATGAAGTGTACAAAATTTCAGATTCAGATTCATATTCTAGGTGTGATTTCAAGATATGTGTGTGTTTTAGTGTGTGTGTTCATCGAGACTCATAGAAAAATGGACATAAATGGGTTATTTTGGTACATAAGTATGATGATATAAGTTAAATGATAGCATATAAGTTCATATTTACAATGATGGACTCAAAACATGCAAAAATGGTCCAAACATAATTTCTGGAAAATATTGGAAAATATGCTAAGTATGTACCCGGTTCGGACGATGATCCATCCGAATTCGAATCATCATCCTAGTTCGGACCTACTGTGTTTCGGACCATTACTCATTTCGGACTCAACCTCAATTCGGACCACTACCCATTTCGGACCTAGCCTATTTCGGACCCTGCTAATTCGGACCACCCAATCCGGATCACCCCCAATTCGGACCAGAGGACCATCCGGACTTCGGATCCATCCGAATTCGGATGTGGTCCGAAATCAGTTCCAATTTTACACTAAATTTTCAGAATACAAGTTTTAAGCAACTACTAACATAAGTTCACTATTACACCTACATTACAGATCATTGTGGTGTTATCAAAACACACATTGATTCAGAGACAAATCACACTATACCAATCACTGTGAGTAACAGATTGTCATTCTAACATTTATTGTTTTTGCATTCATGTTTATATATTCAATGGCATGTTCACATTGTTCATATACATCATTTGGCACTCATGAAATGATTTGTTGTTATGATGCACACTCGTACTTGACATGTAACACACATGTAGCCAGCGTTCATTTGAAAGTGCATCTATTTACATGATGCTTGCACTGCATGATCATTACTTCACAATCTGATGCTACCTGGACTGGGGCTGACAGCAGGCCACTGTCGGGGACTGATCATCCCACTCGTTATCCCGTCAGGTTCGGCACATCCCCGATCAGCATTTGAACTGCCAAACCCATGCTAGCGATGCTTGGTTTACACATACATTGAGGCTTACACTGCCTGTTTTCACATACATGGGGCTTACACTGCCCATGGTTAAGCATTGCTTGTAAAGAAATATTTGTTGTTTGCATAATCTGTTATCTCACTAAGCTTTAGCATACAGTTGACTCACAAATGTTTTCAGGCAAAGGCAAAAGTGTAGCTGGACCTTCTACTTAAGCAAATCAATTCACATCCCGGAGACTTAGAAGCTATTGGTACACAGATATTGTGACTTGGGGCTGGGATATTATGACTTGTAAAACAATTATCTTGATGTAATAGTTAGACTTTATCACCGTAGACATATACTTTCATTGCTTTAGTGTGGATTTGCTTAATTCTAATTTAAGTATTCAATTTCAATTATCGTATTATTCGTTGGGTTGTTTTTTGATCCTGGTGATTCCAATTATAATATCAAAGCAAGAGGGTGTCACAGGTTTTGGTATCAGAGCATTAGTTTGAGGTTTCAAGTGTCCGCGAGGACTTGGACTCAAACTTAGGTTATGATATTAGAATGGACTCCTAGGAAATGATCCGAACTAAGATAGGATTGACATGCACATGGGGACAAATAAAGGGTAACTGTAAACACTTAGGACTTACCAATAAATGTTCTAAATATAAGTTGTTATATTTCAGAACATGTCAGGAGACGATATGACTCCTGAACAAATGTTCCAGATGATGCAAGCTCTATTGGAACAGAACAACGAATTACAATTTAAACGAATGGCTGAGCAGGCTCAGTCATTTGCTGATCAGTTAAGGGCCAGAGATGAGGCCGAAGCAAAGCGTAAGGCCGTAAACGAAAGAACAAGGAGCAACAACAAGACGATCAAGAGGAAAGACAAGACACTGGGTCTTCTAACCGATCAAGGGGTTGCAGATTTAAGGACTTCAAAAGTAATGGAGCTGTTACTTTTGATGGAACTGGAGATGCCGTGACTACATTGGAATGGATCACCACCACCGAACGAACTTTCAGAATCAGCGACTGTGCTGATAAGGACATGGTCCGCTTTGCAACCGCTATGTTTGCAAGGGACGCAGTAATGTGGTGGGATGCAATGACACATGTGTTGACAATGGAGGTAGTGTCGCACATGTCCTGGAGTGAGTTCAAGGAAGTATTCTCTCAGCAATACTGTCCTACTGATGAGAAGCGCCGACTAGAGGCGAAATTTCTGAACCTGACTCAAGGAACGAAAACGGTTACTCAATATGCCGTTGAGTTCACCCGACTAAGCCTGTTCACACCACATCAAGTTGACACGGAGGAAAGGAAGATAGCCCGGTTTGAGGCCGGTCTAGACTATGAAATTCGCCGAACCATGAGTGGGTTCGGTATACAACATTTCCTGGTTTGCTTGAGGCTACTCGGAATGTTGAGCAGATCGTCTTATTATCTGGATATGTCATCGGATCAGCTGCCGCAACACCGACTCAACCGTCGCCGCCAAAAAGGCAGCGGGAGTCTCGATCATCCCGATTCTCTCCTCAATCCCATCAACAATCTTCATCACCCAAGAAGGGAAGGGCCTTTTCGGCCAGTTCAGAAATGAGAGACTGCAGGCGATGCAGAAAAGCACACTCTGAGGAGTGCAAGACTCAAGACATGTAATGTTTCTGCTGTGGGCAGAAAGGCCATCACTGGGAGCATTGTCCTCGAAAAGACGATGCGTGCTACAACTGCCACAGACTTGGCCATTTTTCAAGGGATTGCCCGAGACCCCCACGAGATCAGAATGTTCAACAATCAACAACGAGATCTTCTGTAGCTTCCACGGCTCGCAGGGATCAATCTCAAAGGGCTCCAACAAGGGCGTTCCAAATCACAGCTGAAGAAGCAATGGATGACCCGGAGGTGGTCACTGGTACGTTCTATGTTAACTCAATTCCTGCACGTATCTTGTTTGATTCCGAAGCCAATCGTTCGTATGTCTCCACTACATTTGCTCGTCAATTCAATATGCCTACTTCCACACTGCAATTTGTACTTGATATAGAGACTGCTAGCAACATGTTAGTTAAAGCAGACAAGGTATATAGGAATTGAACTTTACTTGTAGAGGATGTAGTATTCAACATAGACTTAATTCCCATGGAGTTCGGGGAATTTGATGGTATAGTAGGCATGGACTGGTTAGTTCACAATGAGGCCCAAATCGTATGCAAGAAAAGGATGATTAAGATCACCACTCCCGAGGGCCGAGACATTTGTATCTATGGTGACAGACACAAAGGCGACTTGTGCCTTATTTCAATTGCAAAACCCCGAAAGCATGTTGCCAAGGGTTGTTCTGCATATTTAGCCTACGCTGTCGATGCAAAGGCTGAAGTTCAATCTCCTTCCACCGTTCCCGTTGTTTCTGAGTTTCCAGATGTCTTTCCAGAAGATATCTCGGGATTGCCACCTGATCGTCAAGTGGAATTCCACATTGATCTCATTCCTGGAGCTGCTCCAATAGCAAAGGCTCCCTATCGCTTAGCTCCTGCGGAAATGCAGGAAATGATGAAGCAGTTACAGGAGCTACTTGACAAAGGTTTTATCCGCCCAAGTTCATCTCCTTGGGGCGCTCCTGTTCTGTTCGTCAAGAAGAAAGATGGCACATTGCGTATGTGCATTGATTACCGAGAACTCAACAAAGTCACCATCAAAAACAAATACCCGTTGCCCCGGATTGATGATCTCTTCGACCAGTTACAAGGCGCAAGCTACTTCTCGAAGATTGATCTTCGTTCGGGTTATCACCAACTCAAAGTACATCCAGACGACATTCCAAAGACGGCTTTCAGAACTCGTTACGGACATTACGAGTTTCTGGTAATGCCATTCAGTCTTACAAATGCGCCAGCTGCTTTTATGGATCTCATGAATCGAGTTTGCCGGCCAATGCTTGACAAATCTGTCATCGTGATCATCGATGACATACTCATCTATTCAAAGACCGAAGAGGATCATGCAGCACATCTGCGAGAATTGCTAGAGTTGCTACGCAAAGAGCGACTTTATGCCAAATTCTCGAAGTGTGAATTCTGGTTGAGGCAGGTACGTCTCAACATTCGAAATAATTTCATGATCCTCATACTCAATTATAAATTCTCTTTGTTAACTTGTACTTTCTAAACATACAATTCAGATCCAATTCTTGGGGCACGTGATATCTGGTGCTGGGATTGTTGTTGATCCTGCAAAGATCGAAGCTATCCAGAACTGGGAATCACCTCGCAATGCCTCAGAAATTCGTAGTTTTCTGGGATTGGCTGGTTATTACCGCCGATTCATCAAAGACTTCTCAAAGATAGTCGTTACGCTTACAAAGCTTACTCGCAAGAACGCAACCTTCTTTTGGAAAGAAGAACAACAAGTGGCTTTTGACAGATTGAAGAGACTGCTAAGTGAAGCACCAGTGTTAGCCCTGCCTGAAGGGAACGAGGACTTCGTAGTCTATACAGATGCATTAGGCATGGGTTTGGGTGCTGTTCTAATGCAAAGAGGAAATGTCATAGCATACGCTTCCAGACAACTCAAACCACATGAGAAAGATTACTCTACTCATGATCTAGAGCTAACTGATGTGACATTCGCTCTCAAATTATGGAGACACTACTTGTATGGAACCAAGTGTCAGCTCTACACCGACCACAAAATTTTAAAGTATATATTCAGTCAGAAGGACTTGAATATGAGGCAAAGAAGGTCAATGGAGCTGATCAAAGACTACGACTGTGAGATTCTCTATCATCCAGGGAAGACCAATGTAGTGGCCGACGCCCTAAGCCGAAAAGCATACTGCAAGGCATACTGCTATGCCTTGACTTCCACGATACTGACTTCAACAATTATAGACGATGTAAGGGCTGCTCAGTTGCAGGCCTTAAAGGAGGAGAATGTAAAAGACGAGAATATCAGAGTTCAACTTCCATTAATGCAAGATGATGGAACTGGACTCAAAGGTTTGTACGATAGAGTTTGGGTTCCTAAGTTTGGGAACATGCGAGAAGTGATTCTAGAAGAAGCTCATCAATCTAAGTTCTCAATTCATCCTGGTAGCACAAAAATGTACAACGACTTGAAAGCCGACTTCTGGTGGCCAGGATTGAAAAGAGACGTTGGACAATTTGTGGAGAAGTGTAGAACTTGCAGATTGGTCAAAGCAGAACACCAACAGCCCTATGGTAGTATGCAACCTCTTCCTATCCCAGAATGGAAGTGGGACCATATTACCATGGATTTCGTAACCAAGCTACCTAAGACACGTCGTCAACATGATGCCATTTGGGTCATTGTTGACCGATTAACAAAATCTGCTCATTTCATTCCAATCCGAGAAACCTATTCACTGGACCGTCTTGCCCAGATCTACGTTAATGAAATCGTCATTAGGCATGGTGTGCCTAAGTCTATTGTCTCTGATCGAGATAGTAGATTCACTTCCAATTTCTGAGCTGCTCTGCAAAATGGTCTTGGTACTCGTATCGCAATGAGTACTGCCTATAGACCCCAATCTGATGGTCAAACTGAAAGAACAATCCTAACTCTAGAAGACATGCTCAGAGCGTGTGTCATGGATTTGGGTGGTAACTGGGACGATCACCTCCCATTGGTTGAATTCTCCTACAACAATAGTTACCACTCCACAATCAAGGTGGCACCGTTTGAGTTCCTGTACGGAAGAAAGTGTAGGACTCCAACCTGTTGGAGGGAAACAATAGAAACTCCAATAGCTGGTCCTGCTTTACTGCAAGAAACAAACGAAAAGATCCAACTCATTCGTCAGTACATGAAAACGGCGCAAGATCGGCAAAAGAATTACCACGATCGCCGTCACAAAGCGATAGAATTTCAAAAAGATGATTGGGTCTACTTAAAGGTTTCCCCAATGAAAGGTGTTACAAGATTCGTAAAGCGAGGAAAGTTATCGCCTCGGTTCATAAGACCCTTCAAGATAGTAGAAAGAGTTGGTAATCAGTCCTATCATTTGGACTTGCCGGAGGAATTGTCAGGTGTTCACCCGGTATTTCATGTTGGTTACTTAAGAAAAAGTCTGGTGCCCGGCAGGGAACTATGTACTGATCATTCGGACATTAAGATTGACAAACGGCCAAGGTTCGTTGATGAGCCGGAGTGCATTTTGGAAACAAACGTCAAAAAGCTATGGAACAAAGATTGATGGATGGTGCTGGTCAAGTGGAAGCATCATCGGGGAGCTAATCATACTTGGGAATCAGAAGAAGACATGAAGACTAAGTACCCAAGTTTGTTTAGCGCAGCATGACTTCACGGACGAAGTATAGGTGTGGTGGAGCCCATGCTGTAACATCCCAATTTTCAATTATATGTAATTTACAAATATTTGGACTTAATGGTTGTATTAATGAAATATTAAATCAATTTAAGTTTACTTTGATCATAATATCAGTTAAATGAGAAAATACGAAGTTGAGGGGTATAATGTGCAAATGGGGCAAAATTGAAAATAAAAAGTGGAAAACCCTTTCATTTCCACCGACTCCTTCTCTCTCTAAACGACTCTCTATCTCACTCTCCCTCTATCTCTCGGATTTCATCCAAGAAAAACCAAGAACTCAACAATTTCAAGTGCAAAAGTTGGAAACAAGTGATTTGGAAGGAACTATAAGCAACACAACAAACGTTTTGAGGTAAGATTCACACAAAAACTTGCAATATTATGATTATTGGTTCGGTTGTTATGAAAACCGAATTTTAAGATTTGTGATGCAAATGTTAATGCATGTAGTATATTATGGTTGCAATGTTTAAATCGAGTGTTTATTATGAAGTGTACAAAATTTCAGATTCAGATTCATATTCTAGGTGTGATTTCAAGATATGTGTGTGTTTTAGTGTGTGTGTTCATCGAGACTCATAGAAAAATGGACATAAATGGGTTATTTTGGTACATATGTATGATGATATAAGTTAAATGATAGCATATAAGTTCATATATACAATGATGGACTCAATACATGCAAAAATGGTCCAAACATAATTTCTGGAAAATATTGGAAAATATGCTAAGTATGAACCCGGTTCGAACGATGATCCATCCGAATTCGGATCATCATCCTAGTTCAGACCTACTGTGTTTCGGACCATTACTCATTTCGGACTCAACCTCAATTCGGACCACTACCCATTTCGGACCTAGCCTATTTTGGACCCTGCTAATTCGGACCACCCAATCCGGATCACCCCCAATTCGGACCAGAGGACCATCCGGACTTCGGATCCATCCGAATTCGGATGTGGTCCGAAATCAGTTCCAATTTTACACTAAATTTTCAGAATACAAGTTTTAAGCAACTACTAACATAAGTTCACTATTACACTTACATTACAGATCATTGTGGTGTTATCAAAACACACATTGATTCAGAGACAAATCACACCATACCAATCACTATGAGTAACAGATTGTCATTCTAACATTTATTGTTTTTGCATTCATGTTTATATATTCAATGGCATGTTCACATTGTTCATATACATCATTTGGCACTCATGAAATGATTTGTTGTTATGATGCACACTCGTACTTGACATGTAACACACATGTAGCCAGCGTTCATTTAAAAGTGCATCTATTTACATCATGCTTGCACTGCATGATCATTACTTCACAATCTGATGCGACCTGGACTGGGGCTGACAGCAGGCCACTGTCGGGGACTGATCATCCCACTCGTTATCCCGTCAGGTTCGGCACATCCCCGATCAGCATTTGAACTGCCAAACCCATGCTAGCGATGCTTGGTTTACACATACATTGAGGCTTACACTGCCTGTTTTCACATACATGGGGCTTACACTGCCCATGGTTAAGCATTGCTTGTAAAGAAATATTTGTTGTTTGCATAATCTGTTATCTCACTAAGCTTTAGCTTACAGTTGACTCACAAATGTTTTCAGGCAAAGGCAAAAGTGTAGCTGGACCTTCTACTTAAGCAAATCAATTCACATCCCGTAGACTTAGAAGCTATTGGTACACAGATAATGTGACTTGGGGCTGGGATATTATGACTTGTAAAACAATTATCTTGATGTAATTGTTAGACTTTATCACTGTAGACATATACTTTCATTGCTTTAGTGTGGATTTGCTTAATTCTAATTTAAGTATTCAATTTCAATTATCGTATTATTCGTTGGGTCGTTTGTTGATCCTGGTGATTCCAATTATAATATCAAAGCAAGAGGGTGTCACAAAAATGGTTAAAATCTTGGAGTTTTGTTCTTAACATACCGACACTTCGAGTTTGATCGTGGGTTCGAGTTTGTTCATGGCTTCGAGTTTGTCACTAAACTCGAAGAAACCAATAAATTAGAATGAGGGTTGTCTCGAATTTAAACTCGAAGAAACCAATAAACTCGAAATGAGAGTTGTTTCGAATATGTCATTCGAATTTACCATTAAAATCAAAATATTTGCCTCAATGTTAAATCAAACTTGTAGAAATTCATATGTGTTGGATTTTGAACTTACATCAGTTCAAAATAAAACAAATTTGAATTTAAACAAGTTTATGTTTATATTGATCATACTAATATTTTATATACTTTATTGTGCAGATATGGCGGATATAGTATTTGTTTAAAAGAACAATACGGTCATTTCTCCAGACCGTGAGCTGCCTGAAGCTCAGGCATTCCGCCAGATGGTGGATTTTTTGGCCGCCTCAAGGGTTTCTTATGCCCTTTCGCATAACATTCAGATAGTGCTGCCGTATGTTCGTGAATTTTGGGACCATCTGCAGGTCGATTGTACTGTTACTCCGACAGTATTGAGGACCAGGATCGCTGGACAACCTCTCGTGTTTTCAGAAGATGTATTACGCCGGGTTTTGCAGTTGGGTTTTGAAGAGCAAGAAGTTGGGCCGATAGACGTTCCATTGGAAGTTAGGCAAGCTGCGATCATAAGAATGGGGTATAGCCTGGATGTGGCAAAGGCATCATATATGAAGAGCGGGTTGATTGGGCAGTGGAGGTATTTAGCACATGTCTTCATGGTGTGCTTCTCTCCGAAGAAAGCGGGTTTTGATTATATTGTGTCGAAGATTCAGTCGGCAATGATCGCGTTAGTTTACAATCAGAGGTTCAGTTACTCTGAAATGTATTTTGCGGAGTTTGTTCACCAAATAACAGCTCCAACAAGAGAAAGATTTTTGTTGTATCCGAGGTTTGTGATGATGCTGATCCGACATTTCTTGCCAAACCTGCCGCAATTACCTGAGATACAAAGCGTAGCAGTGATCGATAAAAGGATTTTTGCTGATTGTCAAGCCCACAGGGGTGCATTGGCTAGACCAGTGGAGGCACCACTTTTTGGTGCAGTGGTTAATCCTCATTTTCAAGCCCCTGAAGGTGCCAACTGGGCGGGGAAGTTCGAATTCAGCAACAGCCGCAACAGCAACAGCAACAGCCTAGGCCTCAACAACAACAAAAGAGGAGGCAAAGACCTTCAGTCAGACAGACTCAGGCTACTAGGCCTTCAACAAGCAGAGTGCAAGAGCCAGAAGAAGCTGGTACTTCAAGTGTAGCCCCTGTAACTGATCCGCGGGTGGAGACATTGGAAGAAATATGGGCACAAGGGCCGCTTGCAAATGAGGAGATTACATCTGAACTAGTTGGAGATATTCTGGAACCACCAGCTGGTGAAGATGATATTTTTTGCCAGATAGAAGATTATGTGCCAGAGCAAGAGGGTCAAGCTGAGTCGACATCTGAATCTGAATCGGAAGAAGTAGAAGAGATTGAGATTGAGAAAGAAACAGAACACCCGTCTATTCAAATAAGTACATATGCATCCCGAATAATGGTGATCAATCAAGAAGCAGAGAAAAGAAGAGTGTCTAGGGATTCGGATGAGGATGATTTCGATTTTGATATTGAGCATACTACTCCTTTGGTGCCTAGGCAAAGGGCCAAAAGGCATCGCTTTATGCAGGGAGCTTCATCGGCCTCTGCAGCCAGAAACTCCAACCGCTCAGCCATCAGCTCAAACAACCATTCCACCAACACCACCACCACCACCTGTTCAAACATCCATTCCACCACCAATCATTTCGACACCAATCTAATCCATTCCATCCACCTCATCCACCTTCATCGACAATCAACGGTATTCTGAGCTCAGAAGCAATGTTGATTTCCAACAAGTCCAAATATTTCAGCTCACTAAAGCCATCGGCGAGATACAAGCGCATAATGCAAATATTGACAACGAGAATGTTGAGTTGAAGACATTTGTTGGAAAGATTGAACAAGAGAATCTTGAGTTGAAGACGTTTGTTGCAGATCAGGCTGCAGAAATCCGCACGATGAGGTCCCTTATTGAGCAATTAATGAAAAATCTAAGGGCTCAGGGGGAGACCAGTTGTAGGGATTCTGAGGAGCTGAGAAGGGGAGATGATGATGAAGGCAATGATCCCAATGCACCGAAAGACAGTGAGCTAGAAGATTTTTCTGCTGCTCAACATGCTGAACTTCAGGGGGAGCCAAGTCAGACTAGTGTTGAAGGTGAAGGAGGTTAAGCTGGTTCCTCAAGGACTTTCGAGAGCGATATGATAGACGCGCTGAAAGATATCGAGGAAGAAGTAATGGAGTTTGATTTTGAGGAAGAGATGGAGGAATCGGAGGAAGGGGAATTCGTACTAGAAGATATAGTTGATTGGAAGTCTGATGAGGAGGTCGTTGAAGATGAAGATGACAACGTAGATGAAGTAATCATTCATTCACAACCTATCACAGAACTATATGTGCAAAACGATCAAAATGTAATCGATATAGATGAAATTAAATTGGCCTCTGTGAACGATTCAGAACTGGAGGAAGCTGAAAAAGAGCCAAGCAGAGCTGAACTGTTAAACCTTTGGTTCCGGAAAGAAGAGAAGAAAACAGAGCCTAAGATGAAGAAAAGAATGAGAATTCCGGGGGCAGAAAATCTCTCATGAGGAATTATCAGCTGGTTCTTCGATAGAGAACTGCAGCTATTCATTCTAAAGAGGAGAGATGGACTCCAGTACCTGAGGCGTACGCTTAAACTGTTTAACACATTGCCGAAGGTAGAAATGAAGGAGTTGGCCTGGAAAGAGTTGATTAACATTGGAGATGACCCTTATGCTGAAGTGATCGCAAAGATAATCAGAATAGAGGGTAGATCTGGAAAGTTTGAAAGGCTCAAGCCTAGAACCGGGAAGAGAGTCGAGGACGAATCAAGAATAGATCCGCATACAAGTAGGCAATGGGCCAGAATGGTATACGATCCTGTGAGATGCTTGAAGAAGGTGCCAATGAAATTGATGCCACATAATGTCTTAAGCAACATGAAATGGTGGTATATCGATAATGAAACTGGTGAAGCTGTTATTGAGGATGCACAAGATAAAGTCATTTTGAGAGTGTATGATCCACTGCACTTAATAAACTTATCTAAGGACGACATGAAAGAGCTACATGATCAGCATATCTTCTTTCACGAAGGATGGAGATCTGAAGCGAGGAAGTTCCAAAAGATAGTAAGAGTATGTATAGATGTAGGTCTATATGCAGGTAGTAGTCTGTATGAACCAAGTACTTAGGTAAAATGTAAATAGTTAGAAGTTATCGTCAAGGGGGAGTCTGTTAGTACACTCTGTGTGACGATAGCAGTCTAAGTTTTGTTTGCATTTTGTGTAACTCAAGTAACCTGGTATTGAATATTGGCTAGTGTTTGACATATGTGATTTTGTGTGTTTGATATTTATTGTTTGTATGTTTGAACTTGGTGTAACGTATTACAAGAAGTTGAAACATAAAGTTCAAAGATATATTCAAACATAAGTTAAAACAAAAAATCAAACATAACCTTGATAGTGAAATTCGAATTTGGTCTAAATTCGAATTTGCAAATATGGCAGATTCGAATTTGTCAAGTGGACAAATTCGAATGGGCCTTGGGCCTGTTTCGAATTTGTCCTAAGACAAACTCGAATTGGTCAGTATAATTAAGGATTAACTCGAATAATTATGAGACTTTTGCAGAATTTTGTAGTGTGATTAAGCAAAGGCGATCTCGAGTTTACTAGTATTCAGAGAGTGTTTTTTGGAGAGAATCATCGTGTAGGTACGTTCGTAGTCGTTCGTATAACGCCGTGGTAGTCTCCGTGTTCCGTGCGTGTGATCTTACCTTCAAGCCGCTAACGAGGATTCCGCACTCGTTGGACGGTGTCGCGTTGAGATAGGTTCGTAGTGTCAAGACCTTACAGTCAACGCGGTGTACATCTCCCACTTTGCTGGTAACGTCTCTAGAAGTTTTTCAATCTTATCAGATTCTTGATGCTCAACACTGTGGTTATCAAGTTCTGTCAGAAGGTGATAGATACTTGTGATTATCTCATCCAAGGTCTCATTCTTCAGCCCCTTGAAAATGGCAAATTCAACAATTCTATCCTCCCTTTTCTAACCCTAGGATTTCCCTCACTCCTATTCTCTAGAGCTTCCGAGAGCTCTTTAGAATTTCTGTGATTTCTGAACATATGCAGAATTTCCAAAGGTAATGCCATTCTAATCAACGATAAATTCCGATTCTCAGCTTCATAAATCTTCTTGTCCTCATCTTTCATATGTTGATAGGACAGAACTTTCAATCTGCCCTCAATATCTTGTGTTGGGGGAACATATCCTTCGTCTATGCATATCCACATATGCATATCATTGAAACGTGGAAGGTCAGCAAACCTATCCTTCCACCAGTAGTAGTCCTCAATCTTCATCAGCTTGGGTGGTGAATTTGATTTGCCTACTTCTTGATCCATTTCCAAGAACTTATGCAAACTTGACATTCTCGTAAAACTTTTTGTTCAAGAACTTAAACTATTTAATTTTTATAATATATGTGAAATCAAGTTTATACAGACTTAATAAATTTCGTTTTACCAAATAAAATTTGTTTAAAGTTAAGTTCGTGATCACTAATTTCAAAAGACTCAAGTTTGTGAAACCCTATTCAGAGTCTGATAAGTTCGAGTCTGACAAGTTCAAGGATATCAAGTTCGACACTGTCAAGTTCGAGACTGTAAATTTCGAAGCCAGTCAAGTTCATACAACTCAAGTTCGTGTAACCCTACTCAAGTTCGTAGATCCCTAATCTGACAAATTCGAGAACTCTGACAAGTTCGTGGAGGAGCGTCTGACAAGTTCGTGTAACCCTAAAAACATCTCCTAAGTTCGAGCGCCGCAAGTTCGTGAAACGACCAAAAATTCGACTTTTTAAAAAATTCAGATTAAATCAATGTTTTTAAGGCTAAAAACACTGAATCTCACTGAAAGGATGAACTAAGATAAATATTGGCTAGGAAAACTGCTCGAAAACACTGAAAACTTCGAAAAAGGACGTGATTTATCCGTAAGAACGCCAAAAAACCCTATGAATGTTCAACAAAACGTGAGGAACTCGAAGAACATTTAAGAAAGGCTCTGATACAACTTGTAAGGTTCACCGTCTACCGATCGAATCAAGACACGCGTCGTCCAACGAGTGTGAAATCCTCGTTAGACGCTTAACGGATCGATCACGCGCGAAACAATGAACCAATCAAAATGCTAGCCAGTAGGATACCGACCCTACACGTTGTACTGCTCCTATACTCTATGAAAACACTGTCTAGTTCGTCTAGTCGCTCTGACAAACTCTTAAAATGCGATTCTCCAAAAGTCTTTGAAATTACACAAATAAGTTCATGATATAGCCCTTTAGTTCGAGCACGGCCCAAGCCCACGAACTTACCAAGGCTACGTTCGTACGAACTTAACCTCATTAAGTTCGTGGCCTTATGACTTAAGAACTTATTTTCATAACTTCAAACCTTATGAACTTATCACTATAAGTTCATAGCCTCATGAACTTCACATGCAGACTTAAACATAATACACAATCATTTAATCCATAAACATGAACAAACAAACATGACTTGTATTAATAAAGCCCTATCTATTACAAATGACTATCTAGTAGATATTCATTATTTTATAGAACTTGGCTTATTTAAAATGATACCCGCATGTAGTCCATGTTCAATGCAAACTTTTACGACTCTCTGGTACTTCTTGCCTTCTGAGCTCCAACCTTCATGAAAGTAAATTGGCTGCTCATGAAGCTTCTGTAAGTCAACCTGAGACAGGTTTACAAGATGCAGGGGGATCATATACCTTCAAAATCACTTTCTCATTATTATCCTCCATTATAGCCTCAGTTATCTCGTTATCAACATACCACCACTTCAAGTTGCTCAGAACGTCTTGTGACATAGTCTTTAACGGGACTTTCTTCAAGCACTTAACAGGTTTGTAATAAATTTTGATCCATGGCCTACCAGTCAAAGGATCTATTCTTGTTTCTTCCATGACTCGTTTGCCAACTCTAGGCTTAATTCTCTCAAACCTTCCAGACTGACCCTCTTTTCAGATAATTTTTGCAATAACTTCAGCATACGGGTCGTCTCCTAGGTTGATGAGCTCCTTCCAAGCCAACTCCTTTACCTCACACTTAGGTAATGAATTGAAGTCTTTAAGCCTTCTTTGCAAGTACTGTAGCCCGTCTCTTCTTTCCAAGCTATCTACTCTTCGAGAATTGTGGCTTTGGCAATCTGCAAAAATCTTTTTATCGATCGCTGCTACAACAACCACTTCTGGTAGAAGTGGAAAATTCGGCAGGAAGTGCCTGATAATCATCATAAGGAACCGCGGGTAAAGCAAGAATCTCTCCCGGGTTGGTGCCGTAATTTGATGCTCAAATTCTCCAAAGAAAAATCCCTAGAAACTAAAAGGCTTGTTATACACCAACGAGATCATCCCTGATTGTAATTTGGATGTCGTCGTGTCAAAACCTGCCTTTTTAGGCGCAAAACAGACTAGCATGACATGCATTAGATAACGCCACTGTCATATTAACCCGCTCTTCACATACGAGGCTTTAGCCAAGTCTTGTGCGTAGCCCATTCTTTGGAAGGCCGATTGCCTTATCGCAGCTGGGAAATCGACTGGACCATCTTCTTGTACTGCAGTCCCCACCTGTAGAATTTCTCGTCGATCATCAGCGGAGAAGGAAATAACTTGTCCATTCACGGTTGCCCTGAGAACCGAGGGCACTACTGAACTATCCACATGCAATGTAGTCCAAAATTGACGAATATACTGAATTGTCAACGTTCAATTATTAGTCAACGCATAGCATATCCTTGATCGCGTCACAAATTCCAGAATCTCTCTATACTGCCCTGCTTCAGGAGCTTGGAGGTCTATGCTGACCACCATATTGTGCTTATTGAAAAATGCACAATCTGTCATTCCTGCACATGCAATAAATAGTTAAATTCTGAAAAAAATAAATTTTGGAAAACATTTAAATTCATACGAACTTGATTAAGTTCGTTCGAACTTGATGACCGTCGAACTTATGGGTAAGTTCGTGTGAATCAGCAACCCTACGAACTTATTAGTAAGTTCGAGAGAGGCCTTCGAACTTGTAGATATTTTGATCTAAGTTCGTAGGCTCCTCAAGTTCGTGACCTGATGAACAAGTTCGAAGTCGGCCATTTGAAAATCAAAACTCATGATTTAAATCTTTTTAGACTTAAATGACCAATGAATCTAGTCCTAATAGGTTCTAATTGAGTTAATTTATGTTTTATTTTAATATTTATAGCCATAGACCTTAGTGTATTGAAACACCTAGCCTTCGGTTATTTCAAACTTACAATACACGATATTCACACCATTAAAGGTCCCAAAAATCACTTACTTAGTGGTTTGTGAGTTAAAACAACAAAAGTTAAGTGTATGTTCGAGATGGCACTGTGTGGATCTTCGTTGAATAGGAAACAAGATCGAGAAAATACGACAAGTTCGTGATCGCACCAACAAGTTCGTAATCGCCGAAGTAAGTTCAAGACGACATAAATTCGAGAGTAGGTGATTAAATTAACCTATTTATACCCCACCACTGTGCTTCGAACATAGGTCAGTTAAGTTCGTTCGAACTTAGGGGTTCACGAACTTAAGTTCAAATCTTCAAAAACTTTGAAAAATTTTCAACTTTTTCAACTTTCACAGCTTTTGAACTTTTCAGAACACTTCACACTAAGCCAACAGATTATCACGCAATTTTATTTCTCCAACTAAAATGCATCCTAGTAACTAACCGAGATCCTATTAATTTAAACTAAATAAAATTACAATATAGTAAAATAAAATAAAATAAATAAAAATAAATTGCAAGAATTTAAAAACAAGTACATAAACTAAATATTTTTGCGAGATCTCTTTGGTCAATGACTCTATATGCTCATAATTTAGCTTATTCCTGACACATTGCTCGCTCAATTTGTATTTCAGAGCTACTTCACCTTTGACTTATCTAACCCAACATTATTGCTTACACTAAGGTTCCTCCAAGTTTGTTTCATAAACCTCTTAACCCTTTGTGTGACCATGGCCAGTTGCTATTGCAGGTACATCTACTCTAAATCGTCTGGATCTACCTAATCATAATCCTCCTCACATAGAGCTGGATCGTTGATTTTTTCTTGAATGCAATTGCCGTATGCTGCTATAAACGAAGCTAGAAACTTTAGATGCTCCTCAGCTGACTTAGCACTCATTGGCATTTTGGTGTAACACTATGAAGATGATGTTGAACTTTGTGGTTGATCTTCTGGTTTAGAAAACCCTAAACATGCCCTACCACTCACATCTTCATCTTCTGCAGGTATGCTCTCTTCTTCTCCCGAGTAGAACGATGTAGCCCCCAACTTGGGTACACTAGAAGTTGATGGCTTAGACTTTCCGAAGTACATTTCATGTACCTGTACTTGATCATATTCCATATCCTTATTTTGTATTTTAAAGTTGTAAGCCCTCAGTGTTCCTATGACCTCCTCAAGAGTAAGAGTTGCCAGTTTATCTTTATCATGCTTTATTAATGTTAGTACACTCTGTGTGACGATAGCAGTCTAAGTTTTGTTAGCATTTTGTGTAACTCAAATAACTTGGTATTGAATATTGGCTAGTGTTTGACATATGTGATTTTGTGTGTTTGATATTTATTGTTTGTATGTTTGAACTTGGTGTAACGTATTACAAGAAGTTCAAACATAAAGTTCAAAGATATATTCAAACATAAGTTAAAACAGAAAATCAAACATAACCTTGACAGTGAAATTCGAATTTGGTCTAAATTCGAATTTGAACATAAAGCAGATTCGAATTTGTCAAGTGGACAAATTCGAATGGGCCTTGGGCTTGTTTCGAATGTGTCCTAAGACAAACTCGAATTGGTCAGTATAATTAAGGATTAACTCGAATAATTATGAGACTTTTGCAGAATTTCGGAGTGTGATTAAGCAAAGGCGATCTCGAGTTTACTAGTATTCAGAGAGTGTTTTCGGAGAGAATCATCGTGTAGGTACGTTCGTATAACGCCGTGGTAGTCTCCCTGTTCCGTGCCTGTGATCTTACCGTCAAGCCACTAACGAGGATTCCACACTCGTTGGACGGTGTCGCGTCGAGATTGATACGTAGTGTCAAGACCTTACAAGTGGTATCAGAGACAGGTTAATGAAAATTGAGGATTATTACTGGTGGAAGGATAGGTTTGCCGACTTCACGAGATTTAATGATATGCGAATGTGGCTTTGTATCGATGAAGGATACATTCCACCTACAGCTGAGGTTGAAGGACGACAAAAGGTTGTGCCTTATTCAAAGATGAAGGATGACGATAGAAAGTTGTATGAAGCCGAGAACCGTGCAATCGCTATAATTAGAATGGCGTTACCTCAGGAGATCTTACACACCTTCCGTAATCAGAAGACAGCAAAAGAGCTGTGGGATGCGTTAGAGAAACGGTGTGAAGGTAACCCGAGGGTCAGAAAGAATCGAATGGAAATGCTCAAGCAGCAGTTCGCGATCTTCAAAGCCTTGAAAAACGAAAAGCTGAATGACACTATTACACGATTCTATCATTTGCTAACTGAGTTAGATAGCCACGACGTGGAGTATAGTGAAACGGAGAAGATTAACAAGATTCTGGATGCTTTACCGGCCAAATGGGAAATGTATGTGGCACTGATAAAGCATGATTAAGATAAATTCTATACTCTTACTCTAGACAGTGTTATCGGAACGCTGCGGGCATATCACTTTGAGTTTCTGAAGAAGGAAACGGATTATGACCAAGTTCAAGATCCTGCTATGTACTTTGGGAAATCAAAACCCTTAGTGGCAACTGAATTGAAGACCGCTACAACATTCTTCTCGGGAGAGACATCGACACCGGCTGAATCAGAAGACTCAGTGAGTAGGGCTTTCTTAGGGTTTGCTAGACCAAAAGAAAAGCAGCATCAGGCTACTCCGGCATCTACATCTCAAGGGTATTCAAAGATGCCTATGAGCGCAAAATCGGCTGAAGACCATCTGAATCTGTTGGCTTTATTCGTGGCCGCTTACGGCAATTGCGTTCAGGGCAAAATCAACTATCCTGCGCTTTGGGATGAGGATTACGATCAGGTAGATCCTGATGATCTGGAAGAGATGGATCTGCAATGGCAACTGGCCATGGTAACTCAAAGAGTTAAAAGGTTCATCAAAAGAACGGGAAGGAATCTGAACGTTAGTAACAATAAGATTGGATTTGATAAGTCCAAGGTTAAGTGTTACAACTGTCAGGGGTTAGGACACTTCGCTAGAGAGTGTCAGAGACCTAAAGTAGAGAAATACCAGGGACAGTATCAAAATTAATCGCAAGGGCGATATCTACCGAGTTGTTCAACCAGTCAACCTAATATAGCTGGTCTGTTATCCAATGTCACGTCAGACAGACAGCTAGATGGAACTTATGACTGGAGTACACATCCAGAATCAAATGCTAGAGCCTTTATGGCTGAAGTGACTGAGACTGGAAGTGATGGAGCAGAAGAAAAGACAGGGGAAAATGAAACTAAGGTGACTGCTAATAATATCAAGATTAAGAAGGTTAAATTTGTGGCATCCTCTAGTGATAAACCTGTAGGGCAACACAAAATTGACTTTAATGATCAGGAGGATGAACCAGTCGCTATAGTTAAAACAAAAGAACCAGACACTAGTGAGACACCTAAGTCAAAGAGCACTCATAAGAAGTCAATCGACAAAATGTCTTGCTTTAGATGTCACGAAAGGGGGCATGTTTCGTCTAGCTGTCCACATAGGAAAGTAGATACTACACCTAAACCTGGAAAGCCGGAACAACATAAGCCTTCACCAACTGTAGCGAGCACTAGTAGTTCTCAACATACCGAGAAAACTGTGCAAGCCGCACCAAAAACTGCTGTGAAACAAATGGCTGTGTCAGGTCAACCCAAAGAAGTGATTAGGACTAATTCACCAAATAGAGTCATTAATCAATCTAGGTCAGGACCGCAACAGAATTATAGGAGTACCACACCTAGCAGAGCTTACACTCCGGTTAGGTCACATACCCCTGTAAGACATCAAACACCAGGTAGAGCTCAAGGATATCAGTCGGAAATGCATTATAATTGAAATTATTCAAGAGCTCCACAGCAAATGCCTACTCAAAGGCCGAGAGTGAACTTAAATCACTCTGCACCACAACAGATTTCAATTCAAAAACCCTAGTCACCTGAATGGAGAGATGGGTATTTGAAAGAGTTAAAGTATGTGGACGAGAATGGTATTACCAAGTCAGTTATGGCTTGGGTTCCCCGTGATAACTAACCTATTTTCTTTCATGTGCAGGAGATAACAACAGGTCCAAACAACGAATGGTTCATCGACAGTGGTTGCTCCAGGCACATGACAGGGAAAAGAAGTCTACTCGCAGACTTCAAGGGAGGGAATCGGGGATTTGTATCATTCGCTGGCAATAAAGGAGGGAATATCACCGGTACTGGAGTGGTCACTAATGGGACTATCAAACTGGATCAAGTTTATCACGTTGATAAACTGGTTCACAATCTCATTAGTGTATCTCAAATCTATGATAAGAAGAACTCAGTACTATTCACTGATACTGAGGCGTTAGTGCTGAAACCGGGTTTCAAAGTACCTGAAGAGTGGATACTGATGAGGGCTCCAAGGAAGAATGACCTGTACATGCTCGACATGAACAAGCCGGAATCTACGATGGGACCAATTTGTCTGCTATCTAAAGCTTCAGAGACTGAGTCGGTTTTATGGCACAGAGCATGACACACTTGCACCTGAGAAAGATAAACTACATTACGAAAAATGGATTGGTGCAAGGTGTTCTATGAAGAGTTTTCAGTTCGAGGATAAGTGTCTACCGTGCAAGAAAGGAAAACAACACAAGAAGGCACACAAGTCCAAGACTCAGAACTCCATCGCTGCCACATTCGATTTGTTGCATATGGACCTCTTCGGACCAATCAACAAAAGGAGTATAGGTGGTAGTTGGTACTGTTTAGTTATTACTGACGATTACTAACGTTTTTCTTGGGTTTTCTTTTTACGTACAAAGGACGAGACGACTGCCAAGCTCATCGGGTTCTTAGACCAAGTGGAAAATTCTTACGGAACGAGGGTTAAACGAATTAGAAGTGATAACGAAACAGAGTTTAAAGACACAGTTATTGGTGTATATTTCCTATCAAAGGGCATAGTGCATCAATTTAGTGCACCTTATGAGCCACAACAAAATGGGGTGGCCGAACGGAAAAACAGGTCATTGATTGAGGCAGCAAAGACCATGCTTTCGGATTCAAAGCTTCCTACCATGTTTTGGGGGGGAGGCAGTGAATACCGTGTGCCATGTTTTAAACCGGGTCCTTACTGTCAAATCATTGTACAAAACCTGTTATGAAGTTTTGAATAAAAGGCCACCTAAATTAACTGGCTTCGAACCTTTTGGGGTAACATGTACTTTAATGAAAACGAAACATCAACCAAAATTTGGTGAAAAGGCCGAAGAAGGTTATTTCCTAGGTTATGTGCCTAATTCACCAAATAAAATGGTTTTTAATAAATCAAATGGTACAGTAGAGATTGTGTATAACATTGAAGTCACAAGTTATACACATGAACCCCAAACAGGTCCGGAATGGATGTTTGATTATGACAAATTGTTTGAGTCATTTAACATTCCTTTGGATGGAAATGCAGGTACAATCGAACAGGACTTGTCGTCATTAAATTTGAATGACGAGGGTCAAAGTTATCTGAGGACCACCGTTCCATCAACATCCGAGCCTACATCAACTGAAGATAGATCTCCGGAACAAAATGATTCTGAAGTGCCTACAGTCGAAAATCAGACCACAAATTCTAACTCTGAAGACAGTGTCCATGAGGAAGAAAATGTGGAGTCTGAAGTCGTACCCCCTTTAGGAGAGATAGGATCAAATTTGGGAGACAATCTTAGGGTTGACGAGATAGAGACATCTAGGATTAATAAAAATCATCCTATTGAGAGTATCATAGGAAATCCTAGTGCTGGTGTGAGGACTAGCAGTAGTTTGAATAACAACACAGTGTTGTTGTCGATGATCAATGACTCCGAGGCCTTTCATACTTGCCTCTACTCATGTTTCATATCGCAAGTAGAGCCGAAAATGTGCAAATGGCACTAAAAGACAACTCTTGGGTTGAAGCGATGCAGGAAGAACTATCACAGTTTAGGAACCTAGAAGTGTGGGATTTAGTTCCGTTACCTCGAGGTGAAATAGCAATAGGAACCAAATGGGTTTTTAAGTGCAAAAGAGATGATCGGGGTATAGTCACTCGCAACAAAGCAAGACTGGTGGTAAAGGTTTTCAACCAAGAGGAAGGAATCGATTACAATGAAGTGTTCGCGCTAGTAGCAAGGCTTGAAGCAATCCGACTGTTTCTAGCTTATGCTTCCTTCAAAGGCTTTAAGGTTTATCAGCTAGATGTTAAGAGTGCTTTCCTTTATGGGAAAGTGAAGGAACTGGTTTATGTGGAACAGCCGCCTGGGTTTACAGATCCGAAATATCCAAACAGAGTATATCGGTTAGATAAGGCTTTGTATGGATTACATCAAGCACCGAGGGCGTGGTACGAGACTCTATCCAACCATCTTTTAGATAACGAGTTTGAAAGAGGGAGAATAGATTGTACGATGTTCGAAAAGCGAAAAGGGGAACATTTCATCTTGGTACAAGTGTACGTCGATGATATCATTTTTGGATCATCAGACGAGCAAATGTGCACGGATTTTGAGAAGGTGATGAAGTCAAAGTTTGAGATGAGTGCAATGGGTGAGTTAAACTTCTTTCTGGCTTTGCAAGTCGAACAGAGGAAAGAGGGCATGTTTATTCATCAGACGAAGTATGTCTACGACATATTAGAGCGCTTCGGGATGGAAGGAACAAAGCTGACAGCTCATTTCAGCACGCCGATTCAAGTGAATCACAATCTCGGACCGGGTACAGAAAGTGATACCGATGTGGATCCGACGTTATATCGGGCCATGATTGGGTCACTCATGTATTTAACTGCTTCAAGACCTGATATAATGTTTGTTGTGTGTATTTGTGCTAGGTTTCAAGCTAATCCAAAGGAGATGCACATGAAAGCTGTGAAGCGGATTCTACGATACCTCAAGTCGAAACCGAAGCTGGGACTTTGGTATCACGTGGAGGGCGATCTGGAATTGGAGGCGTTCACGGATTCAGATTATGTAGGATGTAGCTTGACTCGCAAGTCAACAACTGGAGGTTGTCAGTTCCTAGGAGGGAGACTCGTTTCCTGGCAATGCAAAAAACAATCTTCGGTAGCCGTGTCAACGTGCGAGGCCGAATATGTTGCTGCGGGTAGTTGCTGTTCACAGGTTTTGTGGATACAACAACAATTGCGGGATTATGGTTTGACTTATAGTCATACTCCTATTAGGATAGATTACCAGTCAACAATTGCAATAACAAATAATCCAGTTAAACACAATAAAACCAAGCACATAGACATAAGACACCACTTTATACGTGATTGTGCTGAAAAGAATTTAATTAAGCTGGTAAAAGTGGCAACAGATGATAATACTGCTAATTTATTTACCAAAGCTTTTGATAAGTTACGGTTTGAGTATTTAATTCAACTAAACGGAATGCAAAATCCAGAGTAAATTGACCTTAGTAGAGTTTAGTAGCTTAGGATATTTTCCTTTTATAGAAAGTTAGTACGTTATTTTATTTTCTTACTCTTACTTATGAAAAACAAAAAAAAGGAGATAAAACAATTAAAAAGTTAAAAAAAAAAAAGAGAATATCAGAAAATGAGTTAAGTCTTAGATACATAGGTTCAAAGTGACGAAAATTAGCACAGTGTTTACAATCTCTAAGTGTTTAGCTTTCACACATAATGCACCTAAAATTCTAAGTGTTATACATTATCCAGTTTGATATGTTGGTAGGCATAATACATATAGGGAGTCTCAAGGCTAATAAAATAGTCAAGAAAAAGTCAGACGTGTCACTAACTTAGCTGTATGACCAATTGGTCTTAATTTTATGTTAGAGACATACAGACATTGATTCTAAATGAGGTATGCAAACTTTCTGGGGATGTATAGCAACATCAGATACATCTTAAAGAAATGGAAAGAATAGAAAAATCATACTGAGTTAAGAGTCAAAACAAGTAACTTTGTTATACGTAAGTACAGACCTGTTGCTTTCGGTTTGACTCGAGTTACCAAGATAAGTCGCTTTGTTGTACGTCGGTACAGACCTGTCACCACTGTCTTGCTAGCTTTAAAAATAAACCTAAAGACAAACTAAGACACTTTGTTGTATGTAAATACAGACCTGTGTCCGATGTTTTCCTTTTAAAGAAAGCTTGCAATACCAAAAAGTTATAATCATTGTGTGTATGCCTTGATCATAAAAGTATGTCTATGTGTGAGTCACATAGGGTAATTTCTTGAAAAATAAAAAGGCCAAGGGATATTCCGAAGTGTAACATGTTTAAAGGGAAAATAATACCAACAATCGGCTAGAAATGTGTGTCACGACAAACAATAAAAAGGAATCAAAAATTCCTAAGTGTGAAAGTTTGAATACTGAAAGTGAGTATTTGACACCGCTATCTGATTGAACCTTTCTTGGACTATACTCACCAAAAATATTCTGTTAGTCTTAAGTATAGGTTGTAAACTTTTAAAATTAATGTAGATTAGTCTAAGTTTAAATTTTTTGTTTAAACTTTTAATTTTACTTTATTTTATTAATTTAATTTAATTTATTTTATTTTTACTTCATTTTTAATTTTTAACTTTATTTAGGAAAAAGGTCAAAGTTACATAGGATGCATTCTTAGTTGAATAAAATAAACACTGCGTGAAAATCTTGTGCTTAGGGTAAATGATTTTGCATAGTTTATTCTGTTACACGAAAAAGTTGGAAAAGTTGAAAAAGTTGAATTTAATTCAAAGATTTTCAAAATTTTCAAAATTTTCAAGTTAAATTCGAGTTTAAACCAAAATCGAATGTATATTCGAATTTGGCAATAAATTCGAATTTGGCAGTAAAATCGAAGTAGGAAGCAAACTCGAAGGTGGTTAGTATAAATAGGTCAACAGTGACATTCATTATTCACCTACCTTCGACTTTAGTTCTTCGAGTTTATCCAGAGAGATTTCGAGTTTAGTGCTTCGACTTTGCCGACTTCGAGTTTCCCACTATTTGTCAAGATTTTGTCCGTTTGTGTTCGAGCATAGTACTAAATCTAGGTATATAATCAAAACATCATTGTACAAGATTTTGGATGTTTTAGACTCAATTTGAGCCAAAATCAACTGATTTTGAGGTTTTAATGGTGTGAACTTTGTAATTCAAAATAACAAAGTATGAACCGGTGAAACATCAAATAAGTGACAAATACCTTCGATTAGAACCTATTAGGACTAATGGATGTAATTTTCTAAGTCTAAAATGGTTAAAATCTTGGAGTTTTGTTCTTAACATACCGACACTTCGAGTTTGATCGTGGGTTCGAGTTTGTTCATGGCTTCGAGTTTGTCACTAAACTCGAAGAAACCAATAAATTCGAATGAGGGTTGTCTCGAATTTAAACTCGAAGAAACCAATAAACTCGAAATGAGAGTTGTTTCGAATATGTCATTCGAATTTACCATTAAAATCAAAATATTTGCCTCAATGTTAAATCAAACTTGTAGAAATTCATATGTGTTGGATTTTGAACTTACATCAGTTCAAAATAAAACAAATTTGAATTTAAACAAGTTTATGTTTATATTGATCATACTAATGTTTTATATACTTTATTGTGCAGATATGGCGGATATAGTGTTTGTTCAAAAGCACAATACGGTCATTTCTCCAGACCGTGAGCTGCTTGAAGCTCAGGCATTCCGCCAGATGGTGGATTTTTTGGCCGCCTCAAGGGTTTCTTATGCCCTTTCGCATAACATTCAGATAGTGCTGCCGTATGTTCGTGAATTTTTGGACCATCTGCAGGTCGATTGTACTGTTACTCCGACAGTATTGAGGACCAGGATCGCTGGACAACCTCTCGTGTTTTACGAAGATGTATTACGCCGGGTTTTGCAGTTGGGTTCTGAAGAGCAAGAAGCTGGGCCGATAGACGTTCCATTGGAAGTTAGGCAAGCTGCGATCATAAGAATGGGGTATAGCCTGGATGTGGCAAAGGCATCATATATGAAGAGCGGGTTGATTGGGCAGTGGAGGTATTTAGCACATGTCTTCATGGTGTGCTTCTCTTTGAAGAAAGCGGGTTTTTATTATATTGTGTCGAAGATTCAGTCGGCAATGATCGCATTAGTTTACAATCAGAGGTTCAGTTACTCTGAAATGTTTTTTACGGAGTTTGTTCACCAAATAACAGCTCCAACAAGAGAAAGATTTTTGTTGTATCCGAGGTTTGTGATGATGCTGATCCGACATTTCTTGCCAAACCTGCCGCAATTACCTGAGATACAAAGCGTAGCAGTGATCGATAAAAGGATTTTTGCTGATTGTCAAGCCCACAGGGGTGCATTGGCTAGACCAGTGGAGGCACCACTTTTTGGTGCAGTGGTTAATCCTCATTTTCAAGCCCCTGAAGGTGCCAACTGGGCGGGGAAGTTTGAATTCAGCAACAGCCGCAACAGCAACAGCCTAGGCCTCAACAAAAACAAAGGAGAAGGCAAAGACCTTCAGTCAGACAGACTCAGGCTACTAGGCCTACAACAAGCAGAGTGCAAGAGCCAGAAGAAGCTGGTACTTCAAGTGTAGCCCCCGTAACTGATCCGCGGGTGGAGACATTGGAAGAAATATGGGCACAAGGGCCGCTTGCAAATGAGGAGATTACATCTGAACTAGTTGGAGATATTCTGGAACCACCAGCTGGTGAAGATGATATTTTTTGCCAGATAGAAGATTATGTGGCAGAGCAAGAGGGTCAAGCTGAGTCGACATCTGAATCTGAATCGGAAGAAGTAGAAGAGATTGAGATTGAGAAAGAAATAGAACACCCGTCTATTCAAATAAGTACATATGGATCCCGAATAATGGTGATCAATCAAGAAGCAGAGAAAAGAAGAGTGTCTAGGGATTCGGATGAGGATGATTTCGATTTTGATAATGAGTATACTACTCCTTTGGTGCCTAGGCATAGGGCCAAAAGGCATCGCTTTATGCAGGGAGCTTCATCGGCCTCTGCAGCCAGAAACTCCAACCGCTCAGCCATCAGCTCAAACAGCCATTCCACCAACACCACCACCACCACCTGTTCAAACATCCATTCCACCACCAATCATTCCGACACCCATCCAATCCATTCCATCCACCTCATCCACCTTCATCGACAATCAACGGTTTTCTGAGCTCAGTAGCAAGGTTGATTTCCAACAAGTCCAAATATTTCAGCTCACTAATGCCATCGGCGAGATACAAGCGCATAATGCAAATATTGACAACGAGAATGTTGAGTTGAAGACATTTGTTGGAAAGATTGAACAAGAGAATCTTGAGTTGAAGACGTTTGTTGCAGATCAGGCTGCAGAAATCCGCACGATGAGGTCCCTTATTGAGCAATTAATGAAAAATCTAAAGGCTCAGGGGGAGACCAGTTGTAGGGATTCTGAGGAGCTGAGAAGGGGAGATGATGATGAAGGCAATGATCCCAATGCACCGAAAGACAGTGAGCCAGTAGATTTTTCTGCTGCTCAACATGCTGAACTTCAGGGGGAGCCAAGTCAGACTAGTGTTGAAGGTGAAGGAGGTCAAGCTGGTTCCTAAAGGACTTTCGAGAGCGATATGATAGACGCGCTGAAAGATAACGAGGAAGAAGTAATGGAGTTTGATTTTGAGGAAGAGATGGAGGAATTGGAGGAAAGGGAATTCGTACCAGAAGATATAGTTGATTGGAAGTCTGATGAGGAGGTCGTGGAAGATGAAGATGACAACGTAGATGAAGTAATCATTCATTCAAAACCTATCACAGAACTATATGTGCAAAACGATCAATATGTAATCGATATAGATGAAATTAAATTGGCCTCTGTGAACGATTCAGAACTGGAGGAAGCTGAAAAAGAGCCAAGCAGAGCTGAACTGTTAAACCTTTGGTTCCGGAAAGCAGAGAAGAAAACAGAGCCTAAGATGAAGAAAAGAATGAGAATTCCGGGGGCAGAAAATCTCTCATGAGGAATTATCAGCTGGTTCTTCGATAGAGAACTGCAGCTATTCATTCTAAAGAGGAGAGATGGACTCCAGTACCTGAGGCGTACGCTTAAACTATTTAACACATTGCCGAAGGTAGAAATGAAGGAGTTGGCCTGGAAAGAGTTGATTTACATTGGAGATGACCCTTATGCTGAAGTGATCGCAAAGATAATCAGAATAGAGGGTAGATCTGGAAAGTTTGAAAGGCTCAAGCCTAGAACCGGGATGAGAGTCGAGGACGAATCAAGAATAGATCCGCATACAAGTACGCCATGGGCCAGAATGGTATACAAACCTGTGAGATGCTTGAAGAGGGTGCCAATGAAATTGATGCCACATAATGTCTTAAGCAACATGAAATGGTGGTATGTCGATAATGAAACTGGTGAAGCTGTTATTGAGGATGCACAAGATAAAGTCATTTTGAAAGTGTATGATCCACTGCACTTAATAAACTTATCAAAGGACGACATGAAAAAGCTACATGATCAGCATATCTTCTTTCACGAAAAATGGAGATCTGAAGCGAGGAAGTTCCAAAAGATAGTAAGAGTATGTATAGATGTAGGTCTATATGCAGGTAGTAGTCTGTATGAACCAAGTACTTAGGTAAAATGTAAATAGTTAGAAGCTATCGTCAAGGGGAGTCTGTTAGTACACTCTGTGTGACGATAGCAGTCTAAGTTTTGTTAGCATTTTGTGTAACTCAAGTAACCTGGTATTGAATATTGGCTAGTGTTTGACATATGTGATTTTGTGTGTTTGATATTTATTGTTTGTATGTTTGAACTTGGTGTAACGTATTACAAGAAGTTCAAACATAAAGTTCAAAGATATATTCAAACATAAGTTAAAACAGAAAATCAAACATAACCTTGATAGTGAAATTTGAATTTAATCTAAATTCGAATTTGCAAATAAGGCAGATTCGAATTTGTCAAGGGGACAAATTCGAATGGGCCTTGGGCCTGTTTCGAATTTGTCCTAATACAAACTCGAATTAGTCAGTATAATTAAGGATTAACTCGAATAAATATTAGACTTTTGCAGAATTTCGGAGTGTGATTAAGAAAAGGCGATCTAGAGTTTACTAGTATTCAGAGAGTGTTTTCGGAGAGAATCATCGTGTAGGTACGTTCGTAGTCGTTCGTATAACGCCGTGGTAGTCTCCGTGTTCCGTGCGTGTGATCTTTCCTTCAAGCCGCTAACGAGGATTCCGCACTCGTTGGACGGTGTCGCGTTGAGATAGGTCCGTAGTGTCAAGACCTTACTATCAACGCGGTGTACATCTCCCACTTTGCTGGTAACGCCTCTAGAAGTTTTTCAATCTTATCAGATTCTTGATGCTCAACACTGTGGTTATCAAGTTCTGTCAGAAGGTGATAGATACTTGTGATTATCTCATCCAAGGTCTCATTCTTCAGCCCCTTGAAGATCGCAAATTGCTGCTTCAACAATTCTATTCTCCCTTTTCTAACCCTAGGATTTCCCTCACACCTGCTCTCTAGAGCTTCCGAGAGCTCTTTAGAATTTCTGTGATTTCTGAACATATGCAGAATTTCCAAAGGTAATGCCATTCTAATCAACGATAAATTCCGATTCTCAGCTTCATAAATCTTATTGTCCTCATCTTTCATATGTTGATAGGACAGAACTTTCAATCTGCCCTCAATATCTTGTGTTGGGGGAACATATCATTCGTCTATGCATATCCACATATGCATATCATTGAAACGTGGAAAGTCTGCAAACCTATCCTTCCACCAGTAGTAGTCCTCAATCTTCAACAGCTTGGGTGGTGAATTTGATTTGCCTACTTCGTGATCCATTTCCAAGAACTTATGCAAACTTGACATTCTCGTAAAACTTTTTGTTCAAGAACTTAAACTATTTAATTTTTATAATATATGTGAAATCAAGTTTATACAGACTTAATTAAATTCGTTTTACCAAATAAAATTTGTTTAAAGTTAAGTTCGTGATCACTAATTTCAAAAGACTTAAGTTTGTGAAACCCTATTTAGAGTCTGATAAGTTCGAGTCTGACAAGTTCAAGGATATCAAGTTCGACACTGTCAAGTTCGAGACAGTAAATTTCGAAGCCAGTCAAGTTCATACAACTCAAGTTCGTGTAACCCTACTCAAGTTCGTAGATCCCTAATCTGACAAATTCGAGAACTCTGACAAGTTCGTGGACGAGCGTCTGACAAGTTCGTGTAACCCTAAAAACATCTCCTAAGTTCGAGCGCCGCAAGTTCGTGAAACGACCAAAAATTCGACTTTTTAAAAAATTCAGATTAAATCAATGTTTTTAAGGCTAAAAACACTGAATCTCACTGAAAAGATGAACTAAGATGAATATTGGCTAGGAAAACTGCTCGAAAACACTGAAAACTTCGAAAAAGGACGTGATTTATCCCTAAGAACGCCAAGAAACCCTATGAATGTTCAACAAAACGTGAGGAACTCGAAGAACATTTAAGAAAGGCTCTGATAGAACTTGTAAGGTCCACCATCTACCGATCGAATCAAGACGCGCGTCGTCCAACGAGTGTGAAATCCTCGTTAGACGCTTAACGGATCGATCACGCGCGAAACAATGAACCAAACAAAATGCTAGCCAGTAGGATACCGACCCTACACGTTGTACTGCTCCTAGACTCTTTGAAAACACTGTCTAGTTCGTCTAGTCGCTCTGACAAACTCTTAAAATGTGATTCTCCAAAAGTCTTTGAAATTACACAAATAAGTTCATGATATAGCCCTTTAGTTCGAGCACGGCCCAAGCCCACGAACTTACCAAGGCTACGTTCGTTCGAACTTAACCTCCTTAAGTTCGTGGCCTTATGACTTAAGAACTTATTTTCATAAGTTCAAACCTTATGAACTTATCACCATAAGTTCATAGCCTCATGAACTTCACATGTAGACTTAACATAATACACAATCATGAACTTTATCCAGAAACATGAATAAAGAAACATGACTTGTATTAATAAAACCCTATCTATAACAAAACTAGACTGCTATCGTCACACCGGGTGTACCAAAAAAAAATTTTAAAAGTTTGGGCTAAACATAAACTTAGCTAAGTAAAAATAAAAATAAAAACGGCCCAATAAAAACTTTTTGAGTTTTCTTTTTAGAAAATTCCTAAGGCACAAATTAAAACAAATAATAAACTAATATCAACATCTTTTTAATAAAACTACTAACTATGAAATAACTAATAAAAAGTAACAAATTCATAAAATAAAAATCTTTTTGAGTTTTTTAAAATAATTGGCAAATAAAAATAAGATAAAAAAGAAGAAAAGTATATAAAATCTTTTTGTGTTTTTTAGAATACATTGTTTAAAAAATAACATTAAGAATAAATTGAAATAAAATAAAATGAAGAAAACTGATGTACACTACACAACCTATTTTACTCCCCCTCAGTTAAACAATTATCTGATTAGATCGAACCAGAAAACCGTTTTACCATTTGAAGTTCAGACAAACCTGGATTTATTTAGCGTCTCACTCAACTTTGAACAACTCACATACCAACATTCAGGATCATCAACATCAAAGATATACATAGACAAAGAAATACTGAACACAATTTTGTGATACAACCTTTAAATTTAAATAATGAATATTTCATAAATAAAGGAATTTCAAACAATGAGTTGTTTGAAATAGAATTATTTAGAAAATATCTGGAATTTAATTAGAAGGTGGATTCAACATGCCGATTTGAGATACTAATATCTAAAAACGAGGTTCGTCTAAAGCCTTAGTAAAAATATCAGCAAGTTGAAATTCAATGCCTACAAAATATAATTCAATTGTTCCTTTTTCTATATGATCTTTAATGAAATGATACAAGATGTCTATGTGTTTTGTTCGTTAGTGTTGCACGGGATTGCAAGAAATGACAATTGCGCTTCTGGAATCACAATATATTGGGATGTTGGTGAGAGAAAATCCATAATCACGTAACTGTGTTCTCATCCATAGCACTTCAGAGAAACAGCTTGCAGCTGCTACATACTCAGCCTCAGCTGTGGATGTGGAGACACAGTTCTGCTTTTTGGAAGACCAACTCACACGTCTGTCACTCAAAAAACTGTATTCTTTCTGAAGTGTTTTTCCTATCAACTCTACAACCTGCAAAATCAGCATCTGAAAACATGGTAAGATCAAAATTGGTTCCCTTTTGAAACCATAGACCAAGAACGGGTGTACCCTTAAGAGAACGAAAAATGCGTTTTACTATAGTTAGGTGTGATTATTATGGGTCGGCCTGAAATTGAGCACAAAGGCATGTTGAGAATATTATGTCAGGTCTACTAGTCGTAAGATAGAGTAGAGAACCAATCATCCCTCTGTAAGTTGTGTTATAGACACCTTTCCCAACAGGATTAGTGTCTAACTTACAGTTTGAAGCCATGGGAGTTGCGATACCCGTGCAAGAGTCTAACTTATACTTCTTGAGTATGTCAAGAGTATATTTCGACTGGTTCACAAATATCCCATCTTCAAGTTGTTTGACTTGTACTCTGAGAAAAAATTTCATTTCCCCCATCATACTCATCTCAAACCTGGACTCCATTAGGGATGAAAAATACTGACAAAAATTACGGTCAGTAGAGCCAAATATAATATCATCTACATATATTGGGACTAGCATTATGTGCGAGCCTTCCTTTTTCATGAACAGGGTTGTGTCCACCACACCTTTACTGAAACCAGTAGAGATAAAAAAATTTGAAAGACTGTCATACCATGCAAGAGATGCTTGTTTCAAACCATAGATGATTTTATCTAGCACATAAACATGGTCTGCTTTATGTGCATCAATAAATCCTTGTGGTTGTTCAATGTACACCTCTTCTTTAGTTCATCGTTTAGGAAGGCTATCTTGACGTCCATTTGGTACAGCTTGAAGTCTTTGTGTGTCGCATACGCCAATAAGATTCTGATAGCCTCAATCCGTGCAACTGGAGCGAAGGTCTCGTCATAATGAATGCCTTCCTGCTGTCGGTAGCCTTTAGCGACTAGTCTTGCTTTGTTTCTTACCACGATGTCATTCTCGTCTCGTTTGTTTTAAAAATCCATTTTGTCCTGATTATGGCTCGACCTTTTAGTTTGGGAACTAACCGCTATACTTCGAGCTGTTCGAACTGGTTGAGTTCTTCTTACATTGCGACTATCCAGTCTGGGTCTTTCAAGGCTTCATCAACACGATCAGGCTCTATCATACTATGGAATGACACAAAGAGACATTCATTAGCAGATGCCCTTCGAGTTTGGAACCTGGTAGAGATGTCACCAATAATTTGTTCAGTTGAGTGACTTCGGGTCCATTTCGTCTTGTGTGACAGGGGTGAACGTGATGGAATCTCAGTGGTGAGCGTGGGGATGGATGAAGAGTTATGATCGATGGTTTCGAGTGAAGGTACCACTGGTTCTGGTTTAGATTCTGTTTGGTCTTCTAGAGGGATACTGTTTGAAACTATGTGTGAGGGTATCAATAGAGTAGATTCAACTTGAGGTGTGTTGGTGGATGAGGTGGATGGTGAAGATGATGAAGTAGATGGTGTATGGATTGATGTAAGAATTGGTGGATCTGATGGTGATGGTTGAGCAGCTGAATCAGATGAGGATTTTGCTGAAGAAGAATTAATACTATGACCAATAAATTCTATATAAAAAGGATCAAATAAATTAACCAAATCAGAAGAAGAAAAAGACATAGATTGAGATGAGTCTCCAGGCATCTGAGAAATGCGTGATCCTAATTGGTCAACTTCCGGAGCCAGTTTAGTGATATCATCGAATGTGATATGCACACTCTCATTATCTGTCTTGGTGCGAGTGTTGAATGCACGATATGCCTTTGAATTGGATAAGTAGCACCTGCAACCAGATACTCGTAGCTTGATATAAGGAACATTATTTAAAAAGAGTTGATATGGAGTTTTATTGAATGTGATATGCACACTCTCATTATCCACTTTCTCGTTGAACTTTCTGAGGTTGTCCTTGTCGTTCAGCACGTAGCACCTGCAACCAGACACTCATAAGTACTTGATATAAGGAACATTATTTAAAGAGAGTTCATATGGAGTTTTATTGAAACGCTTATGAATTATCAGTTTTGCGTGTAGCAGGCTGTTTACACGGCTTCGGCCCACAAGAATGGAGGTAGTTTTGAGTAGTTCAGCATCGTGCGTGCGGCTTCCACAAGGGTATGGTTACATCTCGCAATAATTCCATTCTGTTGAGGTGTTCGTGTAGCCGAGAACTAATGATGTGTACCCTTGGAACGTTGAAAATTTTCTACTACCGAATTCTTCAATTCTGTACCATTGTCAGATCGGATTAACTGTACGGACAGCTGCTGTAGGGTTTCAACACTCTTGATGAAGTCTATGATTTCTTGAGCTGTCTCATTCTTGGATCACAAGAATTTTACACAGGTATATCGTGAATAGTTGTCAACGATAACGAACACATATCGCTTCCCGTTTACGCTTTGCGTTCTCATGGGACCACATAAATCCATATGTAGTAACTCCAACACTATTTTTGATGATGGTTCGGGTTTTGGCTTGTGGGATGATCTTTTCATCTTTCCTTTCTCACACGCTCCACACAGATGATCTTTTTCGTAACGAAGCTATGGGAGACCCTTAACTAGTTGTTTCGAAGCCAGCTTGTTTAGATTTTTGAAATTCAGATGGGATAGCCTCCTATGCCATAACCAAGAATCCTTTGATGAGGCTTTTGATAATAAACATATGTTATCCTTGACCATAAGCTTAGCAACGTCTATGGTGTAAATGTTTGAATTGCGGGAACCAGTTAGAATCTCTTTTCCATCACAGCTCTGAACACTACAGTTCTTAGCCCTAAATGTGACCTCTATACCTTTGTCACAGAGGTGTCCTATGCTAAACATATTATGTGATAATCCTTCAACATAGACAACATCATTGATGACTAGATTATTTAACACTAGATTCCGCTAACCTTTGATCTGAGGGTGGTTATCGTTTCCGAACTTAACTGTCCCACAATACCGTTCTACAATGTTAGACAGCAACTCCTTCCTCCCAGTCATGTGCTTTGAGCAACCTGAATCCATGTACCAAATGGATTTTGCCTGTAAAGAAAATTTGATACAATGATAATTCTCGGGCATATGAAACAAATCCATTGGAAAATAACATGCAAACCGTGTTCAAAACCGAGTTGTTCTAAAAACATGAAGTGTTTAGACCGGGTATTGAGCTGAGTGCACAAAAGCCAAACATGTCGGTTTTAGCACAAAATACATTAACCGACAAACAGAAGAACGGGTCCTAGTCTGAGTTATCTAGAAGCCATTGAATTGAAGTGTGGGTCTTGATCTGAAGTAACCAAGAACCATCTGCATTAAATCACACAACTTTGGGTACACATCTTAAGATGGGTCCTTTTTGGCTAGGTGTTCCAGGTGTATATGGCACATTCATAGTCTTAGGAACCCATATTGCACTTTTATGTGGTCTAAATGCAAAGCCTTTTGGTATCCATTTGTGTTTAGACCTAACTGGCTTTGAAACCTTAGGCGATGAAATTGTCTTTGGTTTTGGACTTCTTGAAACCTGTTTTACATTTGCTTTTGGTGTGGCCTAGGCAAAATACACTAATCAAGTTTTGGTTTGGCCAATGATGCATTGTTTTTACTTTTCTTTTTACGAATTCTTTTTGCAGGATAAGGCAAAAATTTATTCATTTCAGGCACTTGACGTCTAAATCTAGTTGGACATAAAGTAAACAAATCCGCAAATGAAAACTTCAAACAAGAACTACAATCCGTTACAGCATCACAAACATTGTTTTCCGAGATTACATTCAGCCTATCTCTAGAAACAAAATCACTTGGCATTTTAGTCTTCTTCACAAAAAAACTTGAAAAATCTTGCATGGTAGTTTTTGGAACTCTTCTCACATGATCTGTAGGAACAAAACGATGAGAGTCAGTACGTTTGAAAGACTTAGGCTTAGAGAAATTTCCATGGTGAGTGTGTTTCTTGGAAGACTTAGATTGACTCTCAGTCTTATTTGAAACCTCAACTTTTGAAGATTTTGAGCACTCATCTTCAAAAATGATTAAAGGAACTTCAATGTTAGCTTTACCTTTGTCTGATGATGCAAGTGGGACTGTGGCAGGATGAGAAACTTTTGAATCTTTTAAATGAGAATTTATCTTTCCTGAAATTGTGTCCAACTTTTCTTTATAGATGGTTAATTAAACTTTGTTCAAAACTCTGTCTTACCAATTTTTCTTCGCATTTGAGAAGAGCTTCTTGATAACCAAGGGCTTTCTCTCGAGCTGTACTTAAGTCCTTTTCTGAAAAATTTATTTTGTGTTGAGGAACTCTTGTTGGAATGTAAGGGAGAGGGACTGGTTTAATAGGTTTGGTGTTCATTCCAGCTGATGAATATCTATAAAAGAAATCATCCCTAAGAGTGGGTACTCTGTAAGGATAACTCTCATTCAGCTTTTCATATATAAAAGAAATTTCTCATTTTTCATTTCCTCTTGGGTTAGGACTTCTTCCGATGATTGGAAAACGAATTACTTGAACCCTTGACCCGTATAACATCTATCATAAAATATAGGTATAACTGATTGAACCTTTTCCAAATACTTAGGACTTTTAAAACCAATTCCTTGTTTGGAAATTCATCATCTAGGGTTTTTATCCGTGAGTACAAACCTATTCTCTCTTCTTCAATCATTTTGTATTTTCTCTGATTATGTAACTTTTCCACACTTACAGACTCTAAACGTTTTGAAAGAACAGACAGTTTAGACTTCAAGGAACTCTTTTCCTTAGTGATTGTATCAATACAATTGTTAAAGTAAATGTTCCTATCCTCAGCCTTTACTTTTTCAAGTAAAAATGTCTTTACGAACTCATGCTCGTTTAGCCAACTCTTTTCATATTTGTCAGATGTTTCTTTAAGAGATTGGGCCAGTTGTTCAGCCTTGACACACTTTTCTTTTTCAGCATTATACCTAGCTTCTAGCTCAAGTATTTGTCTATGCAATTTACATTCATGTTGTACAGATATAGCATTTACAGACATATGAACGTAACATGAATGTAACTCATTTGTCACTGAATCTTATGTAAAGCATTCAGAATCCCAGGACTTGGCCATCAGACAGGCTGTAGGATCTTTCGTGTTCTCCCCCTCTACAGTCGTGTCTGATTCGGAATCAGAAGTAGTGGCATACTCAGCAAGTCCAACTCTATCAACCATACAACAGCATCTGCGCTTCTCTTATCATCATCAGATTCCTCATCAACCAAGTAGTCTTCTTGTGCTACTAGGGCCATTATATCAGCTCTCTTTTTCAAGACACCGACCTTCCACTCATAGTATGTCAAGTAACGCTCGAATAGGTTCTTGCATCCTCGAGCAAAGTGACCCGACTTCCCACATTTGTAGCAGCGTTTTATCAGCTCGGCGGGAGTCCCGACTATCATCACGGCGATTGTACTCCCTCCTGTCATCATTCCTCCTGTCTTCACGCCTTTCATAACAATGATCATCTCGATAATCTGTCACACCCTGCTACCTTGGTTGGCAGCGAGTCGTGACGAGTGCGGAAGCGTAACCATAATTATAACGAACGACCACTAAATGGACGTTTTCGAAATAATACATCATTAAAATTTAAGAATGTAATAATGTTTTACAAAATGAAAGAAATGAAGTTCGCGTATTACAGAGATTTTAATACATAATTAATGCGTCCAAAAATAATGCAGTCAAATCTCCGTTAGTTTCGAAATATGCATGCGACTCCATGAAATGCGGAAGCTTGAAAGTTGGTGTATCCGAAGGCACACTTGCCTTAATTACCTGAAAATACATGCTAAAATACGTCAACAAAATTGTTGGTGAGTTCATAGGTTTACACGAAAAGACCAGTTGTATGGACATTATCAGATGCGTTGAATTTATGAAAATCATAAATTCCATGAGATGTATTACGTAAACCATCATGTCACCGAAGCTTAATTAGAATGAGTTTTGCCCCGAGCAGTATTCCCAAAATACCGTGTGTTGAATATATATGCACCCGCTGTTAGCTAAACCACTAACCCGAGTGGGGGACATGACTCCCAATAGATCTATTCACAATATATTCGCGCTTGCAAACAAATGCAACTAACGATTCCATGATATAAGGGCGGAGATTCTCATACGCAATACATAATAGAATCGAGAAGTTTTCGTGTCCATATAAAAACGAAGCATGTATTTCATCCCAAAGCATAACTATGTGAAAAATGGGACTATGAAGACTCACCTTGTTGGTTTTTGATGATGTTTTTGGATCTGTGTTAAGCACTTGTTCGGATGGTCGAGACTCGTCCTAATATTTTTACGAGTTCGGGTCAATATCATTATAATACGTGTTGGAGTACTTCGTAATCGTTTTTATGTACTTGTGATGTATGAATTATTTTTGTGGGGTTGTTATACGTGAATATCGATTTATGGATATTTATTTTCTAAAATGGTTTGCATGCATGCATACTCACGTATATATGTACATATATATATGTTTATACGAAAATGCATACATATATATACGAGCATGTGCATTATTATGAAAAAAGTATTCATACATTTTGCATGGAAAAATTATCACGAGTATTATGAAAACCGATTTGTAAATGAAAAATATTACATTTTTAGTAAATATCTTTAATTTTTCATGTTTTATATATTTTTAAGGTGGAAAATAAAATGAATGAGAAAAACTTACAGAAGTTGAAGAATGCTTTTGAATTTTGGCCGATTTGCTTTGAGAGGGTTTGTGAGTTGGTGTGTTTTTGTGAAGTGGGTTTTGTCTTCTATTTATAGAAGAAAATTGGTTATTAAAAATAAAGATAAATTAATTAAAATTTTTAATGAAATGATGAAAAGTGAAATGGTGGAATCGGTTGAGTGTTGGGCAAAAAGGTGTGGCCGATTTTATCATTACATGTTGCATGTTGTTTAATATTATAATAATACAAAAGTACAAGCTAGTTGTCCTTTAAAGGACAACTTACTTTTTAGAGTGATAAGTAGTATGGGTTTGCATATTTTATATTAATAAAAGTACAAAAAGTATGAACGAAAAGGTGATAGTGATAATTTCGGATATATATATATATATATATATATATATATATATATATATATATATATATATATATATATATACATACTTAGAAAATTTTCTGGAATGTTAAACTCGATTCAAGTGTGAATCGAGTTTGTTACAGTGTCAGTCGAGTTTTATATCATTATACCCGAGTTTTATGCCTTTGTCATTCGAGTTTTATGCCTTTGTCATTCGTGTTTTATGCCTTTGTTATTCGAGTTTCACATAGCTTTAGTCGAGTTTCTTTGTTTAACTTGTTCGAGTTTTATGTAGGTTCATTCGAGTTTCATCCCTTAGGAATCGAGATTTGTATCTTTATCATCCGAGTTTTATATTTCATCATCCGAGAAAATCCCTTCTTCATTCGAGTTTCATCAGAGTGTTATCCGAGTTTATGCCTTTACTAATCGAGTTTCATCACATCATTATTCGAGTTTACACTTACATGATTCGAGTTTCATGTAATATCATTCGAGTTTATTACTATATGATTCGAGATTCATATAACTTCATTCGAGTTTATTACTTCATTATTCGAGTTTTATATTAGTTTAATTTTCGAGTTTCATACCTTATATTTTTAGGCCAGTTGTTACAGAATCTGACTATGAACAATAAGGGGATTGGATTTGATAAGTCCAAAGTCAAGTGCTACAATTGTCAAGGTCTGGGACACTTCGCCAGAGAATGTCAGAGACCGAAGGTAGATACGTACCAAGGGCAGAATCAGCATCATGGACAGTTTCAGAATCAGTCTCAACAACGATACCTTCCGAGTTCATCTGCCGGTCAAGCCAATCTAGCTGGTCTATTATCGAACGTCACATCAGACAGACAGCTGGATGGTACCTACGACTGGAGCTCACATCCGGAATCAAATGCTCGGGCTTTTATGGCTGAAGTCACGGAGAATGAATGTGAAGGGGAAGAGCAAACCACAAGGGACAGCAGTCCGATGTGGGTGGAGAAGACGAATGATCAGACGCTTCTGGAGTTTGCCGCTCAAATGGCCAACGTGGAATCCAACCACACAAAGGTTAGTCTGACTTACTCTCTTTTTCATGAATTATGCATGTTATGTGTTACTTCTAACGATAGGTTGAATCTAGTCTTAGAATCACATAAAAACATAACTGCTCAAAATGAGTCTTTAAAAGCTGATAACGCTAGCCTAAATGACATTAAGCAAGATCTTAAGGACAAGCTTAAAGCTGAT